>CM023960.1:9978760-10044572 GCA_013407115.1 Glycine latifolia
AAAAAAAAAAAAAAAACGTTATCTGTCTTTCTCTCGGTAGGAATCAATTTTACAAGTGAGTGGAATCCACACTACCAAGTACCAACACCAGTACAAATTACAAAACATTTCCCCAACCTTCTATGCCAATGCCAATTTGTCACACCTCCACCAAAGCATAACCATGCTCAATTCCTCTTTCCTCTCCCTTCCTGAACACACCTTTTCTCACACCCCCCATCATTTTCCAACAAGGTCTGCTTCTCAAAACCCCAACCCTCGTCCAAAGTTTCAATCTTTAGCCTTTGGAAACCGTGGAGGGAGTGGATTTCCATCTGGGTCTTGCTCCAATGCCCCCAGAAGAAAAGGGGTGTTGGTTGTGCGGTCAAAGTCAACGCTGGGAGTAGAAGAAGTGGTGGTAGAGGGAGGAGGAGTGAAGGGTAAGGGTGAAGAGTTTGATGCAATTGTGATAGGGTCTGGGATTGGAGGGTTGGTTGCAGGGACACAACTGGCAGTGAAGGGTGCCAGAGTTTTGGTTTTGGAGAAGTATGTGATTCCTGGTGGAAGCTCTGGGTTTTATCAGAGAGATGGCTATACTTTTGATGTGGGGTCTTCTGTCATGTTTGGTTTCAGTGATAAGGTCAGTTATTTATTGGTGAATGTGATTCTTGCTGTCTTGTGAAGTTATGATGTACTTTAATTTCACTAATTGTATGATAAGATTGGATGGTGTTGAACATTTAGGGGTGAGGTCACTGAGCTGAATGTTACAGTGAAGGAATATGGATGCTTTGTTTGTGAGAGGGACTCGCTGTTTCTCTCTGGTTGCCATGTACACACTATTCTGTGATGCTATCAGTTTAATTGTGCTTAGCTAGTGGCAATGAGCAAAATGGCTGCATCTAGTTTGCTCTTTTGATTAGTTAATGATAAAAGAAAGACCGCATTAGAAGTAAGTTAAGGAATCAAAAGCTTAAAGGTGTATGTTTTTTCAGTGACAATCCCATGATCATGAACTGATTTATGTAAAGTTTGGTTTTTGATCAATTAAGCTCCAAATAACTGTATTTGCTAATTTATGAATGATACCTTAGCCAATAGTAGCTTTGGGTACTAGTGTTATCAATGGCGGATGACAGAACATGGCGGAAGGCTGAAATTCCACCATATAAACATGCCATTGCACCTTATGGCACTGCCATAGCAGGCCTCCCATCACAAATTTCCTATGGCCATTGGCAATAAAACAGCCATGCCATTCTGCCATGGTGGGGCCATAGTGGCTATTTAACAACACACCGTACTTACTATTAATTATTCTTTATGTTGAATGGTATTCTTCTTAGGATCACGAGGATCACGTGATTTAAATTTGTGTAGGGTAATCTTAATTTGATAACACAAGCGTTGGAAGCAGTTGGTTGTCGGATGCAAGTGGTGCCTGATCCAACAACCGTTCACTTCCATCTACCAAATAACCTTTCTGTTCGAGTGCACAAAGAATATGATAAATTCATCGAAGAACTGACCAGTTACTTTCCCCATGAAAAGGAGGGTATTCTCAAATTCTACGGTGAATGCTGGAAGGTTTGTCTTAATTGAGGTGATTGCATCCCCATTAAGGCATTTTTGCCTCTCCTTGAAATTCACTTTTTAAGAGATTTTATGTGTTATGCCTAGATTTTCAATGCTCTGAATTCATTGGAATTGAAGTCACTAGAAGAGCCACTCTACCTTTTTGGACAGTTTTTTCAGAGGCCACTTGAATGCTTGACACTAGGTACTTTCATCTTGTTTATTTTAAAATGAGAGGCCACAAATATAAAACTCTAAACTTCAATTCCATAGCTGATATAGTTTGTCGGTTCCATTTAGCTTATCTTTTCAATATTTTGTTTGATTGGGAGGAGTTATGTTTTAGCCATGATATTAATGTATGATTTAAAAGAAATGTTGCAGGGAAGCAAAGGGTGTTAAAGGGAACAAATACATCACTAACTATGTTATTTACAGTTTGCTTCTTAAATGCTGCATAGTTGACTCGACAAATTTTATCCTAACCATGAATATTAGGGCAAGATTTGAGTTAGTGATGCTTATGAAATTCCTCATACAATTAATATTTTATCTTCCTGAATAAGGATACACTAGACCTAGAGAATTACATCTGATGTACATTGTCTACTTTTGGCTGTGTGAAGAATTTGGAATTATTGGTCTCCTAAGGGGTCTCTGAATTTGTGATTAATTGCTTAAATCTTCGAAATGCATCAATTTATTGTAATACCAAGTTGTAATAGTTGATTTATGAAAACCTTCAAAATAAAGATTTCTATCAATGTGAACATCTGATTAACTTTTGCTTTGTCTAGAAGAACATAGCAAAGGATGTGATCAATCATGATCATTCTTGGTATGTCTCTTTTGTACAACATTGATGTGATAGACAATCTCTATTAACCAATAAGCATGACATGCCTAACAACAATGCACTACTGATATGGGTTGCCATTGACCACCATCTGCACATCCCTCCATATTTGTGCTTTTTATCAATGTTTTCATATGTTTTGTCCATTAGCCTTTTTGACAATATTTTTGGCAGCCTATTATTTGCCTCAGAATGCTGGAGCCATAGCTCGGAAGTACATTCAAGATCCAAAGTTGTTGTCTTTCATAGATGCAGAGGTAGATACAACTTGTTTGATTCAGTTAGAAGTTTCAAGAAATTATTAAGGAAAATGTGTCCTGAAGAGTTATTCACTGGAATCTGATTAGAATGAAAAGGGTGACTAAATAAGAGAAGAATTAATTCTAGTAGATCTTGTAAGAATTATTTACTGTTGTGTGTTGTCCTTATCAGACCACATGAAATACTCTTATTTATAATGAAGGAGGTTTAAAAAATAAGGAAATTAAATAATGAGTAATAAGGGAAATAATCCCATACTAAACTGCTGTAATTAAAACATATCAAATCATATATTTCACACTCCCCCTCAAACTGGAGCATACATGTCATATGAACCAAGCTTGTTACAAATATGGTAAACCCAATGTAAACAAAAATAAAGATGGTTCCTATTGTGTGGTTGTGAAAACCTTGGCTGCAGCCAACGAAGTTCCGTAGTGGCGACGGGTATTGTTCACCCGTGAATAAAGCACGCCCTGAGGTGGAAGGAGGCGGTTCCAATCTGACGCTTGTTGGAGATGCGTCACGTGTCGTGTGCTTGAACTTCTCTCGCCGGAAAAGGGCCCTGCGTGGGGTTGCTGCGGCTGTATGTTGAGTTGACTACGCATGTGGATGGCATGGTGTTCTTGAAAGGTTGCTGATGCAGACCGACAAGAGGGCAGCGCACTGGTTGCCAAATAGGCCCAATAGTGGGCGTGCACATATGTGTTTGTGCGAGGGACATTGGTGAACATCGTTGCGGAAGCCAATTCTGAAGGAGGGTCAGTTGAGGCCATGAAACACATCGAAACAAGGTCAAACAGAATCTAAATGTGAGCCACACGAAAGCCAAACAGGTCTGAACAAGGGTTGGATGAGTCCATTGGAAGTAGGGAATGGCAGCGGAGGGGTCTTCGAAGGATGGGTCTCACTGGAAACGATGCCATGCACCGATTTGTGAAGAGAGCATGAATTACATGCACTGGAGAGGAGGCACGTGGGGGCATGTTCAGAGGAGTTGCGGGTTGCGACTTTGGCTCAGAGGTCCCTGGTGGATGGCGACTCCGGTCACAGTAGATCATCGATGAAAGGGATGGGCAGTGGTGGCCAAATGGCTTCACCCGAAAAAGAAAAGAGATGTGTGTGGAGGCACATGCAGCAGCGGCTGCTGGAGCAATCCAGCGTGGAGGTCATCGGTGGTAGAACGACAAGCAGAGAGGTCCACTAGAAACTGAAAAAAGAATGATAGATGAAAGGCAGCAAGCAAAAGAGCTCACCGGGTACATGTCCCCGGTGGGGATCGGTTTTTCCTTATTCCCTCAACCTAGCTTAGAGCTGGTTATTCTTGGTTGAGGTATCACAAAAATCATGTCTCACCGGGGACCCACTGTTCCCGGTAAGCCCTCCGCGTTGATACCATGTAAGAATTATTTATTGTTTTGTGTTGTCCTTATCACCACACAAAATACTCTTATTTATAATGAAGAAGATTTACAAAATAAGGAAACTAAATAATGAGTAATAAGGAAAATAATCCCATACTAAACTGTTGTAATTAAAACATATCCAATCATATATTTCTCAGATCTCATAAAAGAGGTCGAGGACATTTGTTGTGGGTTCCATTGTAGAAATTGAGGCAAAAATAAACAGTGCCACATGATTTTTATCTTTTTCTAAACTATTTTCAAGTGAGATAGCACCACTGATTTACACATTGATTGATTATTCAATTATTGGTGCATGATTGGTAAAATATGTGTTATTGCAGTGTTTTATTGTGAGCACAGTCAATGCTTTGCAGACACCAATGATCAATGCTGCCATGGTAATCTCTTCATTTATCTTTTCATTCTTTCATTTCTTTCAATCATATTTCATTTCTTAAATTGTCTAGGAGAGGAGGATTCACGCTTGGATTCATTGCTTCTGGTTGTGATGGATGGGATTGGGGGATTAGATGGTAAAAAAATGGAACTAGCATGAATTTGATCCAACATAGACTGCTTAGTCCTAATAACTTTACAAATATTCTACTATTTTTAGATTTGAAATGTTAAACATGTAAACTGTAAGATGTAAATGTCACCCTTCAGTTGGTATCTGTCATGTTTTTTACCTGTTGTTTTTTCTTTATAATAACTGATTCTAAAATGAGGAAAGGGTTAAATATGTTTTTAGTCCTTAATCCTTATAAAAAATACCAAATTTTGGTTTAATTTTGTCCTCATAATTTGTTTTTGGAAAATAGTCCCTATTATTATTTAGTGATGAGTGATGACATGGCATACATCGTAACATGCTACGAAATGACCACTCCAACAGGCCATGTGACGTGGCATGTTTAGATGCATGCTACATTATCACTAAATAGCAATAGGAACCTTGTTCAAAATTTTTAAAATTTACAAGGACCAAAACCAACAAATTTTTTTGAAGAACTAAAACCAAAATTGCCATTTTTACAGGACTCAACATATTAAACCCACCATGAAAAGTGTCGGAGTGACAGAATTAGAAATTCATGTTACCAGTCCAAACATTGAAAACACTAATGTAATGTGAAGTATAGTGTCCAGTTGCATAGTTCACCTCTGCCTCTCTTGCTCTCCATTTCCTGCATGGCTTGACGCCTTTTTTCCTCCAGGTTCTATGTGACAGACATTTTGGTGGGATTAACTACCCTCTTGGGGGTGTTGGTGGGATTGCAAAGTCCTTAGCAAAAGGTCTCGTTGGTCAGGGTAGTGAGATAGTTTACAAAGCAAATGTCACCAGTATTATAATTGAGCAGGGCAAAGCTGTAAGTGACACATCATAATAGAAACATTGATGACATATTTTAGAAAGAAGCATTTTTTTCTTCAAGAACTGTACTATGCTTTTTGCAGGTAGGTGTGAGGCTTTCAAATGGTAGAGAGTTCTTTGCCAGAACTATAATATCAAATGCTACCAGATGGGATACATTTGGTTGGTTCCAAATAAGAATTTTTATAAGATTTTTTGTTAATATTTCAAAGATAATCTCAGTGTATGTTTCTCTGCCTTCATTAGTTCTTAGTTAATCCCTAATTGCATAATGTTACATTGTAGGAAAGTTACTGAAGGGCGTTCCACTTCCAAAAGAAGAGGAGAACTTCCAGAAAGTTTATGTTAAAGCTCCATCTTTTCTTTCAATTCACATGGGGGTTAAAGCTGAGGTTTTACCACCAGATACAGACTGTCACCATTTTGTGCTTGAGGTAGTTGGAAGTTTGCTCAACTTGTATTCCTTAATAGTCTCTGTGTCGTAGAATGAATAATTAACTTTATGCATTTCCTTGACACCTCTCTAGAGCAACTGGTCCAAATTGGAGGAGCCATATGGAAGTATCTTTCTAAGTATACCAACTGTTCTTGATTCATCATTGGCTCCTGAAGGCCGTCATATCCTTCATATATTCACAACTTCTTCCATGGAGGACTGGGAGGTAGGCAATACTGAATAGAGAAGTACTTATAAACAAAGTTGAAGATTTTCATGTTGCTTGCTTCTATGACTGAAGATATTTTTTTTTGCCTCCTATTTTATTCATTTGCAGATTAGTTTATGCATAAAATCTCAATATCAAATATGTCATTGTTTTATGTCCTAGGGTCTCTCAAGAGTAGAATATGAGGCAAAGAAGCAGCTTGTAGCAGATGAAATCACAAGCAGATTAGAGAATAAATTGTTTCCAGGTCTTAGATCATCCATTGATTTTATGGAGGTATGGATATAACCTCAGACCTCATAGTACTGAATGGTATTTCTGTGACTTCCAGCAATAAAATAACTCAAGGAGGTTGATTTTACTTATCTTTATTAGCTCAACAACATGGGCATAGGCACATTTTCTGTCTGCATTGGTTAAAATGTCTTAATTTTAAAAATTTATTTAATCTGGCAGTGTGTTGCTTGCATTTGTTGATCTCTTTTTGGTTAATTCAGAATTATTCAGATATCGTATTCTGATAAGTGGAACATTGATTTGTGTAATGACCTTTGAGTAATGCTATTTTCTTGTGATAAGAATAATCGGTGTTATATTTGAAAAGAACTAATTATAGTCAAATTCACTGCTCGTGGATCTGAATGTTAGGAAGTCTCACATCGCCTGCCGTATTTCTCAGGGTGCAGCTTATATATCTGTTGGACAACTTCACTTAATGCCAATTGGTTTTAAGCTGAAATCTAACACTAAATTCTGCTGTGCTAAAGGTGATGATTAAACATAAATGTTGGTGCAACATAACTACATTTATTCTTGAAAGATCCAAACCCCAGCCAGCATTCAAGATAGTAATGCCTGTTTCTGTCCAAGTGTTTTTAATTGTTGACAAAACCTTTATTTCCTTGTTTTAGGCGATTCTATGGCTGTCCTCAGATGTGATATTCTTTTTTGTGATGCTTGTAACAGACTGCAACTATAATAGTAGGCAAGAAAAACTGTTCTCATCTTTTTGTTGGTATTACCCCTAGACATAATTTATAACACTAGATGCTGAATAATTCATATGCTACTTTTTTCTTTCTATCACAGGTGTTTGTAGTTTCAGTTAAATCTTTCAAATTCTTGGTTTAGTTGTATGGATGAAATCTTTTCATGAATTCACAGTATATGATTTTTGAAGCAGTCAAAATTAATTCAATAGGATTACTTTTAGAAAAACATATGGAAGTGGGACAGGTGGACAGGTTATACTTGCTTAACTTAATAGCTATTAGGAAATCATGATTTCGAGTCAAAATGGGAGAACCACTTTCATTGAAGCTAGTTGCTAAATATAGAAGCATGCTTGCTATTATGTAAGTGTTTGAATTATCTGTTTAGATGGATGAAACTATCTATAAAATGCTTAGGAATTGTTTTTGTGTTTAATTCTTATGCCTTTTTTTATGTGTATGTTTTCTGAAATTTTAAGCCTCATAATAGGTAGGGACACCAAAGACACACCGCCGATACCTGGCTCGTGACGAGGGAACTTATGGTCCAATGCCACGCAGAATCCCAAAGGGGTTATTGGGAATGCCATTCAATACCACAGTAAGTCTACCATAAACAACTGGTTCAGTTATAGAAACATTCTGCTATGCTTTTAGAATGCAATGATTAAAGTAAGCCATAAACCAATAAAACTTTCAGGGTATAGATGGTCTTTACTGTGTTGGTGATAGCTGCTTCCCTGGACAAGGTGTTATTGCTGTAGCTTTCTCAGGAGTTATGTGTGCTCATCGGGTAGCTGCAGATATTGGTAAAGCTTTCCTTCAAATTCTGGCAAACCCTTATTTAATGCTTCAAATGCACAAAGTTGTAATCACTCATGTTCTGGCAAATTTACATTATGTTTCACATAATGTGAAGAAATGCATGTGTTATTCCTTCAAATGTTAATAGCAAGCATTTTATAAGCATTCCTTCCAATGCACAAAGTTGTTGTTACTATTCTGCTTACCTATCAGTTAAATTTATATTTTAGTCATCTATGTTTGCTCCTGTTAATTTCAAACTTTTTAGTACACATTGCCAGAATTTGAATTTGTGAATATTGGGATATCATGGTATATAACACTGTTGAATTGCCCTTGCTGAGAATGGTGAACTTCTAATTGGATTTTTATTTTCCCTCATTTTATTTAATTTTTATTCCTTTAAATAGGGCTGGAGAAGAAGTCACCTGTGTTGGATTCCATGCTGCTTCGGTTGCTTGGTTGGTTAAGGACAATGGCATGAGATTTAATATATAGTAGCATTTGTTGGATGCAGTATCATCATCCCTTTTGCATGAGAAGCTCAACTTTCATTAAAGCATTGGTTCTCTGCAGATTTCTTCCACAATTTTCAAGAGTCATCAATTTGTCACAGTACATAGGTGCTTCAGTTGCAATTTGATCCATGCAGTGGCAGAGCTTGGAAAAAATAATTGAAGGGGCCAAAGTTTAAAGTGTATAAATTTAATGTAATAGTTTTGCAATATTTTTTTTAACTTTAGCAATACCCTAGAGTTTTATAACCTTGTCTGCTACCGAATAAAAATTAAGAGAATCGATCTATATATATTTTTAAAGATTCTACTTAATTCACAGGAAAAAAAAATGATCACAAGAAAAATCTATAAATTAAAGTCATATTGTATAAGTTTTATTGTAAAAAAACCAATTCATGGAAAAATGAGTTCGAAAAATATATTAAAAAAATTTATAAATTATGCTAGACTAGGTTTAAAATCATATTCTAAAAAAAAATACAATCATTATTTTGAAAGAATCATTTTAAAAACATAAAAAAAAATAAGTTTAAAAAAATAAAGAACCAAATTAAATATAATTGAAAATATGAAATACCAAAAGTGTATTTTAGGCATGTTTTTAATATAGTAGTATAGGCTTTTTTACCTTTTAATGGTTAGGTCTCAATACTATAAAAATTGCTGTGGTTCTTCCTGGCTATAATTAAGTAAAAATGGTTGAAAGGAAGCACAATCATCCGTGCTATTATTTATTTTTTAATTAGCCATCTGTCCTATTATTAAGTCGTCCACGCTCACAAAGGGCAAAAACATAGTCAATGGTTGCTGCGACAAAAGACCCAAATCAGAAGTGATGGCTCCTTTTTATTTTGTAACTTGGAAGTGAAACTGAGGGGGCAATAAAAAGAGAAACCAAGTTAAATTAGGTCGTACTCAGAGAAATTAAATGAAAGGATTTTTATTTATTTATAAAAATTAAGTACATTTTAAGGTAAATGACTTATTTGGTCCATGAAACTGTAAACTGTTGAAAATTTGTTCCTAAAAAATTAAAAAAATTAATTTAGTCTTTAAATATATAAATATATGATAATTTAATCTTATCGTTAATCTTAGATTGTTAGAGTTAACATGAATGAATGTAAACGTGACACTTTAATTGACTACGTGACAATTTCACACGTGCATGTGGTCTTTTAGTTCACACAAACATAGGCCTTGGCATTTTACGACATTTTTATTTCTCTTCTAACTTAAATTTGATTTTTTTTTTCTTCACTCATCTAACATACTCTGAAGGTTACAAGTCCATGTTATACTTGTCTCATTCATTGAAGAGTTTAAGTTCTATTTTCACTCTTCTAACAAACTGAAGGTTACAAGTCCATGTTATACTTGTCTCATTCATCGATGAGTTTAAGTTCTATATTCACTCTTCTAACAAACTGAAGGTTACAAGTCCATGTTATACTTGTCTCATTCATCGATGAGTTTAAGTTCTATTTCACTCTTCTAACAAACTGAAAGTTAGAGTCCTGTTATACTTGTTTCATTTATTGAAGTTTGAATTTCTATTTTCACTCTTCTAACAAACTGAAGGTTACAAGTCCATGCTATACTTGTCACATTTATTGCAAATTGAATTTCTATTCTCAAAGTCGTATAGCTCGTGCTACAGTTGAATGGCTTTTTTTACGTAAGCTATAATTTTAATTTTAATTTTTTATAACTATTGATTTCTTAACTAGTTTCATGCCATTTTTAAGAAAAAAAATCTTTACGTGTAGTGTTTTCACCTTTTGACATGTTTGTTTCCAATCGTTGCTCTGTTTTCATCTAAAATGATAACAATTTTATATTTGTCGTTTTAAATATTATACATAAAGTTTAATTGATTCAATTAATGTTTACAATGGCTAAATTAATGATACATTTATCTTTTTTGAGTGAATTTAAGTTATTCTTAATTAGAAATGAATGACTAATTTTTTGAAATATTAAATTAATTTAAAGGACTGACTTCCTAAAAGATTTGTTTTTTTACATATAGACTTGAGGATGAATCACTAATCATATGTTTAAGAAAAAAATATTATTTTCAATCATATCACAATACGTTAATAGTGATATGCTCATCTAATATGCCAGCTAAGTGGATAATTAACCCAAATCTATAATAACACTAAAAAGAATGCCATATGAATTCAAAATAAAAGCAGAGAGATTCTTTTTTGGTCAAATTAAACATACATTTTCTTCATGTCAAGTTACATCTTAATTACTTGACAAATGTCATTTCAAAAAGGCGTAAGCAACTTAACTACGCTATATACGTAGGCAAATGATGGATAAACTCTATAATTCCACTACAGTACTAGTTACAAGCTTCAGTAAATTAAACATTCTCGGAAGAGTTAATTAACTATCTCTCGAAAACAAATATCTGAATTCTCCAGATATTGTTGTGCCTATGATGATCATAACATGTGGCTTACATTGTGGTGTTTCAACATGCTAATTAAATGAAATACAGTATCCACAAGACTAAAAAAACAAAGCGACAATCTCTAATGTGCTAGGTACTTCAATTATCGGTCCTCCTTACATGTGAGTCTTTGTTTAATTAATATTATCACCCCACATGCAAGAGTGATCAAGCTGAGTTCAAGCTCCAGATTGAAGTTTCATTCGCCTTAGAGAAAGATATGCCAAGAAACGGTAACCAAAAACCATGGCTATTAGAGCAGCTACCTCTGTTGCACCACTATCAATTCTCATTCCATTGATGACTGGTGAGATGTGTTCATATTGCACCTTGAGAAGAAGCTTATAGGTGTGGTAGTTGAATGACATGTACCGGATCCAAGAAAAAAATATGGGGACTCTCTGCCAAATTTAGAATAACTTATTAAATTCTTCTGCTAAATGATTGCATGCAAAGGTTACTCGTGTCAGCTATTGGACCATAAAATTAGTTACCAACACAAATTTTATTTAACATTATGAATTGGGTCAATTATGGGACAATTTTCTTTACTTCAAACTCTATTATACTAGTGAAAATATCTCGAATGCTTTAATGTTTCAGAAATATTAGCAACACGGTTTCTAACACGCTCTTTTGAATACACACTTTATTATTGATTAAATTTTATTAAAAATCACTAATTTTATAGATTTCACTTTCTTATTTAATGAGTCACTTTTATGATTTTATAATTTTCAATAATTTTTAATCAATAATAAGAAATGTGTTAGAAAGTATGTTGTTAGTGCTATGTACTAGCGTTCTTTGTAATCTTTTAATCCAAACAAAAACTGCTAGGTTTGTTTACCTGCACAAAAAATCCTCCAGCCAGCATGAAGGTCATCACAGTTACTGAAGCCAAAGTTGTTGCTCTTTTCAAGTCCATAAGTGTGGCTCCAATAGCAAGTCCAAGTCCCTGCATCACAATCAGCCATGGTCAGAACTGGAGACTATAGTTAATTACATTATCAATGATAGATTGTCACTATGATAAGTCGGTAGACTTTTATAATAATTACTTCAGAAATTATATATAAGGTGTTTACTAAGTGACAGTTAATTTTTTTTCTTTTACACTAATACTGTATGAAAATTAAACCCAAGTAAAATTAGGATGATATTTTTGTGTATTTAATTAGAATTTACTGACCCATCCTATTCTAAATTATCAAGTTTTGTAATAATCACTTTAAAAATAGTATTCATAGTGATTTTTAATTGGTTGATTGTATAAATTTTTTTTACCACAATTAAACTTTATTTTTATATTATTTTTAAAAATAAAAAACCAAATATTTTCTGAATTTGTTAAAGTACATACCTGAGCAGCCACAATGCAGAGGAAAACAGTAAGAATGGTGAGGAAAAATGGTGCAACACTGAGTCTGAGACCGGCCATGAAATAAACAACAAGCAGAAAAAGCACTGGTAAAATGAGGTCTAGTGGAAGGTCACTTGTGGTTCTAGCCAGGAAGTATGCACTCAATCTGTACATATCTGCTGCTCTCTCCTTACTCAGCATGGCTCTCTCTTGAGGGAATGTGAATATTGCAGTGAAAACAGGAAAAAATCCCCAGAAAACAGCAATAAAGAATAGCAATCCTGCCTGCAATCCACAAAGATGAATATCTTACAATGTCTATGCTTTTAAAACGGTATCTGATAAAGAAAAATGTTAGTAACACATTCTATTATACATTCTATCCAATGTTATTATTGGCTAAAATTTCTCTAGACTCAAAATAATGTAGTCCTCACTCTATTTAAAATAAAATGTATCTCATTTACAATTTTATAAATTTCAATTAATTATAAAGAAGGAGTCTCATTTATAATTTCAAAGTTTCAATGAATTTCAATTAGTAATAATGAATGTGTTAGAAAAAATATGTTACCAATATTTTACATGTGTATATGGTCTTTCTTTCTTTCTTTTGCTTTGTATTTTTATGCATTGGTCAAAATTTTAAGACTAGCAAAAACAACTTACCTGATCTTGCAGATCTTTTGGGTTCTTAGTATCTGATTGCCACCAGAGTAATCCTAAGATGACAGCAGTGGATAAAACTTGGGTGATTCTCAACCAGCTAAAATAGTCATGCCTCCGTTCTTTGATTCCTCTCCAAAATAGTATGGAATATTGCTCATCCCAACTTGCTCCCCATTGTCTCTTATGAGAACACACTTTAGTCTTCAGTGCTTCATCAAGGGGTATAGGAACCATTAGTCTTTTCTTTTCTGTTTCTGCTACTCGAGTTTCGTATGCCTCCACCAGGTACTGTTAAAATTCATCTTTAAAAATAAGAAGGGAAATTTCTCCTCTCAAGATCCTTTATTAAAATTCAAGAGTAAATAACTTACATAAGCTTTGCTTCAATCATGAAAACATATACAAAACTATGGTATTTATAAAAGAGTAAATAGTCCGTGGGCAGTGATAGTGTAAAAAGTTTTTATGTTATCATCCAATCACAAACTAACACAAACTAACATGTATGGTAAACTTGACGTATTTTAACATAATTATCTTAAAATTCATACTTATTGTGGTTTCTGATTAGTCGACCGTATAAACTTTCTACATTTACAATGGATAGAAATGAATTTAAAACATTACAAACTGCAGGTTATGATTACCTCATGTACTACTGCTGGTGATGGCTTCCCATTTTGTGTTTCAGCTTCCGCATTTCCCATCTGCACTTTATCTTCCAACTCTGAAGGTAAGGAAACATCATTCATGTTTCCATTAGCAAGGTCTAGCAAAAACTCAGCTGGGTTCATCGAAATAAGGGGTGAACATCCTATAGACTGGAAGTAAGTCATTGCTTCTGATGCTTTTCCAAAGTAAAGCAAGCTCCCTTTTCCAAGAAGGATCAACTTGTCAAATTTGTGAAACAGTCTGCTTGATGGTTGGTGAATTGTTGTCACCACTGTTTTGCCAGCCTACCATTTCAATTAGCAAGTTAGTAATAAAGGTTTAGTCATGGGAAAAATATCTTGCATGTTCATCACCAAAGCATTGAATTAAATGTGTACGTGAAAAGATAAACTTAGATTGGAATAAAGTATATGCTTTGAGGTCCATAGAGATCCTAAAGAATTTGAATGATTTGTCATGGATGTAATCTCATTTTCATGACCTTAGTTTGTTTGCTTGTCACACTACTTGATTAGCAATAGTGACTTTCATTTCCTTGCTTTCAACTATGTGAGTTATTAAATGTGGTCTAAAATCTTAGTATATGATATTTAACAAATACCTCTGCTATGTCTTGTAGCATCTGAACAATCCTCAAGGCTGTTGTAGAATCCAAACCAGATGTTGGTTCATCGAGAAAAAGAAGAGAAGGGTTGATTATGATCTCATTGCCAATACATACTCTCTTCCTCTCACCACCAGATACTCCGCGAACAAAGGAACCACCAATCATAGTTTCTTGGCACCTTTTTCCATACATAAAATATAAACTATTAGCTTCCAAAATGAAGTATTAACATGCGTAAAATGGTTATAATGCTCTACTCTTGAGTCCTTACCATGTCTTTTTCTATCAATGTGACTTTTGTGCTCATAATAATTTGGAGATTTCATTGTTAAGATGGAATGGAACCATTTACCTCTCCAAGCCAAGCTCATAGATTACATCTAACGCTCGTTTCTCCTTTTGCTCCTTTGTGTATGTCTTAGGTAATCTTAGCCTGGCTGCGTATGTCAATGTCTCTTTCACAGTTAGGTGAGGAAACAGAACATCATCTTGTGTCACGAATCCTATCCTGCCACATGCTTCACGTAAGTACAATATAATGGTGAAAATAGTAGCTCATTTTGCACATTCTCATAAACAAATATAAGTACATCAATTGAATAGAAAAAAATTGTCTGTTATACAAAGTTGTGGTGATACATCTTAAAAATCATTTACTATCTTATTGATAGAAGAACATTTTGATTCAATAAAAAAAGAAGATTTTGATCACTAACAAACTTGTAACTTTGACTTGTTAAGAATTCCATCACTATGTTTTGATCTAGAGAAAATAGTAAAACACTAACACCATAAAAGGTTTACACATTCAACCTCTCAGAAATCGTCATGTATGATAATTTTGGTGAGTTTAACAATAACTACCTTAAAAATCATACCTAGCATAATTTCTTATTGGTTAACAACATAAAGTTTTTTATACTAACAGTGCATAAAAATTGATCTCTTTAAATACTCTATCCATTTTTTCACTTTGGAATGTTTCTTCTAGATGCACTTTGTAAGATGGTGGATTTTTATGTTTTACCTGCTCTTAAGAAACTTAGAATATGGTTGGTCATTGTAAGTGGTAGAACCACCACTTATAGGATGGCTTAACCTGCCCCCAAGAAGGTTTAAAAGAGTTGTCTTTCCACTTCCTGAGGGACCCATCAATGCCAGAACTTCCCCTGGATTTACAGAACCAGTGATCCCATTCAAGATATCCTTCTCCTCAGTTGTTGTCATGCCCTTGATCACTATCTTGTAGGTCACATCCGTGAACTGCACATTCCATAATAAGAAGAAAAAAAACTCATTATGTGTGATCCATCACTAACTCAAAAAAGAAAACACATCATCGGAAGTAAGCTCAATGCACCAGAACATATAGTTTTTTTTCTAAGAAATTAGTGTTTAACTACTCATACTCCATACCCTTCTTTCTCAGTAAAACCATGCAACAAAGCCTCAAGAGATTTGAGTACCAAGGTAGGTGTATTAGTACTATTAATTATTTATCTGGTTAACTGAAAAGAAGGGGTAGTCTTGTACATTGATTTCACATGAAATGAAACTTTGTACAAGACTGAACCTGATGATCATGTTCTATTGGTTGCAATGATTGCCAAAGTAAGCTTCATCCATGCCTGCCCAAATACACAGGGCCACATCAAACTCATGCTCTATTATTGAATAGAAGATTAATCTGAAGTTTTGAACCCTGGCAGAGGTAGGTGCAGCCATGGAAAATGAAGAACTTAGCATTAAAATATGAATAATGTACATTACCTTTAGATATATTGGTAGAGTAGGTTCCGTTTGAAACTTCGTCCTAGGTCCAGCTTCAATATCCTCAGCTGCAACATACATAGTAAACGACCCTCTTTATACAATTCAAGGTGGGAAAAAGAAGCTCCTACAATCAGAAGCCTATAGAGTATATACCAAGCATGCAACTATATATTAGTTTCACTTGGCACAATTAATTGTGCACTAGAAATTAATTAATAAAAAATGCACGTTCTTGATCTTGACTAGGTATGTGGTGGTGTTATGCTAGGAGGGTAAATATCTTTAATACGATTTGCAAGAAAGTACTATGCACGGATGCTTCTCATGTCATTGACACTACATGATCCGTTAAAAGGGTGCAACATTTGCTGGTCATGAAAACTAAAGTGGGGTAGCATGGACCATGGTTATATGTGACTAAAGCATTGAAATCAATAAGTGAAGGGTTTTGTTTTTCTTTCTTCTTTTTGGCTCATATGATTGCTGAGGAGTATCCTCGGTTGGTCGCAAAATTTTTATTCTCATCTGAGAAATCTGCTAGCCGCCATAGGTGAATTGTTTCCTCCCTAAACACATTAATTAAAATTTGAACTCTGACAACAAGCTTAAGGGACCTGAACATGGTGCCACTCAGATCAACCACTTGTTCATCAATAAGTGAAGTATTATCCACATAGCAGTGAAAATAAAAAATAAAAAAAGTCAACCTGAATTTAATTGAGGGGCCTGAAGAATGACGCAATTTGCTCTCCCAGAAAAATGGAAGAAATTAAAGGAGAAAAAACACAGAAAGAGACAGGTTCACTACTTGTATGTTGTGGACCCATAGGTACGACATAATTAAGAGCTAAATTGTCTTTCAAAGACATATTAGTCCACAAAATGGGTCATGTTTCCCGCACAATAGTACTCCGAGAAAGAAAAAAAAAAAGAGAAGAAGTCTAATGTAAAGCCACCCACGAATCACATCAGAGAAATGGAAAAATGTGAGTATGCATGCATTACAAGATAATTAGTACAATTGATTAAAACGACGTTACTATATATATATATATATATACAATATAAATTTACATATATTTAGGCGATAAAATAAGTGTTTTTGTCCACAAAAGAATAAATAAGTGTGTTTAAGCGCGTAAAAAAATTATGCACGTATAAATAGGGACATTATTAATTGATATAAGATGATAAATTGTATTAACACTATAATAAATTTTTTAGAATATGAATTTGACTGATCCAACTGTTGAATCATTTTTATTTTATTTTAATCATATATAAATAGGGACATTATTAATTGATATAAGATGATAAATTGTATTTACACTATAATAAATTTTTTAGAATATGAATTTGACTGATCCAGCTGTTGAATCATTTTTATTATCCAACTGTTGAATCATTTTTATTTTACTTTAATCATATATAACAAATTTCAATTCACATAATTTAGACATGACTTTATACTTTATTTAGTCATGGATATTTACTAATTATATTTCAAATAATATATTATCTGTTATAAAAAAGTAGTATGATAAATTATTAATTAGTTTTTTTATTTTTATGAGAATTCATTATAAACTAAATATATTATAGAAAAAAAAATTCAATTCAATTGTTGAATTGGTTAATTTTTTACTTTAGAAAAAGTTATTAAGTGATATTAATGTAAAAATTTGACACCGAGTATCAATTGATGCTTTGATATAATTATAAATTTTAATATGTATCATACGTGTATTTCTATAATTATATATAAAAGGAAAAAAAATATTTTGATGTGTGTGTATATATATATATATACTCATTTTATCGAACGAAAATGACACGTATATATGATTGGTCTAACGAAAATGACACTTATCTTTGGACAGCAGCTGCACCACTGTGTTGGTCGTTTTAATCATGGGTGGTGTAGTGTACGTGGGTACCACTAGAGTTACCTGTTTTTTTGGATCGTTAATCACAGTGTTTGTAGTTAGAGGTGGCTGGTTGGATTGGACTCGACAAAGACACTTGACACTTCCTTTACGTACGTGAATCAATGTGAATGCAAGTTGCCTAAGACGTTGGCATATTGCCATGAAATCAATGAAGATCTAGGTGAAGTTCTCAAGTTTAAATTGCTCTATTTCATATTTTTACCTTTTTGTATATTCATATTTGCATTATTTAAATAGATCGAGCTCTAACTCTTCTTCTCCCTTTGGCCTTTACTATCTCTTCTCCCTCTTCCGCTTTTCTATATTTCCATTGTTAACAAATTTCACATTTTTTTTTATCAAGACAAAGATCTAAATTCGATCTCCTTTTTTAAATATTAAATACTTTGTATTATATTGATTATTACATACAAATATCTATAAATTTTATATTTTATCATTTTATCTTCCAATTTTTTTCAGAATTAAAAGAGATAAAATTATCTCATCTCACTGTAAAAAAAAAATTCCAAATATTAGTTACTGACCAGTCATGAGTCAGGCCAATTATTATAAATCACTGCAGTCTAGCAATTGTTACCAACAGGGATGACTATACTTCTTTGTATCATAGCAGCTTATAGAAAAACGAATGACTTTTTCTATTTTTAATTTTTCACATGTACTTGAGTTTGTTTTGCCCTTACTGAAAGGTCATTCTTATAAATGCATATGTTGTGTCATTATTATTAATCAGAAAAAGGAAATCTACCCAGATCTGTAAAGTAGTAAATCAGACAACAGAGCAAACCTCACCAGGTATATTTTTGTGGATACTATAAGGACACGACACAAACCTAGCTAGACCAATGGTATATATAGCATTTGCTCTTTAATTTGAATGACTGAAATTCAAATAATACTTCATTAACAAAGAAACATCAATTTATTTTATTCAGATTGGTACAAAATGTTAACGTTTTGTTTAAGAAAATTGCATTATTATAGTTAGTTTATATTAAAGAGAGAAATAAAAAGAGATAAGTAAATAATTAAGAGGAACAATACCATTATTTAAAAGGAATGTTTTTGTTTTTGTTTTAAAAGTAAGATGAGCGTAAATAGAGTCAAACCAATAATAAAAAAGGTAATTTATGCCCATAGTTCATTAACTTCTATTTTTAATTAGTATGACAAAATCCCCCCGTTCCTAAAGTGTGCCTAACATTTAACTGTATACTAAATGCATACTTTCGCAAACCCGACATGGAAAGCTATAAGATAATTTATTGCTTTGATTTGCATGCATGTCTGAATTTCATTTTCCAAAACTTTTCTAAAATCAAGTTGTTGTTATTTATTCTTTAGATAAGTATTTCTTCACAATAAATAAATAAACAAAAGATGAACAGGTGATAATGTAATTAAGTCCATTATTTTCACTTATCCAAGAGTCAAACATCATTGAATGATTGACGGTAGGATTACTAAGGATCAATCTAGACAATAAAAGAAGTTTAATTCATTTGATTTGGTTGATTTAATATATATTTTTGTTTATATAAATCAAAGGAAAAATTTGTAGACACCAAATTCTATTCAATTTAGAAAGAAAGAAAAAAGATAAAGTATAAGTATAATAGTAATAAATGATATGATAAGATAGAAATAAAGAGATAAGAAATATGGTAGGAAGTATATGCAGTTTAATAGGTACTTTTAGTGTTATTATTTGTTTAGAATTGGAGTTTTAGTTCAGAAAACTTCAAGGTTTTGATTAAACATCAAGGTGAATCTCCCACTCTAAAACTCTAAATCTAATTAGAAAAGAGCATTATAAAAGTTATTTCTAACATTTGTTCATTAAAAAAATAGTATAATTAATGAAGTGTATGATATATAGAAGTGTCTTTTAATTAAGTATCACTCTTATCCAAATTAAGTGTATGGTATGTAATTAAATTGTCAGGTACTTACGGATATCATCATCACTGAAGGGCTTGGAGTCTGCAATTTCCTCAGGAGGCATAGTGAAGCCAGTGAAGGAGAAAGAGAGTCCCAAGCTAGCACTTGAGGCTCTGCTAAGTGCGGCACCACTACTCAAATCATCGAGCTCCAGCTTCATTTGACTTATCTGAGCACTCCTAGACTTCCTTATGTGCGTGTTCTTCCCGCCCCGTCCCGGTGACAACCCCGTCAACCGCCGGCTCGACTTCCTCGAGAGGGTCCCTCCTCCTTCCACCACCCCATTCGCAGAGTGGTCGCTCGATGGTGGCGACTTCAGAGCCGCCACCATAGACTCCACTAGTTGGTCTGATTTTGTTCTCACTAGTGATGTATTTGCTTTCTCCATATTCACCTATTGTTTGCCAAAGAGAGAGGGGATGAAAATGTAATATAACTGTCTTTACGTAGTTAATTTAGGCAAAACATCAATAAACTTAGGATATAGATGAGAAATTCGTTGGATTAGAATATCCCTTATGCTCAATTGTTCATAAAATCTTTGTTTAATTATAAGACAATAGATGTGAAATTCTATCAACATTTTGAAATTTGAGAGTTTTAGTATTGTTATCAAGAACTTCTCTCTTCCTCTCTTTTTGTTGATACAGTGAGTTCATACTCATTTAAGTCTATTAATTAAAAAAGAATAACTTATTAAAACCCTTGACTTATCCTGGGTATTATAGCAACTCTCATATTACATGTATATCAATTCAGTAATATATCTATTATGAATTTATATATGATATAGAAGTTCATGAAAACTTATATGCTAATAGTGCAAAGGCATATAATATACCAGAAATATTGGGTATGTTTTTATTTTCAAAGAGAAGGATTAGGAGGGAAAGAGTGATACGTGTATAATAGTAATGTACTGCTAGAGTACGAGGAGTAATAATTTATGACAAGGAAATTGTATCGTTGAATATTTGATAGTATATTTATAGACTAGTCGTACAGAAAGATGTATCGTTGAATTTATCCATTTCTTTTCTTTTTTTATTTGTTAGAAAATGAATATGGGCAGAGAAGCAGAAGACAATACCATACCTTCAGAATGCAAGAGTGTTGTTTTTAGTGCTGGGGATGATCCGAAAATGGAATGGGAGACCAAGGCTTAACTCAGCAACAGCAATCGATAAATTAACACATCCAATCATGTGGAGCACTCGCCCTCTTATAATATAAGGGGCAATTAAGACCATCATTGTGAAGTTACCAAAATACCCTTGCCCTCCATTGCAAATATCAACCTCCATTGGAGTATATATTTTCCAATTTCCATCTTTCTAGATAAGAACAGAACTTGAGACACGTAGATACGATGGCACATCATGGACCTTCCATGCATGCTAGGTAACGCCATGTTTTCCGTACACGCGTCCAACATGTAGTAACCTTTTTTTTTAATGATTATTATTATTATTTATGCAATATTTGCTCAGATTTTGGAGGTTTTCATCAACTAGTTCGATGGAGGTTGAGTTGATGTCAAAGAGAATGCTTTTGGTATTAATGAAGGTGTTTAACCTTATGTGCAAAAGGAGTGGGGTACTGGCAACTCATGGCTCATGTGCCGTCTAATTAAGTAGTTCTAATGCGGACAGAACTCAAGCTATACAATTAATACATGATTCTATATTTCTTTTTGTTTGCATCAAGAATATTCTTCGATCGATAATCAAAAGTTAATTTTTTTTTAGATGTAGAAATTATCAAATTAAGTTTTAAGAATTAAATTTTTGACAAAATATTTAAAGAACTAAATTATCTATTAATGTGTTATGTAATGTGGTAACATTGCCACAAAAATATTCTTTCACGAAGTTAAATTTAAGATGGTTATATTAAAACCGATTTAGATTTTCGTCTTTGAAAAGTCGATTTAGAATAATCAACTTTAAATATTCAACCATGATTTTTTCAAAATCGTCTTTAAAATTAGAATCTAAGGATAGAAATTAAAATAAATAATTTTCATGTCCCTGAATTAAAAAAATAAGAATTTGATGTATTAAAAAATTTATATCCATAGAATATTTCACGAAAGGTAGATAGTAAATAAATAAATAAGAATTAACATAATTTCAATTGTTGTTTGAAAAGTTATTAGTATTTTTGTAATTAAAAAATATTTTTAACTGGTAATTATTTTTAATAAAATTATCTATTCAGTAACAAAATCGTTCATGCTCGACAATACAAGAGAAACCATCCATCATAAGATAGTGAGAATTTCGGTATAAAAGAATTGTTCTGTCTGCTGCATGGGTTAGAGAGGGACCTGCAGCGTGCATTACTACTTGGGATCTTGCTTTCAACCGAGATTACCTGCACAACGGGGAACTAGGGTTTTTGGAGTTTTGCATACTAGAAATATATGATGTGTAGTACGTTTCATTCTGAATTAAAGCATATCATCAGTATATATATTTAAATATAGTACTTTTATCTTTTCTTTATAACTAGTTATATATGAAAATTTCAACAATCATTTACATTTCTTTCCTCATTCTTTTACATCATATTTTTTTATTATACATACATCTGTTTCTTTTCTATTTCTTTCTAAGAATTCTATGATATGAGTATACATGAATTATTTTATTATTTTATTTTTCTTATTTTCTATGACATCACTTTTACGCATTAGACATTTTCTTCTTATTTCTCACTTAGTGCATAATACTTAAGAAGTAAATATATCAATACATCTACCGACGTTATATATAAATATTTGTGTGTATTTATTTTTTGTTTTTACAAAACAAAATTACACAAAAGCTATTAGCACTCGGATATAAGGAAAATAGTCACTAGTCTATACACCAATCAGAAAAACCATTTGTGAATTTGTTTATTTATATAACAAATTTTAAATTTTCACACAAATTTTCTTACACCTCTCTTTACCTTCATTATGAAATTCCTCATAAATCGAAAGAAGAATGAAATAAGTGAACTCTTGTATAACTCTCATAAAAGTGAGTGTAAAAACAAATATATAATTAACATAAAACAAACATTACCCAGGATTTAGTTTGATTAGTTGAACAAAATGTATAAATTATTATAAATTTTTCATATGTATTTTTTATTTCTATGAATTAAAAAAAATATAAAACAAACATTTTCCTTACGTTTCAGTATTAAGTACAAATTATCGTTACTGAAGCTGTCGAGTATTCATTAATTAATATGTCGTCCTGCTTCCCACCGTTTCTCTCAGCATGTGAGATCAATTCAGTTGTACTGTGTGTTACACGAAGTTTCTAGGAAGCTTCCTTCGAAGATATATGATTGTCATGTCCAAATTATAAACTTCATTGTCGTTACCCTCTTGTACGTTGAAGAATTGCAGTACAAATCTCGACGGGTTACCGCAAAATTTTCTCAAACAATGTGTATTAAAATTTTGATTGTCGTTAAGCTTGTACCTTGAAGAATTGCCGTACAAATCTCGACTGGTTACCGCAAAACTCACACACACATGTGTGTGATTTGAGATTTGCTAACTTACATATGTTGAAAGAGCAAGTTAGTATATTATATTTTGTGTGTATTTGTTAGAGATCTCATATTAGCCGGAGATAAAATTAATATATATATATATATATATATATATATATATATATATATAAATAAGTAATGAGTCAATTCTTATTTTATAAGTTGATTTTATATAATTGAATTAAATACATAATTTAAATTTTAAGAGAATACCTATCAGATTGTTATCCGACAACATGTATATATTAAACTTTACAAAATTCATGTTCAAGATGTCTTATTCTCGACCTGAAGACCATGTTAAAAATTTCACATTAACCAATAATATTGACAAATAAGTGTATATTGTAAGTCAATTTTAAAGAAAATTTTAAAAAAATTATAATTATAATTTGCTAACTTAACTTTACTTCTTCTAGTAACTAAACAGGTATTTGTTAGCCTGTTAGCATCCATCATACATAATTGTTAACATACATCCACTTAATTTTTAAAAGAAGAATGTTAACAAACTACATCTTCAATTAATGTATTTTAATATTATTGTAGTTATAACTTATTAACTTACTATTTCTAAAAAACAAATGCATGTAAATTATAATTATTATTTTAATTAAAAGAAAAAAGGGAGAATTATATAACTTTGAAAAGAAGAAAAGTGAAAAATTATAATATTTAAAATTTTACTATAAAATAAATTATAATTAATTGAAGAAACTATTTATACTTTAAGAATAAAAAAGACAAAAAATGAAATTTAAAACTTAAAAGAGACATTGAAAATTTTCTTTTCTTTTCATCCTTTTCTTTTATAGTCCAATGAAATTTCGAAGTCAACAGTTTTTTTTTCTATAAAATATGAATAAATTGATTAATTTTGAATCTTAAAAATGTTTTTAGTAGTGACTGAGTAATTGCTGACACTGATAAACTCAAATAGAACTTCCTGAGCCAAAGAGAATTATATCATTTCATTGATAATCAAAGTTTCTTACGTTGAGGAATAAATCAAAATAATGGTGACTAGAATACAATCTTGACGTCCATGCAAGAGAGTAAGCAACATGATCTTGTTTGCCTCCCAATAACAGGCATAATAAAGTTTTGTAGAAAAGTGTGTTTCTTTACGTGTGGTGATGGTATAGAATCAAACTTAGTCATGTTTATTTGTAGTAAAAGAAAACTGAAAATGAGTGAAATAGACAGTAAAACCAAGTGGAACCCATACTTTATTAAGACTATTTAACTTTCATCTCAATTCACTCTCATTTCATTTCACTTTATCAATCAAACACTCCAGCTATCAGTGTTAAGTTATCAGTAGAAATGTCGTCAGCAACTTGTTTAAAGTCCGTTTCAATAACCACATCATGCAAATTCAAGCTTTGAATCCATGAAACAGCATCCAGTAGAACCATGGCTTCAGCTTCTACCGCAAGAGATTTACTAGTATAGCAGCAAGTTTTCGCGCGCAGCAACAAATTAGAACTAGTTAGTTCAAATAGTGATTCTATAACCCAATGGCGTAATTTTTATTTGAGTGAAATATCGTATCAAATATGCTTACATGTAATTTAAGTTCTTAATTATGCCAATGTTCACCAAAATCACCCACATAATTTTGTGTAAATACGAATTAGTAATAGAGTGCGTTAGAAGGAGAAGTAACAAAAAAAATAGTGGTTAGTTGTTGAAGTTGAAAGGGTAAAAAAGAGAGGAGGAATTGGTTTGGTCTTCCAATAAAGCTCAGTTTGATGGCTTTTTGAGAAGTCTTTTTTATAATAACATCAGTTTGTGAGCTTTAAGAAAAGCCTAATAAATTTGATGGATCAGTCTACTAATATATAATATTATTTAATATTAGTATTTAATATATAATATTAAATTATTATTTTAACAAAAAAATATTATGTTTCTGACTTAAGCTGATCATTTTAATAACTATAAAATTATATATATATCTTTTGTGCTGTTAGCTTAGTGCGATGGGTCCCTTAACTTACAGACCTATTTGTTTGCTTAATGATAAGTCTGTAAATCTATTAATCCTTTTTTGTGATATGTTTATTAATCCATAAGTTTATTGGCTAATTTAATAAAAGATTCATTAGTCTATTTTAAATTCTAAATATTAAGCTAAAAAAGTAATCAATCTAAACCCTTGTGTGTGTGCGTGCATATTTTATAATAAGAAAAAAAATAATATTGTTGTTCTTTTATATATTTCCTAGTTGTGTATATGTTTATATATCTATCGATCTCTATATAATAGAGATTCAGAATCCATTATAAATATGAGATATTCAAAATATATAAAAGTACATCCTTAACACGAACACTGAGGCATATGTAGAGACGTAGTAATTTGTTAATGACCCACTACAAATAATTTATCTCTGACCTAGCTGTCATTCTGCAGTCACTTCTTCTTGTACAAGGTTAAGGTTGTTTAAGAGAACTATGCGTGACATATATAATATATATTTTTTTTACTACATTTGTAATATTTGATCAAATATGATACAAGTAAATTGAGTATAGAGGAAAGGATAAAAGAGAAATTTCGTAAGTGGAAAGGTTTGTGGCTAGGAATAGTGGTCAATAAAAAATAGGTGTGGAAAGAAAGAGTGTGGACAAAAACAAACGCTGGCCGAAAAGGACTCGTTTGGTTTGGTGGATCCTGACGATAAGCTGTGTAGCATTGTTTGATCAACGACACCTCGCCACGTAATACTCCAAATGTCCATTTCATCCCTATAGAGGATTATTGCACCCATAATCTCCACAATTAAGGACTATATACTTACACTTGTGCCAATCCAATTATTCCTAATTCACAAATTTATTTTTGCATCTGAATCGTACCTATCTCTTTCGTTTATTAACTCTATATTAAACCACATACTACTTTATAGCTAAGTTGAATGTCTAATCAAAAAATGTCATTGTACTATTTTAATGTCGATCATCAAGGAATAATGATCACAAACTCTTGAAGTTAATAATGCATTATGAGGATAAGGCAACCAATTTCATTAGAAACATAATAAATTAATTAAGACGACATTAGTCTTTGAATTTCCGTAGTACCTTGTCAGAAGTACTATTATTTTTGGAGGCTTATCTTCAGCGTCTTGTCTGTATGTGTTAGAATTAAGGAAAACTCAAAAGGATTAAGAAGTTGAATCTTTTAGGCAATAAAATATTTAGGCTTTTTATATGTCAATTCAATTGATTAGTAGTGGTAATTTGTATATCTAAAATGAGATTACTTATGATTCATTGCATAAAGCTCATTCATATTTTTTGCATTCATATTTTCATAAAAACATAAGTTTTGTAATGAAGTTTTTGAAACATAAAGTTTTCATGATCACATAAAAAATCAAGTGTTCCATGTTTAAGTTTCAGAAAAATATTATCTCACTGATTTAATCGATTACCAGCAAGTGGTAATCTATTACTTGAGATTTAATAACACTTTAATCGATTACAAGATTATGATAATCGATTACATTACATAAAATCACATAATGGACTTCCTGTGATAATCGATTATGAGATTGTTGTAATTGATTACTTGACAATGTTTTCAAACATAGACTTCATGTGATAATCGATTACATTACGAGTTAATCGATTATATTATTCATAAGTCTTTTTCAAAAATCTCAATAACATTTTAATCGATTAAATGAGTCAATTTATCAATTACATAAGTGAATTAATCGATTACTGATGGTTACAATAGTTTTCTATAAATAGTTGTTGAGTGTTTTAACAAAAAAACACCATTAAATATTAAAAAAAAAAATTCATAAGCTTTCTGAAGAGAGAAAAGATACAAAGTGATATTCTGTGTTAGTCCATCAAATCCTCAAACTTCAATTCCTTGAGAGAATTTCTTTTTGACCAAAGTTTCTAAAGAAAATTTTGGAGAGAAAATTTTGAGATAGTTTTCTTTCAATTTTGATTTCAGTTTGTTAATCTTTTGCAAACATTTGTAGCGGATCATCAGGTAGTTTCTCTCCATACAACTTGTTTGTCATTTCTTTTTAGAATTTATGTTTGTATTATTATAATAATAGTCTTTCTTAAAGCTTGTCTAGAATAGGTGTTTCTAGAGGAAATAGTAGAGAAGAGTTTTCTTTATGTCTTGATCACTAAGAGTCTAAGTGAGTTAGATGTCTTATTTTTTATCTAGGTCTGATTGAGAGTGATTGTATGAGCTTGTAAGAAACATATGGTTAATAGTAGAACTCTAACTAGTTGATTAGAAGAATTTGATATAACTTCTCTAGGTTGAAAAGTAAATCAGTATATATATTGTATTGACTACTTTTTCTTTATCTTTTCTTGTGGTTATTAATTGTCATTGATTGGTGTAATCTTTCACATAAAACAGAAAACTTTTTGTTGCATTCTTTAAAGATTGATGTTTGATTGACTGAAAGTGTTCTTCGATTATTTTGTGATACAATTTTTTTAATTCTGATTATTTAAGAAATTTTTAATTGACCAAGAACAACCGATTCCACCTTTATCTTGATTCTCATGTGTTATTCATACTATTATATATATATATATATATATATATATATATATATATATATATAAAAGATTAATCAATCGTATAAAACAATAATATTTCAAACTAGTAATAATTAAAATAATTGCTCAAATTATTTTAGAGTATATCTTTCGAACCTATACTAGGTCTAATAGAATCCAAAGTCCTAGTCTAATTCATAAAGATAAAATTTCATAACTACCACTTATATACCTTAATTAATGACCGAGCTATTTCCACATTCTCATTAAGATCAATGTCAAATTAAATGTTAAAAAGTCAAAACTCATACTTTTCCATGAGCAAATTTGGCGCCACAATTCACAAATATAAGCAAGTTTTGAATCTAATAAGATAATTAGCCCACTAGTGAAAGATTTGAATAGTTTACTTAAAATCTCAAGATCAAATCTTATTGTCATCTTTGTACACCGAAAAAATCAGTCTTAAAAGATATTCAAGTCTCTTTACATTAGCACATATTTAGGTTCCGGTAAGTTTATATCGTTTGCTTATAAAAGATAACTTATACTTAATAAATTTCTTTTACCAAAGTGAAAATATTGATAACAACCTTTATCTTAACTATAGTGTTTTTTTCATTATCTTATAATATTTTTTAATATACTAAAGTAGCATTTGACTTTTTTTTTAATACATATGTAACATCTTAAAAGTTTAATATAATAATTGTTATTAGTTTTAGTTTAAAAGTTATTAATATAAAAATTGATTAAATTAAAATAATTATGATAATATATATATATATATATATATATATATATATATATATATTGAATGTTTGTATTATGATTATTAAATATTGTTGAAATAATTGAGTTAAAAATTATGTATGTTTTAATTATTTTATTTAAAATTGATTGAGTTAAATTTTTATTTTATCAATAAAAAAGATTATGTGATTGATGTAAGATTGTTAAGATAATTTTATAATTATAAAAGAGTGACAACTTCTTATCCTAATTATAAAAATTAAAAGATTATTACTATTGTAAAGATAATTATTATAGTAATAATATAATATTGTATATCTAGTTTGAATAAGATATTTTTTATATTTGAATTTGTGATCATCGAGAAGATTTAAATTTTATCATATTTTATATTAATATATGTTGAAAGAAAATAAAATATTAAATAATATTAATAATTAGATAAATCTAGATAATAGAGTAAAACAAGATAAAGATTTGATTAGTCAAATCTATTAAGAATATATCTCATGATCTAATATTAAATCACATACTACTGTACTCATATAAGGATAGACAATTTTCTTCTCCTAAAATTTAATAGACGGACTCTCTCAGAAAATAGAAAACAAATAGATCATATAGAATTGAAAAGAAAGAATAAACAAAGAGAATCTTGTTGACCCACTAAATGGAGAAGAGAAATAATAAGGGAAGAATGCATAAGTTACTATGTGTTTTAAGATGTGAGTAAAACAATCTCTTTTTCTAAGCTTATGGTATAGATTTTTGGAAAATTGTCTTTTTTAGTTTACCGATCATAAATCGATAAATTGATCTCTCTCAAAAAATAGAAAACAAATAGATCATATAGAATTGAAAAGAAAGAAGAAACAAAAAGAATCTTATTGATCCACTAAATGGAGAAGAAATAATAAGCGAAAAATGGATGAATTACTATGTGCTTCAAGAGGTGAGTAAAACAACTTTCTTTTTCTAAGCTTATGGTATAGATTTTTGGAAACTTGTCTTTTTGAGTTTATTGGTCATAAATCGATAAATTGATACATTGATCTTGCTTGAATTAATCCCTGTGCTGATTGCAAAATTTAGATTTCATAGTATTCTTGCTGAAATTAATTATGTAAGTGTTTGATATAATCATACCAACGTATAGTTTTTACAATTCGTGGGGTTTAATTTAAGTTTACAAAAAGGGGTATTGCAATGTACAAATCTTCCTTGATTGCATATTAAATGTTGAAATTTATTTTAAAATTCATGAACCAACTTGCTTGAATTTTGTGTTTAGCTATCATATATATATATATATATATATATATATATATATATATATATATATATATATCAACTAAAATATATTTTGATATGTGTGTGTTTTATTTCATAGTTAATTATTAATTGACTCATATGATGCTATAATTTGGGTATGACTTTGTGAGTTATTAGTGTTATTGAAATTAGAGTATTTGTTTGGTAGTTATCTGGAATGATGTTTTGTAATTATGTGTGAATTGATCATCATCTTCTAAGAAGTTGTGGCAATATTTATTTTATTTTAAGAATTGAATATGCATGAGATACCTCCATCTGAGATGGGAAAGAGATATAAGATACATCCATCTTTGTAAGGTTCTGGGTGTCCACGTGGCACGTAATGATTATATATCATGCTTAGGAGGTAGTTAAGACCATAATGACCTACCACCGATCCGGGATCGCGTTTCTTTAGTGAACATTAGAAAGGAACCCGGATTAAGGGGACCGGGTTGATCCTTCAAAGGATAACAATGTCTTTATAGGGGGGCAATGATGACGAGGTTGGATGAGGGCGGAACCTTGGACTTGTGATGTGCCAAGAGAAGAGCCTGAGCGAGGTCAGACGAGGTTGGATGAGGTCGGAAGAGGGCGAAACCTTGGACTTGTGAAGTGCCAAGGTAAGAGCCCGAACGAGGTTGGATAAGGTCAGAAGAGGGCAAAACCTTGGACTTGTGAAGTGCCAAGGCAAGAGCGTGAACAAGGTCGGAAGTGGTCGGAAGATGACGAAACCTTGGACTTGTGAAGTGCCAAGGTAAGAGCCTGAATGAGGTCGGATGAGGTCGGAAGAGGGCGAAACCTTGGACTTGTGAAGTACCAAGGTAAGAGCCCGAACGAGGTCGGATGAGGTGGAAAAGAGAGAGAAACCTTGGACTTGTGAAGTGCCAAGGTAAGAGCCCAAACGAGGTCGGATAAGGTCGGAACCTTGGGTTTGACGAGGTGTCAGGTTAGACCCGAACAAGGTCAGACCAAAGTCGAACAAGGTAGGCCCGTGATGGGTAATCTGAACCCAGCAGCATGTGCATTGATGACAAGCTGTTTTGACAGCTGACACTTTTGGCGCGTGACACACGTCCTAGAGCCCCTTATATAGACCTTTTCTCCATGTTTCGACGACAACACTATCGTTTTCTTCCTAACTCCATTCCTCCATTTTCCCAGAGAGAGAAACTTCGTAACCTTTCACCCTTAATTTGAATCCTTTTGCATGCAACTGGAAAGTTGGGAGGAACCCCCCTAGCTAGGTTTAAACCTTGGTTTCTTCTGAAAGTCATCGGACGGAGAGATTGCCTCTTCAAGAACTCTCTTGGTGTCTTGACTTCGAGGGAAGGAAACCATTTAAGGGCACTCTTATAGTTACAGATTCTTTGTTTTTGTGTTTTGGAGAGGTATAGAGACCATTCGAGCTGGAGCTGGAGCCAAGCTTGAGGTCTTTGGAAAAGCATGAGTGTTTCTGTTCATGCAACGACTGATGACCGTTATGGACGGCTTACATGCAACGATTGATAATTGTTCTGTGTCTTGCAGAGCGTGATACAAAGGGTAAGAGCGGTCGTGACCACGAGGCCGGGAGAGCCAGTGTGACACTTCGAGCAGGTAAGCTCTTGTTCTTAGGAGTTTTCCCTTGACTGTGTTCCACCATACTCTGAGGGAGTGATGGTTCTTATATATCATGATGCATGTGATATTGAGATTGCGTGTTACTACCTTTTGATTGAAAACATGTATATGATGCACACTTTGTGGTATGTTGATTGTTTAATGAGATTCTCTGGTTAGTAGAATGGACTGAATATGTACTTCCCTAAGAGCCATATACGTCCGAGCAGAACCCTGAGCAAAAGTGCCCACCCGGGGGTGGATGATCTCCCTCAGGTAGTGTCTACCCGAAGTCCTGAGGGATTGTGCCCATTAAGTTGGATGATATTCTCTTGTTATATCTGTGTGATTATATACATGTGATGCATTTTATGACAGCCGGGATGGCTAGCTCGTGTAATGCCTGTTTGATGCTATGTATTGTGTAAGTGAACGCGGGAAAAGAGAAGCCTTCAAGAGCCCGGAGTTTACTGAGATTATATCTCACCCTGGTTGGGGATTATGTTTTATTGCAGGGGATAGCCAGCGAGCCGGGGATGGGGTTTGGGGTAAGGGACCCGAGTAAGCGAGTGGACATTGGATCCCAGGACACGAGGCCGGATGGGATGACAGCTGAGGGATTTTGGACAAGAGGCTGAGCCGGGACGGGTTCTGAGTGAACCTTAGTCTCACTTTGCGAGCATGTTGGCTCATTTTGTTATGTATTTTCTATATGTTTTGTAGTAGGAGATGGCTGCAAACAGGCAAGCGAATGAGGCCTTGATGCAAGCCAACGAAGCCTTGATGGCAGAGCTGAGGTCCCTATGGAGAGAGGGCCGAGCACCCTCTCCACCATTTACATACGAGGGCAAAAGTAGTCGCCACCATGGTGGAGGTAGCCATCGTTCTGATGAACCTAGCCACCACAAGGGGGACCGGTTTCCCCAAGCTGAGGCCAAGGAGGACACGGCGGGCAGAGGAAAGATGCTTATTGCCTTCCACAAGCATGACCCTCTAGCTTTCCATGGGGGTTACGACCCCATTGCTACCGCCAAATGGTTGCAGGCATTGGAAAAAGTCTTCATGGTGATGGAGTGCTCGTACCATTAGAGGCTCCTCTATGCTACTTATTTGCTTCAAGGGGACGCGCATGAGTGGTGGGTCACCACTTCCTTATTATTGAGAGGCCGGGATGAGGTTATCACCTGGTAGACCTTCAAAGCCCAGTTCCTGGACAGATGTTTCCCCAGGGATGCTCAGGAACAGAAGCAGGTCGAGTTCAAGGGCCTCGTCCAGGGACGGATGTCGGTGGATGAATACTTAGCCAAATTCAATGAATTGGCTAAGTATGCTCATTTCAGGAGAGCTCTCCTTGATGCCAAGGTCCTTGCTACTAAGTTCCAAAGGGGACTTAAGGAGAGCATTGAAGAGAAGATTGCTGGGGGTGGATCTCGGGATAAAGGCAGCCTGGTGAGGCAGTGTCGCCAAGTAGAGGACATGATTAGGAGGAGTAGTGGAAGCCAGCCGAGTCCCTCAGTAAGACGGGAAGGGAGGAGGCCCGGTAATTCAGGTCCAGCCGGGAAGGGCAAGGGCCGGAACTTGAGGGTCGCTTGTTCAATAGATCGGTTTAAGAACAGCCCAAATCAACGAGGATCGCCTCGGAGACCGACCCAACCTCCCAAGTGTACCTCTTATGGGAAAGATCATTGGGGAGCATGCCACTCAGGTCAGTTGATATGCTTTAGGTGTGGCGAGCCCAATCACTATGCTAGAGAGTGCCCGCAGACAGACAGTCGAGCAGTTGCCGCTCCAGTGATGTCTACCATGCCCACTGTAACGACCCGGATTATAAATTGCTAATCTGGATGCTTGATGTGCGTATTATATTAGACTTGTGAAGTGCCAAGGTAAGAGCCCGAACGAGGTTGGTTGAGGTCAGAAAAGGGTAGAACCTTGGGTTTGACGAGGTGTCAGGTTAGACCCGAACAAGATCGGACCAAAGTCGGACAAGGTAGGCCCGTGATGGGTAATTTGAACCTGGCAGTGTAACAACTCGTCACGACTCTACTGTATCTCTACTCTTAACCACAACATTAATGTAACCTTTGATAAAAAGAACACCCATTTTTCTTTTTTTTGTTAAGGAAAACTGTGGTAAATTTTTCGCAATCACATGACGATTGTGAACATAACCAAGACACGTATGAAAGCATTTCAATTGCATACATATCTCTGTTTATGCAAGACGTGTTTTAATCATAAATACAATTATCCATATTTAAAATGTACAAGTGTTTTACAAATGAGGTAAGAAATTAAACATCATGGGTGCAACTAGCAAAACTGGTAGGTGACTATCAAAACCAGCGGTGCATTCGACAAAACATCACCCTTGCCCGGGATTCGTCACATCGACATCTCGCCAACTCGATGGCTCCAACTAAAAAGTTGTCATCTTCCACGATCACCTATTGCTGTCCATCTGCTCACACGAACCGGGTTCGCGATCATCACACGTACCAAACCATAAGGCACAACAAAGCAAATGTGAGTTCATCATATAAGATAACAAGCAAAAGGTAACAAGCAAAAGGTAACATTAGTCAAGGAAAAACAATTCAAGCGTCACATTATCAACACAAGTCCAGATGTATCATTATGCAACCATCATAAACAAGCATCCAAGAACATCCCACAAGTTGACTTAAAAATGCCTAGCATGATGCATGTTCTTGTCTTAACTCTCTTTCATTCAATGTGGTATCATCCAGGAAATAGGCCAAATCCATGGTCCAAATGATAGTTGTAGTTGCCGTCAAGGTCACTCTGTCGTGCACAGGACTCACCCCCCCGTGGTGATCAGCCAAACGGGTGTCATAAGGATCTCCCTACAGACGTGGCCCCCCCAGTACTTCTCATACTATTATAGTCAATCATCCTATTTCCGCCATGCAAATGAAGTATGTCTCTCATGGGCGCCATCAATGTATGGCCCGACCCAGGAACTTCCCACCCTGGCTAGGATCTCCATACCCTCCTATGTCACATACACACTGTCCCAAACGAGGGCCGCCCCAACATGGGCCACAACCACGTATGTCTCTCGTGGGCACCATTAACGTATGGCCAGCACAGGAACTTCTCGCCCTGGCTAAGATCTCTATACCCTCCCATTTAACATACACACTGCCCCAAACGAGGGCCGCCCCAACACAGGCTCACTGATGCACTGACCGTGGTTCTTACAAGGTCCACCACTCGGTCTCGGCATCTCACGTGTTTATACCTAGCCTCTCACTATGGCTCTATCAAGGTACAAAACATCTCAAGTCATCACATAGGCTGACTTCAATCGTAATTTACATATGTCATCCACAAATACTACACGTATATATATATATATATATACAACTCGGTCAATCCGTCTCGGCAACCGACATCACCAACATATACACATACAACTCAGCCAACCCATCCCGGCAGTCGACATCACCAACACATACACATATACAACTCGGCCAACCCATCTCGGCAGCCGACATCACCAACACATACACACATACAACTCGACCAAATCCCTACCCGGTGCTCAGCACCTTCACGAACACTTCTGCAAAGTGTTTTGGGAGCTTTTCTGCATCAAAATGCCAACTCTTCACACATGCACGAGGAGATTCTTACAACGTCAACTCCCCCTTTCCAGAACCCCACACCAGAATATCATTAAAATCAACACAAAAATGATCCCTAAACACAAGGCATAACCCATTCCATTTAATAAGATGAACATAGCTTACTGGAAAACAACACACACATGGGACATGCAATGATCATCCAGGTCAGACTCTCTGGTACTCAACCATGCTACCTGAAACCGTTATTAAACATGATAAGCTCCCCTTACCTAACCAGAGGTTTATTTTACAACTACACGACTTGTTGTTCTGTGTTTTTGTTCCGACCAGGAGGACCTTCTCGACGACGGGCTTTTGTGGCAGTGACAGTGATTCTCGTGGGTTGAAGGTAACACAGAAGGTTGAGGGAGAGAGAGGGTTCTGGGTGTGAGTTTTAGAGAGAGGACAGAGAAAAGCAAGAGGAAAGCGCAAAGAGAGGGGATGGATATGCTTCCACTGCAAACTTCTGCTCTTAAGTACTCAGCTGACAAGACATGTCCACCTTGCGTGTTCGGGCAGCAACCACACCCAATCAAAGTTGACTTAGCACATCCATCATAAAACACACATACCAAAGCAGAACAATAACAACCAGCACTCAAAATAAATCAAGTAATTAACCAACATCATTACACATATAAACGTCCAAATTAGCAACTTATAATCCGGGGTGTTACATCTTTCCCACCTTTTTAGGAATTTCGTCCTCGAAATTACCTGGTGTAAACAAAGCTGGGTAGGCTTCTCGCATCTGGCTTTCAAGCTCCCATGTCGCATCTTCTCCAGATATACCTCCCCAAATTACCTTGACCAAGGGAATTCCTTTTCCTCTTAGGTGCTTCGTCCGTTGATCCTCAATCCTCAAAGGCAATGTTTCATATGTCAGATTTTCCTTTACTTGAATGTCATCCAGTTCGACCACATGAGAAGGATCATGAATGTACTTACAAAATTAGGACACATGGAATACATTATGGAGATTGGAAATGGATGGGGGTAAGGCAATTTGGTAGGCAACGGGGCCAACTCTCTTTAGAATCTGGAAAGGACCAACAAATCGGGGTATGAGTTTTCGGGATTTCAATGCTCGGTCGACCCCGGTCCATGGGGTGACTCTCAAGAATACATGATCATTGACCTCGAACTCTAGGTCCTTCCTCCTCCTGTCATGATAACTCTTTTGCCTACTCTGGGTCGTTGTCATCCTATCTTGGATCAACCTAACCTTATCATTCATCTATTGTACCACCTCAGGTCCTAGCATAAGACTTTCGCCGGGTTCCAACCAACCCAAGGGTGTCCTACACCTCCTACCGTACAGGGCCTCGTAGGGAGCCATGCCAATGGTAGAGCGAAAAGTGTTGTTATATTTGAACTCTATCAGGGGTAGGAAACTATCCTAGCTACCTCTTTATTCTAGAACACACGCCCTTAAAAGGTCTTCTAAATATTGGATGGTTCGCTCAGTTTGCCCGTCATTCTGAGGGTGATAGGCCGAACTCAGCCGAAGGCGGGTTCCTAAGGCCTTGTTGAAACTCTCCCAAAATCTAGAAGTGAACCTCAGATCCCGGTCAGATACTATACTAGAGAGCACACCGTGCAACCGGATGATCTTGCTAATATATAGGGAGGTCAACTTCTCTAAGGAAAATCAGATGTTGATGGGGATAAAGTGGGCAGACTTAGTCAATCTGTCAACAATAACCCAAATAGAATCTAACCCAGCCTGGGTTTTGGGCCAACCCATAACAAAATCTATGGAGATACTATCCCACTTCCACTGGGGTATCTCTAAGGGTTGTAACTTACCCGATGGTCTCTGGTGTTCTACCTTAGCTTTCTGACAGACCAAGCACGCATATACAAACACGCTAACATCCCTCCTCATGTTCGGCCACCAAAACATAGTCTTCAGGTCTTGGTAAATCTTGGTGGTGCCGGGGTGGATACTTAAGTTACTCCTATGCCCTTCCTCTAGGATCACCTTCTTAAGTTCGGATATGTTGGGGACACAGACTCTTCCTTGAAGTCTCAAAAACTCCATCCGGTCCCACATGGAAACTACTAGCATCCCCCGCTACTATGGCTTCTAGTTGGGTCTTCAGAAAAGGGTCGGACCCCTGCTCTTCCCGGATCTCCTCTAACAGACCACTCAAAATTCAGAGGGCTCCTAGTCTCATGCTACAAGGGGTAAGCTCACACGCTAGACTAAGGTCTCTAAACTTCTCTAAGAGCTCTAGCTCCCTAGCCATCAAGGCGGACACATAGAGGGATTTCCTGCTTCAGGCGTCGACCACCACGTTGGCCTTGCCAGGGTGGTAACTAAGCTCAAAATCATAATCCTTAAGGAACTCTAGCCACCTCCTTTGACTCATGTTCAACTCCTTCTAGTTGAACAGATACTTAAGGCTCTTATGGTCACTAAACACCTCAAACTTAGAGGCAAAAAGATAATGCCTCCATATCTTAAAGGTAAACACCAGGGCAGCTAACTCCAGATCATGGGTAGGGTAGTTCCTTTCATGCATCTTGAGCTGCCTGGAAGCGTAGGCCACAACTCGGCCACTCTGCATCAACATCCCGCCCAAGCCCGTCATGTCCGCATCACAAAATACCTTCAAGGGCTCTCCTAGGTTAGGCAGAACTAACACGGGTGCGGCGGTTAGCTTTTCTTTAAGAGTCCGAAAGCTAAGCTCACACTGGTCATCCCTAACAAACACTTGACCTTTACGAGTTAACTTGGTCAAAGGTAAGACTAACTTGGAGAAACCTTCTATAAATCTCCTGTAATACCTGGCCAAGCCCAGAAAACTCCTAATCTCGAACACGGACTTGGGGCTCTCCCACTTGAGGACGGCCTCCACCTTAGAAGGATCTACAGCTATACCACCTTGGGTATCACGTGCCCTAGAAAGCTTACCTTTTCTAACCATAACTCACACTTAGACAACTTAGCATACACTCGTCTATCACTAAGGGTCTGCAGCACAACCCTCAAGTACTTCTCATGCTCTTCTCTGGTCTTGGAATATACCAGGATATCATCTATGAAGACTACTACAAAGCTATCAAGGTATGGTGAAAGACCCTATTCATGTAGTCCATGAACACATCAGGAGCATTGGTCACCCCTGATGGAGTGCCTTTAGTTAAATATTTTTCTATCATTCTTAACTTATTTGACTTCTCTTTGACTTTTATTTTCCCATTCTAATTCAGTTTTTGTCTTAGGCAAGTTAGTGGGCTTAATTGCTAATTGTTGCATATTTTCGGATTTTATGCTCACTTGACGTATCTGTCTTGTACAGGACCTACAGAGATCTATGGAACTCTGAATTAAGCGTTCTTATAGTCCTTGGAAATATAACAAAAAGATCTACAAGTTTGCCAGAAATAAGCTAAGGCCAATTCTGCCATTTGGAGTGTCATTTTAGGCTTTGAAGTCAGAACCACTGCACTTGTATTTTGGGCTGCGAGTTGGACTTTTATTGGTGTAAATAGCATAAATAATTAGAATTGATGGGTTGTCATGGCCCATTCTTTTTTTCAGACTTAGTCACTATATATTAGTGACATTAGGAGGAATTATGACATTACATTTCATTTTTGCAAAAACAGTTTTACATTTCTCTTTTTAAGTTTTAGAATCAAAACTCTTTATCTTATTTTCTCTCAACTGTTCTTCCTTGTTCTTCATTGTTCTTCATTTTCGTTTTCCCTTCTTCCATTTTCGTGCACTTATTTCATGGTGCTTTCATTGATGATGATCATGGAAGGCTAAATAATCATTCAATCCAAGGATCCAACCCAAACAAGAGAAGAATTTGAGTTCTGGTTTAGTATTTCAAATTCTGTTGAATGTTCACTTTCTTCTTCAATTGCTATTCTGTTTTCATGATTATGAATGCGTTTAGGATTTAAAGCGGATTAGGTTATGGATTCATTTTCTAATTTCGAATATAAATCACAGGTTAATTGGATGATATTTCAATTAGGGTTGTGGTTTTAATTAATTTAGGGGTTAATTCGATTGAACTGCTTCTAATGAAATTGAATGAACTTTCACAATAGGATAAATTTCTGAGAACGATGATGATTCGAATAGCTTGGTTTGGTGAATTGGATTGATGCTCTTTAATCTGTTTTATATTACTTGTTATCAATTCTGTTAGTTTTTGCATTAATCTTTAATCGTAGTTTGTGTTTCTGCAATTTTTACTTTGCGCCTGCAAACTGTTTGACAAAAATCCCCTTTACTGTTAGTAGTGAATTGAAGATAGAACCATATTGATAGTGTCTTTGAGTCGACCTAGGTTGATCCTGTACTACAGAATTAGCTTAGTTTAATTGTTTTGAAGCCACACGACAAACGCTTATCAACCCCAAAGGGCATAACCAAGTACTCATAATGACCATATCGGGTTCTAAAAGCAGTTTTGTGGATATCCTCAGACTTAACTCGGATCTGATGGTAACCCGACCTAAGATCTATCTTACTGAACACACAAGCCCCTACCAGCTGGTCCATAAGATCATCTATCCTAGGCAAATGATAGTTATTCTTAATCATCACTTTATTCAGCTGGCGGTAGTCTACACATAACCTCATAGTCCAGCCCTTCTTCTTCACTAACAGCACGGGTGCTCCCCATGGAGATACACTAGGCCGCATAAACTGCTTATCCAATAGCTCCTCCAACTGCTTCTTGAGCTCGGCTAGTTCTAAGGGAGACATCCTATAGGGGGCTACAGATATAGGTCCGGCTCCGGGTACCAAATCTATGGAAAACTCCACCTCTCTCTTAGGCGATAACCCAAATGCATCCTCAGGAAACACTTCCGGGAACTCTCTCACAACAGGAAGGTCGGCTAAGGGGACCTCGATCTCTACCTCCGAGTTCGACAAGATCATGTATACTTGAGCATTTTCTTTCAAAGACGACCTAACCCGATTGGTCGAGATGAACACCCCTTTTTCTCTCACATCCGGGTTGCCAAATATGATCATTTTATCATAGCAGTTTAACAAGACCTGGTTGGAAGATAACCAGTCCATGCCCAGAATAACATCAATTTGGCTAAGAGGCAAACAAACCAAGTCAACTCGAAATTTTCTATCAGAGATTTCCACTAGGCAGTCTAAACACACCTCAGAAGTCAACACAGACCCATTAGCCAAAGTCTCAACCACAATCTTATATTTTAAAGAAGACACAGAAAGGCTAAGTGATTTCCCCACAACCGGGATATGAAAGAATGGGTTGCACCGGAATCAAAAAGCACGAGTAAAGGAATTCAGTTTATGAAACATTTACCTTGGATTAGATCTTGGGAGTTCAAGGCTTCAGCACCACTAAGAGTGAAGACTCTTCCCGTGGTCCTCGGTCGTCCGGGTTGGCTTTGTTGGCCTCCGCCATTTCGCTCCCTCTTGGGGTTCGGGAAATCCCTTTGGATGTGACCCTTCTCCTTACAGTTGAAGCAAATTGGGCCTCTTTGTCCGTAATAAGCAGCGATATGCCCGTGTTTACCACACTTGAAGCACGTGTTCTTGGTTGGGAAGGTAGCGGGTCTGCTACCACTACCACTAGGGAACCCTGCAGTAGCAGCTCTCTGATGGTCGGGGCGTTGATCATGCAGCTTGGGAGGGATGGTGTAGGGCTTCCCGCAGTTTTGATATCCAATCTTCTTGTCCTTTACCGGACCCGTATTTCAGTAGTAGGCAACCTTGTCTCTAGAGTCCCCATCCCATATCTGACACATGTTTACCAAGGCTGGGAACTGGCGGACTCCTTGGTAGTTCACGGCTTGCTTCACCTTGAGTCGCAAGCCGTTCAAAAACTTCACGCACTTAGAGCTTTCCCCATCCCGTCCCTGGTAGTGGGGGAAGTACCTTACCAACTCCTCGAACTTAGCCACATACTCAGCTACAGTCTGTTTCCCTTGTTTCAGCTCAAGGAAATTCATATCCTTCTTGTTCCTCACATCCTCCGGGAAGGACTTCTCCAGGAGTGCCTCCTTGAAGATCCCCCATGTCACAACCCAGCCTTCCGCCTCCATGCATTGGCGGGTGTTGTCCCACCAGTACTCGGCTTCCTTCGCCAGCGTATAAGTGCTGAAGGTGACCTTCTGCTCCTCGGGACATTCCATAACCCGAAAGATCTTCTTAATCTCCCGAATCCATGTTTGAGCGCCATCCAGGTTGTACCCTCCGTGGAATGAAGGCGGATTGTTGCGCTGAAAATGTCCAATCCCTGGTATTCCACGGCTCCTGGGGCTTCTCCCCTATTTTGATTCCCCAACGCCTGGGCTAAGGCTTGGAGAGCATCAGCTATCGTGCGATCATTCCTACCGGCCATCACTTACTACGGATAACAAGAAGTGAGAACCCAGAAGGAATACACAAACAAACATCAAGCCATACTATACAGACCATCTACTATTTGTATCCTGGACCGCTTGCCATAATGTTCCCTTATATTGTCCCAAATTATACAGATGGCTAGTCTGATAACTTACAACAAAACCTGGAAACTTATGGTATAGCAGATGTGGGAAGTACAAATACGCTATGACTACACTAAAAACAACATCCTACACAAGCTCAAACAGAACAAACATGCACAGCACAGCGAGTCACTCATCAATCAGACACTCAACCATCAACAAATCATGCACAGAGAAACACAACAAGCTCACAACTCACTGGCCGGAAGGTCCGACCTGCTCTGATACCATTAATGTAACGACCCGCCACGTCGCTACTGTATCTCTACTCTTAACCATAACATTAACGTAACCTTTGATAAAAAGAACACCCCTTTTTCTTTTTTTTTTTGTTAAGGAAAACTGTGGTAAATTTTTCGCAATCACATGACGATTATCAACTTAACCAAGATGCGTATGAAAGCATTCCAATTACATACATATCTCTGTTTATGTAAGACGTGTTTTAATCATAAGTACAATTATCCATATTTAAAATGTACAAGTGTTTTACAAATGAGGTAAGAAATTAAACATCAGGGGTGCAACTAGCAAAATAGGTAAGTGACTATAAAAATCAGGTGTACATTCAGCAAAACATCACCCCTGCTCGGGATTCGTCACATCGACATCCCGGCAACTCGACGGCTCCAACTAAAAAGTTGTCATCTTCCCGGATCACCTATTGTTGTCCATCTGCTCACACGAACCGGATTCGCGATCATCACAAGTACCAAACCATAAGGCATAACAAAGCAAGGGTGAGTTCATCATAAAAGATAACAAGCAAAAGGTAACATTAGTCAAGGAAAAACAATTCAAGCGTCACAACATCACCACAAGTCCGGATGTATCATTACGAAACCATCATAAACAAGCATCCAAGAACATCCCACAAGTTGACTTAAAAATGCCTAGCATGATGCATGTTCCTGTCTTAACTCTCTTTCATGCAATGTGGTACCATCCTGGAAATAGGCCAAATCCATGGTCCAAATGATAGTTGTAGTTTCAGTCGGGGTCACTCTGTCGTGCACAGGACTCACATCCCCCATGGTGATCAGCCAAATGGGTGTTATAAGGATCTCCCTACAGACGTGGCCCCCCAGTACTTCTCGTACTATTACAGTCAATCATCCTATTTCCGTCATGCAAATGAAGTATGTCTCTCATGGGCGCCATCAATGTATGGTCCGACATAGGAACTTTTCGCCCTGGCTAGGATCTCCATACCCTCCCATGTTACATACACACTACCCAAACGAGGGCTGCCCCAACACGGGCCACAACCACGTATGTCTCTCATGGGCCCCATTAACGTATAGCCCAGCACAGGAACTTCTCGCCCTGGCTAGGATCTCCATACCCTCCCATGTTACATACACACTGCCCGAAACTAGGGTTGCCCCAACATAGACTCACTGATGCACTGACCGTGGTTCTTACAAGGTCCACCACTCGGTCCCGGCATCTCACGTGTTTATACTTAGCCTCTCACTATGGCTCTATCAAGGTACATCGCAAGCCATCACATAGGCTGACTTCAATCGACATCACCAACACATACACACATACAACTCGGCCAACCTATCTCGGCAGCCGACATCACCAACACATACACACATACAACTCGGCCAAATCCATACCCGGTGCTCAGCACCTTCACGAACACTTCTACAAAGTGTTTTGGGAGCTTTTCAGCATCAAAATGCCAACTCTTCACACATGCACAGGGAGATTCTTACAACGTCAACTCCCCCTTTCCAGAACCCCACACCAGAATATCATTAACATCAACACAAAACCGATCCCCAAACACAAGGCGTAACCCATTCCATTCAATAAGACGAACATAACTTACTGGAAAACAACACACACATGGGACATGCAACGATCGTCCAGGTTGGACTCTCTGGTCCTTAACCATGCTACCTGAAACCGTTATTAAACATGATAAGCTCCCCTTACCTAACCAAAGGTTTGTTTTGCAGCTACACGACGTGTTGTTCTGTGCTTTCGTTCCGACCAGGAGGACCTTCTTGACGTCGGGCTTTCGTGGAAGCGACGGTGGTTCTCGTGGGTTGAAGGTAACACAGAAGGTTGAGGGAGAGAGAGGGTTCTGGGTGTGAGTTTTAGAGAGAGGACGGAGAAAAGCAAGAGGAAAGCGCAAAGAGAGGGGATGGATACACTACCACTGCACACTTCTGCTCTTAAGTACTCAACTGACAGGACATGTCCACCTTGCGTGTTCGGGCAACAACCACAGCCAATCAAAGTTGACTTAGCATATCTCTCGTAAAACACGTATACCAAAGCAGAACAATAACAACCAGCACTTATCAAAATAAATCAAGTAATTAAGCAACATCATTACACACATAAACGTCCAAATTAGCAACTTATAATCCAGGGTGTTACAAGTAGCATGTGCGTTGATGACAAGCTGTTTTGACAGCTGGCACTTTTGGCGCGTGACACACGCGCCAGAGCCTTTTATATAGACCTCTTCTCCATGTTTCGACGACAACATTATCGTCTTTTTCCTAACTCCGGTCGTCCATTTTCCCAGAGAGAGAAACTTTGTAACCTCTCACCCTTAATTTGAATCATTTTGCATGCAACTAGAAAGTTGGGAGGAACCCCCATAGCTAGGTTTCAACCTTGGTTTCTTCTGAAAGCCATCGGACGGAGAGGTTACCTCTCCAAGAACTCTTGTGGAGTCTTGACTTCGAGGGAAGGAAAGCATTTAAGGGCATTCGAGCTTGGAGAAATTGACCCTTAGCCTTCTTGAACTTCCCAGGGTAAGGCACTCTTATAGTTACAGATTCTTTGTTTTTGTGTTTTGGAGAGGTATAGAGACCATCTGAGCTGGAGCTGGAGCCAGGTTTGAGGTCTTTGGAAAAGCATGAGTGTTTCTGTGCATGCAAAGGTTGATAACCATTTTGTGTCTTGCATGTTTTGCAGAGCGTGATACAGAGGGTAAGAGTGGTTGTGACCACGAGGCTAGGAGAGCCAGTGTGACACTCCGAGCAGGTAAGCTCTTGTTCTTGGGAGTTTTCCCTTGACTGTGTTCCACCATACTCCGAGGGAGTGATGGTTCTTATATATCATGATGCACGTGGTATTGAGATTGTGTGTTACTGCCTTTTGATTGAAAACATGTATATGATGCACACTATGTGGTATGTTGATTGTTTAATGAGATTCTCTAGCCAGTAGAATAGACTGAATATGGACTTCCCTAAGAGCCATATACTTTTGAGCAGAACCCTGAGCGAATGTGCCCACCCGGGGTGGATGATCTCCCTTAGGTAGTGTCTGCCTGAAGTCCTGAGGGATTGTGCCCATTAAGTTGGATGGTCTTCCTCAGACAACAATATACATAGAATGATCTCATTAAGTTGGATGATCTTTTCTTGTTATATCCGTGTGATTATATACATGTGATGCATTTTATGACAGCCAAAATGACTAGCTCATGTAATGCATGTTTTGATGCTATGTATTGTGTAAGTGAATCCGGGAAAGGAGAAGCCTTCAAGAGCCCAGAGTTTACTGAAATTATATCTCGCCCCGGTTGGGGATTATGTTTTATTGCAAGGGATAGCCAACGAGCCAGGGACGGGGTCTGGGGTAAGGGACCTGAGTAAGCGAGTGGACGTTGGATCCCGAGACACGAGGCCGGATGGGATGGCAGTCCAAGGGATTCTGGACAAGAGGCCGAGCCGGGATGGGTTTTGAGTGAACCTTAGTCTCACTTTGTGAGCATGTTGGTTCATTTTGTTATGTATTTTTTTTGTATGTTTTGTATCTCGGTCAGGGACGGCGTGTGGATGGATGATGTTGTTGTACCTTGGGAACAACACCCGAGAGTCGGGCTGTATATGTTTACCATACATTATGCAGTGTTATGTTTATTGGGCGTTTTATGACGTCATTTTACTAACTGCTTCCTAATTTCTTTTTTTTTGTTAAATTAATTGCTGCGCTTAACGACCATAATGTAATGTTAACAACCGGATGCATGCGAAATGTTACACATCTGGTATGGGGATGAGATAATAGATATATCCATTTGGGATGGGGAAGAGATTTTGGATATCTCCATCTATAATAGAGAAGACAATGAGATGTCATTGCATGAATATGAATTTATAGATCTTTTAAAGAATATGTGATCCATGCCGGTTTTGGGAACCAAAAAGTGTGTCTAGTGACTCTGAGAATCATTGAGTTGTGTTGTAATATTTGTTTGTTTTTTCCCGAACTAAATGTACTGGAGTGTTGGTGTTTGTTTATTTACTAGAGTGTTATTTCATTGTGTGAATAATTTGTGGTTGTTTATAAGTATGTAAGTATTATTTTTAATTTAATTTTGTGGATACCATGATTGAATTTTTCTGGTTAGCACGCCGACTGAGAATAATACTATTTACGAACTCTTTTAGAACTTGATTTATTCACTAGGATTATTATCTCATTAAAAGTGTTATTTTCAGAGTTCGATGAAGAAACTTTTGAGATAAGAGATAATTGAAAACTTAGTTCATTATTGATTAAATTTTGTAGATGGCTATATTTGAGAATAAAGTGACTTATTTATATAAAGACTCATTTATTTATTATTTTTGAAGTATTTTGAACTATTGAAATTTTTAAATTCTTGTTTTATGAATGCTTTATGATATATTTTTATTATGTGTTGTTATCGTAACGAATAGTATTACAAAATAACTCTTAATTATGCACGTTAACGATCGAGCTATTTCTACATTGTTATTAAGACGAATGCCAAAGTAAATGATAGAAAGTCAAAACTCATACTTTCCCATAAGCAAATTAAATTTTTGGTACGACAAGTCACAAATATATGTAAATCTTAAACCTATTATGATTAGTCTAGTGATAAAATATTTGAATAATTTACACAAAGTCCCAAATTCAAATCTCATTGACATCATTGTACATTAAAAAAATAAATCTAAGAGATTCAAGTCTCTTTACATTAGCACATAGGTTCCAACAAGTTTATAGCATTTTCTTATAACAGATAACTTATACTTGATAGATTTCTTTTACCAAAATAAAAAGATTGATAACAACCTTTATCTCACTAGTATATAGTATTTTTTTTTTCTTATTTTCACTTTTTCTTCTTATCTTCATTTTTCTTTCTTTGTCTTATTTTCAATTTATCATTAGATTCATCTACCATCAACCTCAATTAATTTGAATTAAATGTGCTATTAATGTTGATACTAATGTAGCATTTAAGATTTTATTATTAATATCTCATTTTTATTCTAAACTAAATATATCACTACTAAAGATAACTCTATTTGAATCGAGTAAGACTATTAATATCACATTTTTATCTTTACATTTTAATTAGTTTCTTGTACTATTCTCTCACAAATTAAATATATAAAAAATTCTAACTCTTACATTGAAAGTGATCAATCAACGGTTTGAAGTAATTACCATTAAGCAAAGAATATATACAAAAACTTTGAAAAATAAATAAATATGACTCGTTATAAGGAAAGATTAATGCATTTAGAGAGTTTATGAAGTTTGAGAAAACTAGCTTAGGATGGATCATGCTACATTGCTACGGGAAATTATAATTGTTCAAAGGAGTTGTGGGATACAAAGATTAAGATTAGTTTGTTTCACAAATTCCTACAATTAATTTATAATTAATTAAATTCATATAGTTATGTTTAATTTTGTTTCTATGTAAAAAAAAGTAAAAGGTTAATTCGTTTCATTATTTTCTACATAAACATGCCTTTCTATATCATTAAATTTAGTTCAACTCCTAACATACCGTTACCAAACAAAAATTAAATCAATTAGTTAGCTTTATTGTTATAAACTAATCCACTACCAATTATAAGCTATCCATTATCAACTAACTTATCTACTATACAATATTTTTTGCTAAACAGATATCAACTATAATAAATACTAAAAAAAATTGTGTTTTCTAACATAGCCATTATTTTAAACTTTGAAAAAATGAATTAACTTCCCATAATTAATAGAAAAGGTTATATTACCTATCGCAATTCTCTTATTTACCAAGATTTCTGTTTTATACAAAATAATTAATAGGAATAATGAAATCAAAGATCAAAGAGGAGACCACACATAATGAGATACTATGCCCATGCCATGACCTCTCTCTCTCTCTCTTGCCAGTCGCCAGAAAGGGGCGGTGCCCTAAGTGGGAGGGAAAGTCATGCAAGAACGACATGATGTTGACTTGCAAAAAGTGTTCGTCGGGAGTGATAAGGGACTGCTTACAATACTCCAATCGTGTCCACTCACGCACTGCATTTAAATACCAAATCATTCTTCTTCTTATTATTAAGAGAAATAATTGTCTAAATAAAAGTTAAAATAAAATATTATTATTATTAGTTTAAGTATAAAAAGAAACATTATTAATTACTTTATACACTCATTCGACAACAAATCACAATGCAGAGGATTTTATAATAATTATTTTAATAGTTATATTAATTATAATTTTAGTAAATTATCTTTTTTCAAAAATAAAATATTAGTAAAAACAAAACATTGCATGTTTAGAGGGGTGAGACGCCATGCTTTTGCCATGTGTGCCGCCAAAGATCAAAATGTGTGGACAATTCAGATCGTCACTAAAGCATGCAAAAGCCACCACCGCAAATTCTCTTAACATGGCCATAATTTTCTAATTTTGTTTCCACGTGGAACCTCTTATTAATATCATTTTTTTTTTCAATTCATTCACACTTTTAGGTTTTGAGCCTCTCCTACCACCTTTGTTTCCCTTGTCCCAGAAGTCCAAAACATGACAAGAAGATATGCAAAAAGTTTAAACTAATCCCAACAATAGGAAAAAAGAGGGAGGAAAGGTAACATACCCTTCAGAAAATCAATATATTTGACTAAATGTGTGCGCTTGCATGAAATTTGTTAGAAATTTTCTAGTGTTAGTTGGACTTATATTTATTACTTTCTATTCATAAAATAAATGAAGTGATCATAATTTTTAAGTCTATAATATTTCTTAAATCATGGAGGACCATGATAGCTTCAGACTTTATCACGAAAGTGATGTTTGTATACCAGGCTTGCATTTAAAAAACTATTTATTAAACCGAAAATATAATTAGAAAAAAAAGTTTAACATATGACAAATATTTTGTTTGTAAAGCTCCGGGGTACTGGCAATTTGTGGAAGGGAGCATTCGTAGGAGGACTGAGTGCATAAAAAACTTATGTTTTAATTGTCACAACATTCTGCTATGTTTTGGTTATGGACATGTATTTCTTGTATTCAACTTCCATTTTAATGACATTTTTTGGTTTATTAAAAACGCAACTATACAGGTGTTTCTAGTGTCAATCTTTATGATATTGGGCTATATATGTAGCATGATTAGGATAAATTAATACGAGACTATAGGACTTCAAAATGATATTTCAATTTAGGATTTGACTGAAATGTGTGGTAGTACATTTAAGAGAATAAAATATAGGGTGTGTTTGGAAACCATTTCAACGGTGTTGAAGGAGAGTTTTCCACTTTTCAAGGCAAAGAAAAGGAAATGAGATGTTGAATTGGTGTTCGTTGTCTCTAACTAGGAAAACAAACACACATGGTAATAATTATTAACAAAGTGTTATATATATATTTTAGTTAAATCTTCATGCATTATGAATTAATTATAAATCATTGTGCATGACATCTAAAAGTTTTATTATAAAAATCAATCATCTTATTATATAAAAAAAATTACACAATGTAAGTGTATTTAGATTAATAAATATACGATTTATTACAATTATACTTTATTGTCTCACTTTAGAAAAATAAACGGGAAGAATATTCTTCCGTTGAGATTGAGATCTCATCCCTCTAGGGAGCCAAGCAGAAGATGGTTTAGTACACTTGGGTTTTGTCATGTTCTAGACCCAACATAGGATTCAGGCCCAAAAGGTAAAAAGGAGTCCAGATATCCGTGATTCAAAATTGCTTGGATCTACTTGCTTCCATAATATTCTCAACACTCCCACCCTTGCTCACATGTAATGATCACCCCAATTTACTTGTGTCAGGTAAGGTAACCATCCGTTATTGTAATGCATAGTGCTTTTGTAATGCAACGTCTAACCTTAAGACGAAAAAGAGGAAAAAAATAAGACTCTCTTTTTGAGACAGCATGCATTAGTGCATTAGACAAGACTAATGACAAAATACATTCTATTATTACAAGACTGTAGGATATATGTAGATGATACAAATTGTTTTAATTAAGCACCAACAATCTATCGTTCAAGGCACCCAACTGTTCTATGAAGTCTCGAAGAATATTCTGGATGCACCAGTTGAACAAGGATTGGAAGTGGAACACAGAAGAACCCAGCCACAACCTACAAGAAAAATCATAAATCCAGAACCAAATTATAGCATGAACAAGACACCCTACTCAAAAGGAAACAAAGAATTCAGGCTTCACAAGATTCACAAGACATATATGATGAATTTAAATGGAAACAAAAGTTGAGATATGGTCAAAATCGTCTGGAACAAATTGCTGGGACTTGCTTGTAGGTGATAAATATGTATGTCTAAGATTAAATCTATGATGTTATCAATTTTAATAAAAAAATTATTCTTTATTTTATTATCATATTTATTATTTTATTAAGTTGTTAATTTGACAAATCTTTGATTAAAATTAAAGACTTGTTATTATGATAGAGATTATAACAATAAGAAACAAGTCCTTTATATTCTGAATCTAAATTGTTCTTGATCTTAAGATTATTGTGAATAGGACATCAATAATCCAAATAGATCAATACATATGTAATGGTCTTTATTGGATAAAAATTAATAAATCTCATTTATTAAATTGCATATATATATATATATATATATATATATATATATATATATATATATATGATGTATATATGAATGTCATCATTGAATTGACTAAATTGAGAATTTCTAATAGTTAATATTACATTGATATGTTAATAGGAAGTTCTCAATAAAAAATATAATAGTTTCCTTTGATTTGAGATTATCATAATAATTAACAAGTTATTTGTTATATTTTAATTTCAAACATCTAATGTCTTATGACACTAGTTGGATGAATATTTGATATGATTAAATACTTGTAAAGTTAATGATTAATCAAGAAGGAATCCATCAAATTTAGGTAATGAGTTTGAGCTCTATGATACCATTCAATGAAAGAAAAAAAGAGTTTCTTAAGTCATTCATTGATTAAATATAATGTGTTAACTTATTAGAGTTTGACAATAATATTATACTCTAGAGTTAACCTTGAGCTGTAAATTATGGAATGAAATATTACATTATTCTTCTATTGATTCTTGAAGGTAAAAGATGTTACTCCATGTTATTCGAATGATGTTAAGGGATTAATTACTACCAGTTTAGTATTGAACTTACATGGTCACAAACAAATAAGTGTTTCAATCTTTGCAAAAGAAAATAATTTATTTGATAATTAAATTAGAGTATTTAATTTAATCAAATAAATATTTTAGTAGAATATTATTATATTTTTTGCTAGCACCAAAAATATAATTAATATAAACAAAAAAATACTATTTTATATATGTGGAAGTTGTCCATAAAATAATAATAAGATTTTGTTGCTACATATCAAGATCAGATAATGTAATTATTTATCGTAATTAATTATGTGATTATTTGGGAATTTTCTTTGTCTTGTATCAAGAAGCTTCTTAAGATAAAAAGATGAGATACATTTTTATTTTCAAATATAAAGATAAAGAGATATAAAATTATTTTTAATTTTTTTTTAAAAAAAAAGGCCCAAGTCCACATCTCTTTAACATTATTAATAGAAGCATATACCTGGGAGCAAAGTGCACCATAAACAAACTAGAAAAGTTTAAGTCTAGTCTTAGACCAGAAAAGTAGAAAAAAATGTTTGTTCTTTAGAGTTCTACTCATCAAAGAGTTAATATCAAAGATTGGTCTCAATGTAGATATATATAGAGTGTTCACACTATTGAAGAAAAATTTTGTTTCTTCAAGAGCTCATTAACATGTACATATTTAGTATGTTGTTTGTTTCAATATAATTTAGATACAAAATAGACCTTAAAATTTTTTGCTGCTAGTGATGGAAACACTTTTATGTAACTATCCTTGCTATCTTGGTTAAGGACTTCATTCACATCCTCCCTAGTTATTTATACAAACAAATACATTTGAAAAAAATAGCAAATTAAGGAATACTAATAGAAAATAAGAACCTTTGAACGAAAAGCCCCCAAATTAAAGACTATGGTTAGCATAAATTGTTGAAGGAAAATAATATAAACAAAGCATTATCCATTCACTGTTGAGGTATAAGTACAATATGATAGTGAAACCAAGGATCAAGTGGTGAAAACTATACTGACTACAATCCGATCGCCAAATAAATCAAAATCATGAATAGAATGATGACACAAACTAGCACATCCATAGTTTGTATTTTAGGGTACTTTATTAAAAGACTTCTTCGATTAAAAGATTCAAGCAAAGAAATTGTTCTTCACTCAATTAACAACAATTTTTCACAACTCTACTTGAATGATATTAAGTCATTTCCAATGAAGGGTTCTTTCTAGGTTTCATCACTTGAAAAAAGGTTTCTTGAAGAAACTTTCCACTGGGACTATCTTGGTGGCAGAATGGGCTCCTTCAGAATAAGAATCACTTCTCGCATAAGAAACATGCGCTTAACATTAAAACATTATTATCCAACATCAACCCACCCATGTACAAAAAAGAGGAAAAATAATGAGTAGAACAAGAACAATCAACACATTAATTTGGATTCACAACAACAAAAGACAATTCCATCTTAGAATGGAATCACACAAAAAAAATTTTATTTTTAAACAAACAAAATTGAATAACCCACAGATCCTAAATACAAACCAACAAAGAAATCCCATCCTAAAATACAAACCAAATTCATCAGATTGAGGGGCGACAATGGTGGTTGCACGAGGGAGGGGCTGCAATGGTGGCTCGAGGTGCAACGGTGATTGCACGAGGGAGGGGCTACAACAATGGTGCATGGAGTGATGGTGGCACGATGACTAACCATTTGTTCGTGATGATCGGTGCGACGAAGACATGTGAGGGAAGACCGAGTAGAGAAAAAGGGATGTATGAGGGGAGATCGAGCAGAGAAAAAAGGGACGTGTGATGGGAGATGGAGCAGAGGAAAAATAAGAGAAAAAAGGGACGTGTGAGGGGAGATTGGGTAGAGGAAAAGAGGAGAAAGATGGCTTCTAGTGTGGTGTGAGAAAGAGGGGTTCTAGTGTGGGAAAGGCTCTAGTATGTGGGGAAGGTTGATTTTTTTTAATTTTTACCATTACAACATATTACCATTAACAGCTAAAAAAAAAATGTACACTATGAATTGACATGTCTTATGACCTTTGTGATGTGGGATTTTTTTTTTTACTGTTATGATAATAACCAGTATAAATATGGGTCTAATTCCTATCATTTTGCAACTCATTTTTTAACTGTTATTTTTATTTTTCTTGTTCTTATCAAGCTTCAATCTTTTGTATTCTATTTGAAATGGATCTCAATTAGTTTAATTATTAGTCGCACTACTATTATATGCCAAACTAATCACCTCCTAAAAGTGAAAATTCTCAAAATCCACAATATTGTATGTATCCATCACCCCAAACCAACCCCAACTTGTGTATAGACATTCTTTATCCAATGTTGAGCCCTCTAACAATGAAATGTTATCACCAATCAATCTAGAAAGTATTCAACTAAATGAAGGAGAAGAAAATTCGAGTTAGAAAAAGAACCATAAAGCATTCTCAGTGAAAGAGGACACAATTCTCATCTAGTCTTGACTCAATGTATCAAAGGATTCAACTATAGGAGTCGATCAATCATCAACCCAATATTGGGCAAGATTCAAAGGAAGCGTACAACAACAACAAAGAGCATAGGGAGTTTACAGAAAAGGAGGTCACTCAATTGAAATCTCAATGAAATTGAATCCACCATCTAGTTCAAAAGTTTAACGATTGCTACAAACAAGCAGTTACTCATAGGAGAAGTGGGAGTTCAGATAAAGACATCATGATTGATGCACATATGATTTACTAACAAGACAAGGTAAAAAAATTAAAGTTGAACATGCCTGGTTGTTGAAAGATGAACCAAGATTCGATGCAAAATTTATGGGAAAGTCTTCAAAGAGAATCAGAGTTTATGCCTCAAGTGGTTACTTGTCATCTTCTAACCTAGGGACACCCATTGAAGTTGAAGAATATGACATGGCATCACCAATGTCTCGTCCAATAGGACAAAAAGCAACAAAAAGGAAGAGCAAAGGAAAAAGAGATGCAATCGCTTCTAACAATCTCGATCTGTCGGGCATAGAAAGTCTAATAAAGGGGGGAAATGCCAACACCGCAAAGCTTATTGAGTTAAAAGAGTCATAGGAAAATCATCTGCATGAACAAGAAAAGCGTTTAGAGTATGGAATTCTCATGCACACATTTAACATGTCCGAGAAACAACTCCAAGACCACGAAAAGTATTATGACCATATTAGGCAAAAAACAAAGATTTTAAATAAAGATTATTGTCGTGTTTGTTATTTAATTTTAGTTGTGTAGGTCATTGTCGTATTTTTATTTTAAATTCAATTACCATGTAATATTTTCCATCCATCTCATTCTCATTATGAAAAACTAGTCGTTACAAAAGTAGTCGTCATCAATCATGCTATATAAATTGTGCAATCTTTTGTCATTCTCACATCTAATAAAAATCACGCATTATTCTTCTTTGATTTCCAACACTTCAATTATCCATATAATGGATTCAAACATCGATTTAAATACACTTTTGGATCAAATGGTAGATGAGGAACTTGAAGACAACATTGAATAAGTCATTAGGTTGATACTTGAGAGCCAACAACTAGTCGATAACACCCGTAGGCACAGAATGAGAAGAAAGGTGGTACGTCAGAATCGTGAGGAAGGATATGATCAATTTTTCAATGACTATTTCTCTAGAAATCTTGTATGCACAAATACTCAATTTCGAAGAAGGATTCGAATGCGAAGGCATGTGTTCCTTCCTGTTGTAAAGGCCCTGATCATGACAAGTATTTCAAAATGAGGATAGATGCAACGCGTAAAAAGGGCCTATCACCATTGCATAAGTGCACTACTTCTCTTTGTATATTGGCTTATAGCTCACCCGCTGACAATGTGGACAAGTATATTCGGATTGCTAAAACCACTACAGTGGAATGCTTACAAAGATTTGTATCAGGAATCTGTGCATATTTGGGGATGACTACCAAGGAAGGCCTAATAATTAAGACACTGAAAGACTACTACAAATGGATGCGGCATGTGGCTTTCCAATTATGTTAGGTTCCATTGATTGTATGCATTGAGAATTGACAAATTGTCTAGTTGCATGGAAAGACCAATTTTTTTCAAGGTGACCATGTCAACCCAACAATCATTCTTGAAGCCATGACATCACAAGACTTATGAATTTGGCATGAATTTTTTGGCATCCCAGGTTCAAATAATGACATTACTGTGTTAAATGCATCCAATGTGTTTAATGAAGTTTTGTTAAGACGTGCACCTGCAGTGCAATACATAGTGAATAGAGCCAAATATGATATGGGATACTATCTAGCGAATGACATTTATCTTGACCTTGCTACATTTGTGAAGACAATTTCAATGTCACAAGGAGCAAAGAGAAAATTATTTGCACAACAACAAGAATCAGCAAGAGAGGATGTAGAACATGCATTTGGAGTTCTCCAATCTTGATTTGCAATTATATGTGATCCAACACGTTTCTGGGATGCTCATACAATAAAGAATATAATTTATGCATGTATCATGCTGCATAACATGATTGTTGAGGACGAATAACACACGTATCAAAATCATATTGATAATGAAGCTAATGACATATCAACAAACGAAATATTTTCGAGTGCTCACCCCAATTTCATATCGACATACCTCCAAATGAGAACATAAGTTCATGATAGAGAAAAACACCACCAACTTCAGGCATATCTAGTTGAGCATATTTGGAAACATTTCGGAAAAGAAAATAATTTTATGTAACTTTACATATTTTCCATCGATATGTATTTTTTGTTTTGTTTCCAAGGATATTATGTTTAATTATCTATTATTATGTAAAATTTCTTTTCAATATTATGTAATTCTCATTTATTTTAATTGAATATTATATTGTATCGTGTATTTTAACTTATTATAAAAAAAAAATTGAATAGAGTAATTTTCATCAATAATTAATATTTGTATGCATAATAATATATAAAAATTGAATTAATTGTTTTATATGAACCATAATTAAGTGAAAATAATATATATATATATATATATATATATACAAGTGTGAGTTTCTTGATGTTTCTTACCTTTGGGACAAAATTGTGTATGAATTTCTTAAGGATGGTATGACACAGCAAGGATCACAAAATTTCTCAAAATTTTGCCAAAAAAAAACCCCAAAAGAGCATCTCCAATAAGGGTTCGTTCGGAACCCCCACCAATAGCATCTCAAATTTCTCAACCCACCTGGAATTATTTTATCGACTCACCTCAAGAAGAAGCCACTCAAGCAAATAACCTTGGGTTTCCAATGAGATTCAGGTGGGAGACAAGGGGATTGCTCTCAATGCTGTTGGGTTTGACGTGTACACAATGGTCTCTGTTGTGGTTAGAAGGCTTGAAAGCGGCACAATGGTGCTGTGGTTTAATAGCAGAGTGGATTTGAAGGTGGCTCAATGACACAATTCCGTTCGGATTGAGTATTTTTAAGTAGAGTTCCTTTCTTGATGAATGTCGTGTTTTGATATTGGAGTGATAACAATTTCAGTAAAGCAATTCAGAAACAAATGCATATCACTCATCCAGTCAACATAACCAAGATATAATCATGCAACTAAGAAAAAGATATTTCAAAACACTAGAGGATATACCTGTTCTGCAAATCTGATAGAGCTCGAGCACAGGAACTACTTTACTGTTGCCAATCTTTGAAGTTCCTTTTATACTTTCTTCCTCTTCCTAATATGTTTGGCAAGTAAAACACTTCTTCCACCTTTTCTAGTGCATTGTCAACCATCCCTCTGCCTCTTGTATTCCAGAAGATACTAAATTAGGTGATGAATGAGATTGGTAGAGGGATGAAGAGTTGTTCTCAAAGGAATCTCAGCAAGAAATCCAAGTCTTTTTTCATCTATAACTAAATTAGATGATGATGCAGTGAGTGCCAAAAGTAAATATGTTCCATATAATCAATACTGCAACCTTATATTGCAAATAGAACATGAGATAGTTTAGTGGCCCAATGTTCTTTTTTCATCCTATTATATGTCTAATTACCAACATTAGACCGGTCCTCTATCTTAGCATATATACAAATACAACCTGTTATAATTTGAAAGAAATTAAACCTTAAAATTTTCATATTTAGACTATTCCGTTTGCCCAAATGCCTCTTCCATGCATATGAAGTCACCATTGCTTTAAACAACCAACTTTTCCTCATCCATTTCAGGGATTACGACATCTTCCCTCATCATAGAAGCATAATTCTTATCAACTGGTGCCCCAGCCTGGGCAAATAGCTCAACCACTGCAGGCGCCAGGCAGCATACCATAGTACCTTTTCAACTCATTTACCAAAGGCTTCCTATTTGATCATCTCGAATGTGATAGACATATACTGGAGGTGCCAAATCATCAATTGTTGCCCCCTGCCATGCATGTTGTCCATCCCTCATCTGGTATTTGAAAGCTTGACAATTTCGTACTCTATGACCTTTGGGTTCCACATGTACCTCTGCACAATATCCACAAGTTTGGACAGCATACTTCTCCATAAGTTTTGAAGCTCCTCCACACATTTTTTTTCCCAGGCTTTCATGCCTCGAACAGCAGTAGCTGCACAAATGCATGCACATAGTCAGCACAGTTAACAAAGGAAAGAATGTGTGTGTCAAGAGAGATATTTTTTTTCATAAACCTTGGACGCTTTCTGTAACCACGATACCCATAGCGACTGCAATAGTTGACGAGGTTGTGATTGCCAATTCAAGAAATTCGTTAATGCAGTAGCATTTGGAAGCTATTTAACAACATTATATAACCTAGTCAAATCAGTTCCAGCACTAGCCCAAATCATGGTAGTTAGCATTGTACGATTCACGATACGTATCAAACGATTCAATACGATTCCAGCTGCTACCGATACGAATCGGAGGTGTTCCTGAATCGTGCTTGAATCTCTGTATCGGGGATGAATCGCGCGATTCTTCACCAGCGGCTGGAATCGTGATTATTAACCCTGCGCAGATTCGTCGGAGAGCGGAATCGCTGGACACGCCATGCTGCATCGCAGGATCGTGAAAACGAGCGTGTTTCAGCGGTCACTATTTTCTCAGCCGTGGTAGAGTGCAGTCAAGGTAGTTTCAGAATTAGGATTCCTATGTGAAGGAGATGACTAATGTTTGGGCTTGCAGATCTTGGACAAATTCGGCTTACGTGATTTTTGGGGGTTGCTATTGGTTCCTATATCATTGCTATTAGCCCTGCTCTCATTTTAAACCCCACATTGTTCAACAGAATCATACTTTCGTTGTATAAGTGGGGGCACAAAAAAATTACACAATGGAAGTATGATTTTATTGTCCAATGTACAACGAAATCATTCTTCTATTGTACAAATGTGGGTACGAAAAAATTATACAACGGAAATATGATTCTATTATACATGTACAATGGAATCATACTTTCGTTATGCAATTTTTTTTTCACACCCCCACAACAAAACAAAAATACAATTCCATGTTATTGAATATTAAAATGGAATTGTAATTTCATGGACCAACTTTGCGGCACCTAACCCAAATAGCACTTTCATCCTCCACTTCACCTCGACATTGGCATGTCGCTTTGTGGGGGATTGCTCTAATATCCAATGACCTTCTCTCATCATCAAAAAGGAGAAGCGTCGCAAATGTTGCCACATTTAACTCATTGATCGCGATGTTGTTTGGACGTGCAAGGGTAGTTGGGTTTAAATATGACTAGGGTCGTTGGGTTCAGATTTGGGTGGGGTGGGGTGTGGATGGTGAGGTGGTGGAGGTCGAGCGCAGATTTGGCTAGTGTAGGGGTGTGTACAATGCTTTTGGTATTTGGTGAGTGGTGGTGGTGCGCAGCATAGAGGAGACGGGGTAGGATGGTTAGACAACATGGAGGTGGTCGAGAGTGATGATGGTTGCACGATTTAGATCTAGGTTAAGAAGGTGAAGGAAAGAGGAATGGGTAAAATGATATTTTTCTCATTATTGTAGGGCCCAATATCAATTCCCGTGAATTTTAAACTAAGTAACCCTCCCTCACTTGCCTTTTTAAAACATAATAAGGATTCATATCTATGTTTTGATTTTTTTATTTTGTACTAAAACTAGTGTGAATTTTTAAACATCAGAGTGAAATGTAATTTGGGCTTTCTTATTTTAAAATAAGTCGAACCGTATCCTTTTTATTTCTATTGGATTCAAACCAACTCTTTTTGACCTTGTGTCTATTTTCTTTTCTATCTTTGTTTGTGTTGACTCTTGAACTTTATATTATATCACTAATAAGTTATTTGACATCAAATATGTATGCAAGCAATGATGATCTTGAGAACGGTCAAGGTGGACGACCGCTCAAGGTCTCATATTTAGAGAGACACACACCAAATTTTTTATTTAGTCTATATATTATTAAAATTTTATAATATTATAATTTAACGACGTGAACGTGAACTTGAAGAATTGTTTATGTTCAATTTGATTGTAAAATGAAAATAGGGATAAGTTATGAATATAAGAAAAATTAAACTTCTCTAAAACATGATAATTCTCTAGGTCGGTCTTAAGATCGATCTTTGATGCCCTGAGCCAACAAAAAAATTACGCATTCATAATTATTGAAATATTTTCCATCTTAATTTTTTTTGTTCCAAAACTCATTAATAATCCGTTTATAATCAAAATTATTTAAAAGTAATGATAACATGAATAATTGATATTATTTTAAAAGTTTTTATTAACGATAACATGAATAGTTAATAATCTATACAAAATCATTTAAAGAAAAACAAAATTAATTAATCAATCTTGTGACATAGTAGATCACAAATAGAATTTTAACATTTTTAATTTTGATAAAATCTTTTAGAATAAATGAAAATGTTAAAATTTTATTTGCAATCTATTATGTAACAAGTTAATTAATTAATTTTGTTTTGCTTTAAATGATTTTGTATAGATTATTAACTATTTATGTTATTTAATAGCAGTTTTTAGAATAATATTAACTATCAATGTTATCATTGCTTTAAATAATCTTGATTATGAATGGATTATTGATGAATTTTGCAACAACAAATTTCAAGGTGGACAATATTTCAATAACTATGAGGAAGTAATTCTTTTAGTTTTCCCAAGATACCAAAAATTTCAATATCGGCCATGTGTGCAAGTTTTCATTTTTCATATATATATATATATATATATATATATATATATATATGCTATATTTTTTTAACTGCCAATCATTTTGTACCACATCAAACCGATTCGCGAATTGATGCCATCATTTCTCAAATAAAAGAAATCAGCAAGCAACAAATTAGTGCAAGACAGTAGTTGAATGCAACAACATTTGACAATTTCAGATAGTAAAGACCAAATCAATAAAACAATTGCAACTATAAAAACCAAAATAGAATGTTTTAAACTATAAAAACTAAAAGGAAACATGTTACAACTATAGAGACCACAAGAGTTAATTAAACCTTAAATTTTCAAGTAACCTTGGTAAAGGATTCCTATATAACCAACTTCTATAAAAACTCATTTACTTTCATCAAAAAGAAAGCAACCCCAACAAAATATTTTCAAATTCCTTTAAGAACCAAGTAAGAAATCCCATAGGAAAAAAACATAAGCAAACCAAAACAAACTACTTGGTTAATGAAAATACATTACTCTTTTCCTTTTCTTTGATGTTATTGTGTTGACAACTGAATTATTTAAGGAGTGAATAACAAAGGTGTATATCAACCAACGTGTACAAACTTAAGGTTGGTAGTGGCTGCTGCTACAACATTTGTTGCATCTCATGATTCTCATCAAATTCATTACTCGTGTCATTGGCAAAAAAATACAGTTACAAAATAAGAAGAAAATACTGATTGTGTATACATTTCAAGTGAAACATCAATAAACCAAAGCTACAAATAAATTAGCTCTATACATGAATGTAAACAATGTACATGAGTTGATACAACATGATATTCAGCATAAGCACATGGTTTGAGACTTACTGAAAGATGACACGGCTTTAAGACACAATACATGCACAGCTGGATGTGCATAATGTGTGTCCTTCATCACTGCTTTTGGAAATTTGTCCCCAATTTGATGTAGAGTGAGAACCATCACTCAGTAACACCATTAGGTCATGAAAAATCATTCTACCATCCATTTACCCCCCAAGAAAAAAAAGGGTAACAAATTCAACAGGAAAAACTGTGATGTATTGCACTGGGCTATATATTCAACAAAATAATGATTTGTAAATACATAAACACTATGTTTAGCAGGCCATTCAAGCTTCTTCTCCCTAAAGCTCAAACAATTTTTAAGTGCATGTACTTGTATAACTTAGGCATCTGGAAGAGAATATGCTAGTTGTGAGACTATTTATCTATCAAGTCCTCATTTGGCAACATCAAGAGTTCACTAATGTTTGATGGGGTCCATAATTTTACTAATGTTGTTTAAAACCCCATTTTTCCAAAACCAATGTCTTGCATCATTGCAACAAACTCGTTGTAATCAATGCGTCCATCCTGAAAACAGTGCAAAATACAAAGTCAAATAAAAGAAAATAGAAAAAGTAAACCACTGGAATGTAATGTATTACATTATCTCGATCAATTTCATGTATTATATCATTTAGATGATAATCCTTTAGGCCGAACTGTTTGCAAGCTTGTTGGAGCTCATCTTTTGTAATGTATCCACTTCTATCTTCGTCAAACTGTGTGAATGCTGCATATAAAAATGATCCTCTTTCTAGCTCTTTTTTAGATGAGGCATAGCTGCTAAGAATTCACCATAGTCTATGGTACCATTGTTATCCACGTCTTCCTGAAATATAAACAAGAAAGCAAAAAGATTGATCTAATAAAATACATAAAAAAATCGATTATTCAGTTGAACACAATGGTGCATAAATAGTCTAAGCCTTCAAGGCTAGTTCTGGTTTAGAGCATTCTTGTTTTTCTGAACAAGCGATCATTCTTTTTAAAGTATAATGGTTTCTCATAAGCAACTAATGTGTATCAATGTCTTTCCAATTGTATTCAAACAAATCAAACTGTTGAAAATCAAAATATAATATTCTGATTTATTGATAGTAACAGTTTATAGGCACATAATCTCTTTGATTTAAAGGAAACAAAGTGTACTCTATTTATGTATCATTAATGTAATTAAACCATATACACATGCATTCGTTGTGTACAAATACATGATTTTCACCAATTATGCCTCTGCTTCTCCTACAAATCCTTTAGTACAAGAAACAATCGTGCATAGAACAACCAATTTAGATACAAGGCAAGCACTTACCGCTTCCATTAACCAAGTAATTTCACAATCCTTAAGAACGGAATCCACTTTCTCCAAACCATTTTTCAGTTCCTCAGGAGTGATCTGTCCACTGTTATCTGTGTCTATTATCTTGAACATTTCTTTCAGTCCTTCAATTTCTTCCTTAGACAAATTTTCAACAATTACCTGCCAAGGGATAATACATTAAGTCATATCACTACTTTAATAGAGCAATTATATCTTCCGCTGGCAAAATTTTCAATATTATCAACAATTGCAGCATTTTTTTTCCAATTCATTCTTCAAACGACCAATGCTTCAATCAATTAGACAACTTTTCTCAATTTATAGAGATTGTTCCAGACAACATTATATGGAACATTAGATTTCAGCAATAAAATGTGATAGTTCTTGTGCACAAGGTGGTTGTATATAAGACATTAAGACTGTAACATGCAATGAACTTCTAATTTCAAATAACTAATGGATATTCACTCGAATGGCTATTTTTTCGAGCTTGTTCATTGCAGAGAATTGCTTCAAACGAGACAAGACAACAAAATCAAGTGGTTTATCAAGTACAACACCTCCAACCTGAACCCATGCATGGGTGGCTTGCACATCATCAAGCTTACCTTAATGTATTTGTATATTTAAAAATGAGGAAGATTAATATGTTTCAATTTTGAAACAGAACATAAATTATGGTTATTGTTGAAAATAATAAGATAAATGTCATGATTATGTAGTCTTAAAAGTAAAATAAAAATTAACATGAATCAATAGATCATGATGCTTTTCTTAATGCCACTTCTGAGAATCTTGTATATTAATCTCTTCAACATAGAATTAAATGTTTTTGAAATTTTTGTCTTGCTATGCAACTGGATTTAAAGGTAGGAGCACACATTTTAAATATATTGTCTAGTAACTTACTTGAACCCTAGGTATTAGGAAGAGAGAAGTCCAAGGCTCAAATGATTATTGATTAATGAATAACAACTCACCAACTAATACCACAAAATAATATTAAAAAATAATAATAAAGCAACAAAGAGGAAGAAATGTAGTGATTCAACCATAAATATCTTTAATACATTTGTAATTTCAAATTATATTTATTCATTTGGATGATGCAATGCAACATTTCCATGTGTTGTTACGTGAAAAATAAAATAGGAGCATACATCAGCAATGCAATTTCCAAAATAAAATCTCCAAATGTGAAATAGGGTACTATTTTATCTGAAATATAAAAAATGAGAATGTCCATTGATAGGGAAAGATCAAAATTTTGGCTTTAACTTCTGAATACTATGGTAATGTTTTATTGGTAATGTTTGTCCAGTAGGGGCAATGTTAAATTCATTGCTGGTATATTTCTCATTCTCTATTAATTTATAGTGAAGTATCCAAATCTATGAAGCACCGATACTTTTCCATGATGCACGTCATATCAAGCCAAGTAGCATCAATGAGACATCCATACTCACAAAGAACTTCATGTGTTGTCATCCACCTTAGGGTCCCTTATAAGCATCCTTCGAACAAGATCCTTTGCGCTTTCGGAGATGCTAGGCCACGGTTTGGAAATGAAGTCAAGCTCTCCTTTCAAAAATTGCTCAAATATTCCTTGTTCCATTTCTAATCCATACACCAAACATATCAGGCACTTATTGAGTTATGAGTATTACACAACTAAAACTGTGAAAGGAGTTGACATGATGAAATCAAGTGGTTATAGCATTCTCACCATCCTAAAATGGGGGAACTCCATTGAGTAAAAAAATTTAGATGATCACCCCAGCACTCCAAACATCGCATTCTGGACTGTATTGCTTCCACAAAACTTCGGGGGCCACATAGTATGGTCTCCCGACCACATCAGTGAATGTTTCACCCAAAGTTATGAATAATTTTCAATCTAAATTTGAAAGAACCAAATCACAAAATAAAAAGGAAAAGCAAAAGTATTAACATAGTTATGCAAAATGAAGAGCCCTTATAAGTTAAGAGAACATATTTTTTATGAGGTAACACTACAACACTACTACAACAGCAGCTTTCAAAGTCGGTCATTTTAGGCATACAAAATCGGTTTCGAAATCGACCTTGTTTGGGACGTCGTCAAAAAGGCCAGCCTACAACGTCGGTTTTTTAAGGACCGACTTTGAATTTTTTTTTTTATTTTTTTTTAAAAAAAATCATACAATCTAAGTCGGTTTTTTTTAAAAAACCGACTTAGAATAGTAACATTCAAAGATGATTTTTACAAAAAAACCGACTTTGAATTTCATTCATTTTTAAAAAAACAAATTATAGAGCAGAATTTAAGACGACTGTTTTAAAAAACTGACTTTGAAAGCTTGGATACAAAGACGGTTATTTTAAAAAATCGACTTTGAAAACTTGGATACAAAGATGGTTATTTTAAAAAACCGACTTTGAAAGCTTCGATACAAAGACGGTTATTTTAAAAAATCGACTTTGAAAGCTTGGATACAAAGACGGTTATTCAATAATAACCGACTTTGATGTTCCCAATTTTTTTTAAAAACGCTGTTTATTTTGGATTTCCCATTAATTAACAAAATAGTCAAATGTGCACCTATTTCTTCATCATATAATCCAACAAACAATTGACTGCAATTTAAATGGACCAAGATTAAATCATAGGCAACAAATTTAGACAGTGAAATATATAATAACTACTCAAGTAGGTTGAATAAAATCAGAAAAAATAATTAATAATTAAACAGATGAAAAAGACAAGTCCAAATGATTCAAGTATCTAAAACTCATAAGGCTCCTCAATCTAGTTCCTGTTACCAGAGCCAATGCTCTCATAGAACAAAATGTAACCATGGTTGCTGGAATAATCTTGCAAGATGTGTAAAAAAATGTCTAAACAACAGACTCATCAATCATCTCAACATAGAGAATACTCAATATCTCAACATGGACAACTACTACAAATAGAGAATACTCAATATCTGCATCTTCAGCAGTATCGCTCAATTTCAGCTCAAGAGGGAAGACAACCCGGTAAGACAGCTTCTTATAGCGACCCAGTTGTTCAATGTATTTAAACCGCTTAAGGTGGATGACCAAGACATGAGATGGTTTCTTTATCTTCTGAGAGGATACTGCTGAAGAGGATACTTCTTGTAGCAAGGGATTTGCCAGAAAATGTATCAACTTCCAGAGATGGGTAGTGAAAAGGAATAGAGC
>CM023960.1:10054572-10067713 GCA_013407115.1 Glycine latifolia
GCAAATATCTCCAAAAATATCTTATTAAGAACTGCATCTAAGTTATCATTATTGAAGTTCTTAAGTTTAATTGGATTTAGGTACCAATATAGTTGGGATGCTAATCCTCATTTTGATACATGGTGTAAAGAACACAAAGTCCAAAATCAATCTTCTTAAGTGATTCCTCCTCCTCATGATTAATGAACAAGAAATTCTCCGACTTCAAATCCCTATGCATGACCCCTAAGGAATGACAAGCCTCCACAACACTAACAATCAACCTAGAAAGTTCAGCAACCTTTCTCTTAGTGTAATGTCCCCTTTGAATGATACTATCAAACAATGCCCGTCCAGCACAAAGCTCCATATCACAACATGCACAACCACAACATCTTTATAAGCCCCAACAATTTGTATCACATTGGGGTGCCCCGCTAAGTGGTGTGCATGATCTGAATCTCCCTCCTCACATCCTCTACATCTTCCTGTGTTATCAATTTTCTCTTCGCGATGGATTTGCATGTGAAATCTTTGTTAGTGCCCTTTTGAACACAGAGGAACGTTGTCCTAAATTTCCCTTGCCCTAACTTGGGCCCCAAGCTAAAAGAACACTTTCATGTTTTCAGTTTTTTTGACCTAACACGGATTCTACTTGAAGTCCCACACTGGATATCCTTTTCATGTTGGTCAGCTTCTTGGCCTTGTTTTCACCATCGGGGACTGACTCAGTGGCATGATGGCTAGTGACGGATCTAGAAAATTAATGAAGGATGGTAACTCAATAAGTTCAAGTACATATATTTTAATAACAAAAGTATATTACAATAAAAATAATTACAATGTCATCCTTCTAGGCCTTATTTTTTGGAATTCCATCATAATTGTCTTATTATCAATGCTTTCAAATACATCTTTTTCAATATAAGGCACTAAACAATCATTCAACCATTCATCCCCCATCCAACTACGAAGTGCAGTCTTGATGTATTTCATAGCTGAAAATGCTCTTTCCACAGATGCAGCTGCTACAGGAAAACTTAATGCTAACTTTACAAGTAAATAAACCAAATGATACACAATATGTTTTTTCTTTTCAATCATCCTCTTGGCAAAATCAGTTATTCCTTGCAAATTCAAAAAATCAGGATCACTTTGCACATCAACAATATACGTGTCGAGCTGATATTCAAGCATGAAAAAATCATTCAAATAAAAATCTGAAGGATAAAAGCCAGCAAATTCACACAACTTATTCTTGTCAAATGCTGAGAAAGAGTTGCACGAATTTAAACATGTCATGCATTGCAGCAAATTCGAATTAACTTCACTAAAACGATGATTCAACTCTTGAAGTTGAGTATCTATCATTGCATAAAATATGTCAACCTTAAAGTGATGCAGATGAGTAACCGGTCCTCTACGTTTGTTCTCACTTGTAATGCAAGTATACTTCTTCCCATATCAGGGATATCTATATCATGTTTTATACAAAATTCAGAAGTCTTCTGAAATAGATTATCCACCCATTATCTCTCATCTTCTGTAATAACACCTTTGAAACTTTTACAAGAATAATAGCATTCAAAATATCTGATCTTTTCTCTGAAGTGTTTGTGACAACTCATTCGTTATTGCTAAGACCTTGATCATCGGGTTCAAAAGTAATACAAATTCAAAAGCTTGCATACACATCATAAAGGCAGAGGCTTCAAACCTTTTTGCATGCATAAGGGTTGTATCTTTTTTTATAATTTCTAGCACATCAAGCACATGATCAAACAATGTAAACAGACTTACCAATGATCATTAATGTGAGCTCCAACGTGTGTCCCCTAGTCGTGACTAACTCATTTCTTGATTCAAGTCTCTCCCTGATTGAACATCATCGCTTGTAATACTTTTGACTATCTCATCAAATTGTTTCTCTCAAAATATCTGCTCTTTTGCAAGAAGCACCAACTGCATTACACACCAACGGTATAAAATTAAAGAAGTCATTTAATGCGTATACCTTTTTTTGCACAAGCCACTAGAGCTAATTGAAGTTGATGTGAAAAGCAGTGAACATAGTAAGCAGAATTATTTTCAAGTAAAATCAAACTTTTCAGACCACTGAATTGACCACTCATATTGCTTGCGCCATCATAACCTTGACCACAAATCTTTGTCAAGCTCAAGCCATTTTTGGCAAAAATTAACTCAATCGTTTCTTTAAGTGAACTGGCTATAGTATCTAAAAAATGAACAAGAACAAGAAAATGCTCAATAATTTCACTGTTGCAGTTCACATATCTTAAAAAAATGGCCATATGTTCTTTAGTTGATATATCACGAGCTTCATCAACTAGTAAAGAGAAGAAATTATCCCCAATATCTGAAATAATAGCTCTGGTAACTAAACTAGCAACAACATTAGTAATATCTTTCTAAATTGAGTGAGCTATCATTTTGAGATTCTCTGGGGCATTATTCAAAGATACATTATTTACCTCCTTATTGCTTTCACAAAGGAATTTTACAAGCTCCAAAAAATTTCCCTGATTCATTGAAGCATTTGTCTCATCATGTCCCCGGAAAGCCAAACCTTATCGTATGAGATATCAAATAGAACCATTCAGACGACTACGATAATCCTGTTTGGCTTTGTTAGAAATGTCAGACATAACAATATCAATATGTTGATTTTGATTCATCAAATCTTTGGCAGTACTGAAGCACAACTTTTGAATTCTTCCAACTTTCCCAATATGTTTAAGAAGTCGTTGTTTGTCCTTCCAATTGCTAAATCCTTCTCTCACAAATGAATCATGACCACCTCTTCCATCACCATGCTCACAATTAAATAGATAACAATGCAAGCAAAAAACAACATCTTTTGATCCACTATACTCCAACCAAGTGCCAAACTCATTGTACCATTGAGGATTAAATCTACACATTTGACCCCCAATTAAGGATTGAGGAAAGTTGTCAAGTTTTGGTTGACAAGGACTATTCGTTAGATAAATTCTTCGAATCATTTCCCTTTCTTGAGCACTATTCGCAACTCTCATAATAAGGTTTCTTTTACCTGGATCAGGAACATACAAATCATTTCCCTTTCTTGAATACTCATTTTGTTTATCTTGAAATAAATCAATAGATGAAGATTCAAATCTAGAACGTTTATCAATACTACCACTTGACTTTGTAAAAAAAGAACCTAAATACCTTTCCATCCTAAAAAATGTCAAATGAAAAAAATGAATCAATATATACCCAAAAAACAATGGCCAAACTTCATATGTTTTACTAATGTCCAGGGATACTCATCAATTTAAACACTAAAATTATTCAATACCTAATGCTCAACCCAATCCTCTGATCTCTTGCTAAATTCTAATGCCAATTTAAACACTACAATTATTCAGTACCTAATTCTAATGCCAATGAAACAAAGATATGAAGAGAAAGTCAGAATTCAGAAAGATAAACTATACCCAATTACCCATACAAACAGAGGCAAAGCAAATAAAGAAAGGAGAACCAAATTGGACAGAGCATTATCAAGTATCAACATAACTCGAAATCGAACCCGTCTCTCGCCGTCGTCAACGTCGGCACGTCGTTGTCAATGGAGAACGCCCAATTGCAAAACGCTTCCAACTCCGAGGCCGAGGAGGCGAGGACGCCGTAGCCATAGCTGTAGCCGTAGGCTGTGTAGCCATGATGACAGAGGCCCGCCTGCGAATCATGATGAAGCCTCTTCTTCTGGTTTTGGGTTCTGGGCTCTGGCCTTCGATGATGTGCGACTGTGCTGGGGGTCTGTAAGGTGCGGCTGTGTTGTGCGACTGTGCGGTGTGCCCCTTCTTCTAGCCTTCATCTCACACTCACATGACAGGTAAGCTATTGTTATTTGTTAGGTTAGGTTTTTTGAAAAATTTTAATATAAGGTCACTTTCATAACTTCACCTAAAATATTAAGGGTGGGCACTTGTCCCCCTTCTCTTTAATGTGACTCCTCCCTTGATGGTGGCTCGAGGTCGGCTTCTCAGGCTCTAGCGGGAGCTGTTTCGTGTCAATGGAAGCATGCATTTTGATCGACTCTGGCGATGTGCTCTGGACTGGCATGTAGGGGGGGGAGGCTCCAGAGCTTTCGAGGAATCAGTGGTGTTCATTTTTATTGTTGTTGCGGCAGAAGGCAGGGATTTGGTGGCAGCTTTGGACTAGGTGTTGGGCAGAGGAATGTTAGGCTCCGGCAGGCACGTCTTCTACACTCATTTTGTTGTTGCCGACATTAGGTCCCACACAATTGTTTCCCATCAAAAGCTTAGAGTTTTTTCAGCAATGCGAGAGATTTTTTTGCTCTCGTCGCGATGATGTTATTGACGAAACAAAACCCTAATTTTTTCTATTCAAACTTTGAGGACTGTATATATATCTCGAAAGGAAAACAATGTTCGAGGTTGAGGATTTCAGATTTCTGGATTCGAGATTGTCATTGTTGCCGCGTGGATCTTGTGGAATGGCTAAGAGAAAATGTTTGTTTTTTGGAGAAATTGATCATGATGGAGAGCTGACTCGTGTGATTCTTGTTGTTGTTGAGAGATTGGAATTCAGAAAATGGAGAATTCAGAAGTGGCCATGGACATGGTTTTCCACATGTATCTTGTTAAGAGAAAAACCAGATCACATGAATGCATGTAATTATCAATCTATACTTAATTAATTACTACAATATTCTAACTTTCAAGGTTTGTTTTTCTTTCCACTATTCATCCTACCATATATTGGGAATTTTTATTTCTTTTTGTCTTTTGTTATATTCTCAATACTTCATATATTATTTTATGTGTTAAAATGATTTCTATTACTACATATTCATTATATTGTGTTTTAATTTTATAATATCTTGCAAGAATTGTTATGCACCACTTAACTTTTACATATTTTCTTATCAATTTTTTTCCATTATATTTATATATTTTTAGTTTAATGGTGATGTACTCACACTGTAAAATAATTTTACACTAACATTTCAATCATAAATTATCGTTGATATGACTTTTAAGATAATTTTGTAGAAGTCAACAAACTTATTATACATGATAATTTGTGATTGGATGCCTATGTAAAATGTTTGTGCATAACTGTTTTCTCTATATTTTTAAGTCTTTTTTATAATAATATTAGTAATTAAAGTTTGCCACTTGAATAATGTAAAATTTAAAAATCAAATTTGTAGAAAACTTAAGTGAAAAAAAAATATTTTAGGTCAAAGATCACGGATGTCTCCAACTCACTAAGCATATACTAATCCCCTCGTGATGTGTGACTACCATTTGTTTAAGAAAATTTTACACACAAAAAATAAAAAATGATTCTTCCACTAACTAGATTGTCCCCCACATGTGCCCAAGTGAAACTTTACACCAGTCTGTCCACTTTGTGGATTAAGTGAAAAAAGTATTTAAGTCTTCTAAACTTTTTGTATATAGACAATTTAAACTTTAATTTATACTAATTGATCCTTAAACTTTATATTGTTTTCAAATAGATACCTTAATTTTAATTTCCTCTCAATTAATTCTTAAAATTTATGTCTTTTAGAAATAATCTTTTATATTAAATTAAGGTTAAACTAATAACAAATAAGAAATCTCAATAATTTATTTATTTTAAATTCTAATCATTTGTTAGTTTTTATATAAATCAATTTTCCAAAAATTACCAGATAATAAATTTTTGAATTAAAAATATCAAATAAAGATCTTTTGGTTTTTTCTTATTATTTATTTTTATAAATTCACATTTTATTATATTTCAGTATATGAAGAAATGAATTATATAAATTCACATTTTATTATATTCCATCATACTCTGAAAGTTCACCCACTTCCCAGGGATGAACCAGTCTTTTGAAAAGACTTTTTTTGCTTATTCAATGTTGTAGATAATGGTAATCCTAATAGTTTTGCACTTCCATAGGGCTATTGTTCACAAAGATTCAACCTTTTTTGAAAGAAAAGAGAGATTTTTTGAAAAATAAATTCTCAGACGCAAGCTAAACAACATAAGAATTTTCTTAGAGTTCAAGTGTTCAAAAGAGTTTATCTGGTTGTCCAACTTTGCCTTTTATAGGTTTTTGAAATGAAATAGAAAGATGAACAGTAATGGTTTGAATCACATTTAATATTTTTCGAAAACTATTTTTCAATCACGACGAGAAAAGGGCGGCACATTTTTCAAAAGAAATTTAAAAGATTTCATCTTCGTGAGCACACTTCCCCTTCCATCTATACACTTGAACACACGTTGGTCTAAACAGATAAATGAAAGACTATAAGACGGTGCCATCATTTGAGATAATATAGCATAAATCATTAGTCTGATAAACTAACCATATTTAAATGTTCCCTAATGCAGACGAAACGATCTTCTGACAAAGGCTTAGTAAATATATCAACCCATTGATAATTTGTGTCTACAAACTTTATATCAAAAACAACTTTTTGCACATAATCACGAATGAAATGATATCTTAATTCAATATGATTTGCCCTTGAATGTAGTATGGAAATTTTAGATAGATTGATTTCACTAGTATTGTCACAATATACATGAATATTGTTTTCAAAACTAGAGTAATCTTCTAACTAATACTTTACCTATAAAAATTGTGAGAAACAATAGGCAACAAACACACATTCAACTTTAGCTATAGATAAAGCAATGAAGTTCTACTTCTTACTTGCCCAAGATATCAGACAGGACCCAATATAATGGCATCCTCCACTTGGGCTTTTTTGTTCTACTTTATCCTTTCCTTTCTTCTTCATTAGTTTTTTGAACTTTTTGGACATTAGAGCCACTTCATCGTTTGTATATCCCTTAGAAATGCTATCTAAGCCATTAGACTCAGCCATCTGCACTTGTAGAACTTTATATGAGTTTTTTCTTTCTTCTCGTTTGGAGTTGGTTTCTCCAGTTTTGAGGGCAACATAATTTCTTTTAGGCAGGTGATCTTTATTCTAAAGGTGGACTTCATGAACTCTTAGAATACCTAACAGTTCATCCCATGCTAAAGTTTGAAGGTTTCTAGCTTATTGAATGACTATTGTTTTTTGTTCCCACACCTTGGGAAAGGTATCTAGGATCTTTAGGTTAATATGAGCTTTGGTGAAGGTGGGTCATAGAGCTTTAAGTCCATTCAAGAGAACCTGAAGTCTTCCAAACATGTTATCCACATATTCTCATTCTTTCATGCAAAAGCCCTAGTAGTGGCGTGTCAAAATGGCAACATTTCTTAGTTGGACATCTTCTATTCCTTCACAATTGATGCTTAGAGAATCCTAAATCTCTTTGGCTATCTTTAATTTGCATATCTTGTTGTATTCATTTCTGGATAGAGTGCATGTTAGTGTATAACAAGCTTTTTTTTTTAGCTCCATTATAGTTGGGTCTACATCTGTCAATTATGCTTCAGGTCTAGTGATGGGAATGTCACCATTTGTAATTATCAGCTAGAGCCTGTAGTGGTTGAACTTGATGTACATTTCTATTATGTCTTTCCAGTATGGATAGTCCTCTCTTATGAAGCCTGGTGACCTTGTGAGGGATATTCCCTCCATAATGAACTGGTCGTTGTTGTTGTTATATGCCATCAGGATCTTTTCCTCTAGACATTTTTGGGTGCTAAACCTCTAACGGTTGAGCTCTTATACTAAATTGTAAAGACAGTTATCATAAGAAGAGGGGTTGAATTGTGATTTTAGAGATTTTTAAACCTTTTTTTTTACAATCAAACAAAAAAAATTATTTGAAAGGAAAAACTTTGTAAAACAAATAACAGATTTTTGAAAACACAGTCAAACGATAAAAAAAGATTTTGCCAAGTATAAGAAGTTTTCAAAAGTCTAAAAGAAAATTTAAACCTCAGGTCAGTTAAAGCATAAAGAATGCAAATAAGGATAAGACGCAATGAGTTATACTTGTTCGTCTCTACCACTAAGACTACGTCCTGCTCTGGGCAAACCACCAAGCATAACTTTACAAGTTTCAAGTATTATGTCACGACCACTTGTAGCTCTACAAATCAAACTCTATCTCACGCTTGATCAACACCCAGTATTCTTTGTCTATACCAAGCCATTACTGGCTTTAAACAAATCAGAAGAGATTTGTTGGTTGCTTTTGCACAATGAATAAATCTATGATCGTCTTAAAGACTGATTTACAATCAACACTTAGTCTTTTCTCTCAGTATGTTCAAGGTATTTTGAAAGTTTTTTCTAACTTTGCAAGAATACACATAATGCTTTTTACAGAAAGAAAAAAAATGTTTTCACCTAAGAGTTGTGTATTTGTCTTCAAAGCTTCTGATATATATATAAGTCTCATCTTTAAGTGTTCATTATCTCACAATTGGTAGAATTCTCTGCTTGTTCTTCATCTGATGAATGTGACCGTTAGAGCATTTATTACTTGCATTAAATACATGTCTTTTCTTCATGCAAAGAGTCTACTTTTTGTTGCTGGTGTGTTGAACACTACAACAGGAAATGATTTCCTTTCTATTAGAGCAGGTCTATGCAGCAAAGTCTTCTTTTGATGACGATTGAGGAATTTCAGATCTTGACTTCATTTAATCTTCATAGGATTTGACATATCCTAGAAGAATATTTTTGCAAAATAGATATCAAATGTAGAAAATTAAATGAGGTTTTAAATGTCATCTTTAATATTGTATCATATCATCCTTGTATTTGTATATCGTTTGAAACATCAAACACAAATCTTACAAGACATGTTTTGATAGCGCATAAGACTCAACTTTTAACCTTTATATTTGTTTACATCTAATCAAAATTATTAAAGGTCTTGATTCATCTTAAAACACAAATATTTTTTGACTTAACAACCTGTGTTAAATATTTAGAGAAAGAACTTTGTTGTCATAATAATCTTACCATACTCGAACATGATTACCTCCAATCAAAAAATACATGTGATCTAAATAAAAAAGATAACATAAAGTTTGTAATTTTTAATTAATATTATTATTAAAGACTTAAAGATAAATAATTATGAATAATGGGTTATAGTAGTTAAATTTTTTTGTTAAAAATAGCAACTTTTATTGATATAAAGCATTTTACTAAATTTGTAAAACTAATAAAAAAACATAGTTTATTATTTTTGAAAATTTAGTAAAAGGAATTATATTTTTTAATTTTATTTATTCTTATGCTATCGCTGATCAAACTCCTGGCCTCTAAAGTGTATCTTGTACTTTAAATAATAAAGTACTTATATCTCTACCTTTTATTATATTAATGGTCCATATCTTTCCCATTCATTTAAAATTTCCACCTAATCTTAGTTTGCATAGCATAAAATTATATCTTGGTGATAATTTTAAATTAATTGAAAATTAGTTTTTACTTTGTTCTATCCAACCTGTATTTTAGATCAGCCCATTTTAAAACGTGATGTTATTCAACAATGTATGAATGATATCTAATTAACAAGTAAAATAAATAACGTGTACAATATATGCCAATGAGCCAGCAATCCATACTTGAGTATATCCTTAAAAAAAAATAACTATATATTACCGATTCAAGAGTCCATTCACGTTTCTTTTATGAATTATATTATACACTTATATAACAATAAAGAATTGCACTTTTCATGCACTACAAGAAAGGTGTATAACACTAAACTTCAAAAAGTTAATTTTAAACTACAAGGTACACTTTAGAGGAGTTTGATCAATTAAATGAAAAATTTATTGTCAATATTCCTTGTTACCAATTATGCAGAGAAATCGATTTTATCATCCTATTTTTCAATAGTACAAGAAAATTAAAATTATATATTTGCATTACTTTTAATTAAAAATGGCACTTAAAAAAATTAATTTATTAATTTATTAGTTGCTTTCTTTCAAAATATATTTTTAAAAATGGCTTAGCGCAATTGTTGTATGCTGATGTCAGCATCTTTAGTGCTAGATCTTGAGCTCAAGATCTGATCTTCACTAGATCTCCTAATAAAGGAGGTGAAGAGATCTTCAACATGGAGGATGAGTTCTTGTAGAAGAACCCTCAAAATCTATACATAGTTCAAAAAAAATAAATTATTTACATCTTTCTCTCTCCCTAAGATCTCAAAATAAGATCTACCACTAAAGAAAAATTAGAGAGATCTTAAGAGATCTTCAATCCTATGTGGTTCTATGGAAACTATCAAAAAGTGGTCTAAGATCTCAATTTAAAATCTATCACTAAAGATGCTCAAGCACGTTGTTTTGTTGAGGCTCTTAGCCTCTTTTTTGTTTTTTTATTATTCCCAATAATAATAAAAAAAGTATTTTTAAAATTAATGAAGAATAAGGAAAGGTTCATGACCATAACTGGTAATTGATGTGAAATTTTAGGTAACTGGCCGGTGTAAAATAATATCTTTTACTTCAGCTTTTGCTACGGCTATTGCTATATTCACTCCTTTTTTTTATCTAATATACTCTCCTTTAGTTTTTTTTTTGTTTTTTTTTTCCTATCATAATTTTTCTCTATATCGAAAATAATCTTATATAATTATTCTGAAAATTATTTTTTGAAATGATATTTAAACTGGAAAATACATTCTGAAATACAAAATTTATGCATAATTTGGAACATACTTTTTAGAATATAAAAAAATTATTTCCAGAAAGTCCGTTCCAGAGTACTATTTATATTTTTGTATTTCGAAAAGTAATTTCTAGAAATAAAAAATATAGACATTTGTAATATTTAATAAAAAAAAAATCCTAGTAAAGTGGCACACAAAGAACATATACTAATGTGTTTATATCCCATCACTTGAACCTAGCTCTAACCAAATTACACAACACTTGTACACTATGTATGAAGATTCAAAGTTTGTAAGTTGTTTTCCTAGTCTGTGACAAGAGAATAAAACTATCACATTAGGAAAACCAAGAGAGTGAGGAAGAAAGGAATACCAAAAAAAGATATCAAATTGGAATAACAAATGCAGTGAAAAATAAGAAGAATTCTAATAAGAGGAGGAATGTTTTATTATCGTGGAAGAGGGGAGTGTAGGACCGTGTGAGGAAAAGAAGAGGGTTTAAAATAAGAGGGGAAGTGTACTTAAAAAAAAAAGGAGAGTGAACATAATAAGTATCTTTACTTTTTTTATTAGAAAAAAATTTAGATTAAGGAGGCAAAGTTAAATACAATGAGATTTAAAGAGAACCTAATAACATAGCAGTATTAATAACTACAAGTTGTGTGTATTCTATATTTTTTTTATACTTTTTAGTTTCTAATAATCATTAACCAATGATAGAAAATTCTCAAAAAGTTTGTTAAACTTATCAACACTCAATATCTTAAGAAGATTCAAATAATGGATCTCACATGCTAATTTGTATTTAAAAGCATGATTATTAAAATCGGATTCGATTGAGTGATTTGATGGATCGAATCGGAAATCAATAGGTTGTTTAGTCCAAAATAACCTAATAATCAACCTGATTACAAACCGGTCATAAAAAGGTCAACCATCCTAAAACTGGAAAAACCAATGCTTACCAGATTTTAAACGGTTTTGAAAAATTACATAGTACATGTGGTGACTTGACATTTAAACCAACTTTCATCCTTTTCTATAAGAGCAGTTCCAACGGAGTTGCTACTTTGACATGTATAGTGATAGTATCTCAAAGTGAAATTGTAACCTGTTGGAGAGCATTATAGTGGGACCCACTTCAATTGAAAGTTGCTTGTTGTAGCACCGGTTGCTCTTCTGCAAAGTGGGCCAGATCTTAAAAAAAGAAGGAAGTGACCTTAAAAAAAAGTGAAAAAGGAAGAAATGTTGGATCCATTAGAAACTTTAGTGAATTTCATGGTTGGAGTAAAAATTTAATTGAATTATTTAAAATAAAAAATATAATGTGATATTACAAAGAAATGTAAAATATTATTAAAAAAAGTAGAAGAAAACTTTGATGGATTTATAGATTGGATATATTATAAAGGACTTTGGTTTTAATGTATTGTAGTGTAAAAGGTAGCATCCTATCACATAAAAAGTAGCATAAACAAGAACTTATGTTTGCCGTGAGGTTATGCGAAAAAAGTAATATAAAAACTAATGCATTGTATATGACTATTATTGGCAAAAAAATTAAAATATAGCAAATTTAATAAAAAAATTACTTAAATATTGCAGTTTGAAACATATTTACGAATCTAATGCTGTCATTTGTGTCTTCCTGCAACGTGATTAATCACGTCCATCCAGGACGTGTTTGGGCCTCAGTCACGTCGAGCCAGGATGTGTTTGATCACGTCTACACAGGACGTGTTTCAGCCTCAATCACGCCCCCCCAGGACGTGACTCTGCTACCCTATATAAGCCCCTATTTCAGCATTTTCTCTTCACTTCCACATCTCTCTAGCTTTTGTTCTCTGACTTCTCTCTAGATTTCAAGTTTTAATTCGAGGTTTTTTGAAGCGAAGCTTTGTCACTCAAGTAAGTGTTGCTCAAATATATGCTTTTTAAATTACATGCAATATATTATATTGTTGTCTTAGAGACTTCTTATTGATGTAGAAAATTGTTAGTGACTTAGGTTTATTGGAAATAATAACTTGTTAGTTGTTATAGGGTTATTGTCTTACAATATTATTAGTTAGTGAATTAGGTTATAATTAAGTACCTTTGCAAGGTTATGACCTAGGTTTTAGGGTTTAGGGTACTATTAGTTGGTGAGCAAGGTTTTCATTAGTTAGTTGCGTAGGTTATGACCTAGGTTTTCATTGGTTTGTTACAATATTTTTAGTTAGTGACTTTGGTTATCATTAAGCACCGTCGTAAGGTTATGACCTAGGTTTTAGGGTTTAGGGTACTATTAGTTGGTGAGCAAGGTTTTCATTAGTTAGTTGCGTAGGTTATGACCTAGGTTTTCATTGGTTTGTTACAATATTATTAGTTGGTGACTTTGGTTATCATTAAGTACTGCCGTAAGGTTATGACCTAGGTTTTAGGGTTTAGGGTACTATTAGTTGGTGGGCAAGGTTTTCATTAGTTAGTTGCCTAGGTTATGACCTAGGTTTTCATTGGTTTGTTACAATATTATTAGTTGGTGACTTTGGTTATCATTAAG
>CM023960.1:10067723-10224610 GCA_013407115.1 Glycine latifolia
CACCGCCGTAAGGTTATGACCTAGGTTTTAGGGTTTAGGGTACTATTAGTTGGTGGGCAAGGTTTTCATTAGTTAGTTGCGTAGGTTATGACCTAGGTTTTCATTGGTTTGTTACAATATTATTAGTTAGTGACTTTGGTTATCATTAAGTACCGCCGTAAGGTTATGACCTAGGTTACATAGGTTATGACCTAGGTTTTATGACTTAGAATACTATTAGTTGGTGACTTAGAATATTGTTAACCATTACGTAGGTTATGACTTAGGTTTTATGGCTATTTTTCATATTACTAAAATATAACAAAAGGAAAATCATAAACACAAATAATGTTATTTATTAAATGTGTAGCATATTATTATGGCCGAGTCATCGTCATCTGAGTCACCTCGTTCTGGTTGTGACCGTGAGCATGAGCCAACTGATCCCACAACGTATGTTCTTCCCGGACCATACAGATGGGATGTACTTAGGAGGAGTAGACAACACACTTATATTTCACAGGCAGTTTGGAATGACGAGACACAGAGAGAGCTGAAGATTCGTCGTGTAGGTAGACTTATTGGTGGACCCCGACCCGACGATATTCCGGACGTAGTCGCACAATATTTGACTGAGGCTAGTTTCATACATGTGGCTCGCATGAAGTTTATGCAGGTATCGATTTACGAATTTTGTTATGTTTAATGTGTTGAAATTTTAATGTTCAAAACCTAGGTTTCAAACATTGTGTATTTTGAACTTAAAAATTTATAAGTTACCTGTATTTTTCAGATTGATGCTGGTCTTATCAGTGCTCTGGTTGAGCGGTGGAGGCCAAAAACACACACTTTCCATATGTCACAGGGTGAGATGACGATTACCTTGCAAGATGTTGCAGGTATTCTAGGATTGCCTACTGATGGGCAAGTCGTTACCGGACACACTCATAGTGATTGGGCAGAATTGTGTAATGAGGTTTTTGGTAACGGCCCTGATGCAGACACTGAGTTAGCCATCGACAGTTTGAGGTTATCATATTTCGACAGGGTGTATCCTTCATATGATGCAGTTGCTGGTAACCCTCAAAATGTGATATACTTCACGAAGGCTCACATTGCTCGAATGTTAGGATCTTGGATCCTTTGCGACAGGTCGGGGGGAGCGTAGAAGGATGTCGCTACATCGGCTTGCTTGGTGGTGACTTTGCCGATATTGGTACATATAGCTGGGGGTCAGCGGTTCTCGCTAACTTGTTTAGGCAGTTGTGCGAATGCACTGACCCCGATAGAAAAGACATTGGTGGTTGCACGGTTTTACTTCAGATTTGGGCGTGGCTCAGATTTCCACCAATTGCTCCCCATTGCTTGCTCCGTCTGAGCCAGACCGCCACTTCGGACACAGGTATGTTTATTTCGTATTACTTGAATGATTGTGTATTTATGCGTACTACACTTAACAAGTGAATGTTTAATCTGGATATTAGATTTAATGCTCTGAGTCGGTTCCGTTCGAACCCACTGAGCTGGTATCGAGACAGGCTAGACACCCTAACTAGAGATGAGGTATGCTTTTTTAATTAAATATATTTATTTTAAATGGATGTGAATATGCAACTGACTCCTATATATTATTTAATTGTGTAGGTGGTTTGGCAACCCTATGGTGATTATGATTTTCTGGGTGCATCTGCTGAGACACAGTATTTGTGGATGGCTAGGACACCTATTATTTGTTTCCACATTGCTGAGTATTCGCAGCCTGATAGATGCATGAGGCAATTTGGGCGGGATCAACCAATACCTCACAGGCCTGGAAAATTGAAAGGTGTTCATGATTATACCCTTTGGGGTAAAGCCCAAGAAAATTGGGCTCATAAGCTAAGAAAGTTTATACAGAGATGGAATAGGAGAGCTGAACATGTTGAAGTGCCTCCTGCAATACATGGTCTGATGTCACCGAACCATGAGTACATGGTCTGGTATAGACTTTTCGGCAAGCGATATGTGACAAAGCAGGGTGCCAAATTAGCACGTTGTGTAAGTGATTAACTCAAAATAATTTTTTTACCATTATGTTATATTGTTGTTTACGTAACTATGTTGTGACTTGTAGGTTGATGGCCTGGAGAATTTGTATTTTGTCACGACCCATGAGCAATTTGGGAATGTTGGTTTGGAGTATGTACACGACGAAGTGACTCGTCTAATTGTTGTTTTCAGAGAGTCCGCTCGTGTGGAGGAGGCAGGTCCAGAGGCACCGCCGACCCAGCTTCCGGAGGAGCCACAGTTATCCCTCGACATTGGGCATCGTGCGAAAGAGGGTTGAGGGTTAGGACGCCGTCGACGACCTATTTCACTAGTTCCTAAGCCTATTAATGCACCCAGGCCATGCACGAGTGGATGGATTAGGCCACCCTACATAGGGCATGAATACGGTGTTCGTCAGACATATTACGACCCTACGCAGGCAGAGGCTGATACATTTTATCGGCCACAGGCCCCAGAGACCCCACCGATGGACACAGAAGGCCAGACTGCGTACCATGTCAGTCCAGTGGCAATGCCATTCGGGGATGAGGCAGGGAGCAGTAGTCAGGGACCTCGTTTGTGGGATGATACAACTATTGACGAAGTCTATACCCACATAAATTTCTCACCACACCAGTCAGACTATCCTCCAGAGCTGTCGGTCGAGGACACTCCACCTCCATATCATGTGCAACAACATTCTCCTGCTCCACAGTATTCGTGTGGACGTGGTAGACGCAGAATGCCAGATCGTGATGCACGTCATCAGAAGTGGCCTCCTTATTTGTAGAGTTTATATTTTGTTATTTTCCGTTTGGTTTCAATTATTATATTTTGCTATGTACTTGTTAAACATGTTTTGATTATGGACATTTTTTTATCCCCTATATTTGTGGTGGACGTCGTTAGGTTATTTAATTTGGTTTCCAAGATTATATTTTGCTATGGACTAAATGTGCAACTATAAAAGGACATCCACGTTGGATATATCCTAATTTGTGATGGACGTCGTTAGGCGGGACTTTGCATCATTAAAACGCATTCACGCATAGAAGTTGGCATGCACATTCTCCAAAGTAAGGTATGGTCTTTGTCTTGTCACCTGTCATTGCTAAGTATTCACTTTTCTTCTCATGGCAGAAAAGCACAATAAATTTATGGTCCTTTATACTATAAAATGACATTGACAACACTACCACGACAGGAGTTTAGTCACGCTTCATCCATGCGCGAGTGTTCACGCCCCACACAGGTGGGGCTTTACACCGTTATATATACCCCACACAGGAGTTTAATCATCCCACTCAACATACCTCCGCAAACGAAACTGAATCTCAATACGATGGCATTCTTAGGTGAAACAGGCTCTCAAAGCATTGGTAATTCAAAATTAGCATTTATTTTTTCGAATGGATCAATCATACACAATGAAACTGGTGTTTCTTTCGGATGTCCTACTCCAATACCAATGCGAGTTCCCAATGAATGTTCCTTTCAGTCACTCAAGAGTAGAATGCACAACACCCTTCTGCTCACAAATGACCAATTTGTGGATGAAATTTACTATCGACAATCAGCCATCAATACAAGTAATGAAATTTTTTTTCATTTGCTGCAACTGAATAATGATGATGATGTTTGCACTATGTTGGTGTGCCATGAAAAATTATCGTCTGTTGGTCCTATAGAATTATTATGTATGATAAGCAGAACACCCGATGGTGTCGTCAACCTACTTCGATCCACCATGACTCCTACTCATGATGCACTGTTGTATTACAACGGCAAGTGGAAGATACCACGATAAAATAATTTTTTGGGTTACTCCTTTACTGGAACAAATCCAATAAGATTTCAAATTCCTTCCGGATGCAATATAGAAACACTCAAGGATATAATCAAGCAAGTTGCGCTGCTAGGAGTTCCTCCTTATGGAATTCACGAATCACAGGTTGTGAAACAAGTCTTCTTCCGACAACCAGGTCACACAAAATATTCGAAAAACTTAGTCGAATATCAAATAATAGAACTGAAAAACGATGAAGATGTACTAAAGGTGTTAGCAGAATCTAATTACTGGAAGCGTTTCTCTCCAATAGAAATTTTAGCTACTTTTAACAAACTAGTAATCCAACTACTGGAAGATGACATGTCTTGATTTTCATGTTTCAATTGTTGTTGTTAGTACGTTTCGTTGTTTCAATTTGTTTTGGCTTTTAAATGTTCAACTGTTTGTGTTTGTCTCTCTAATTCCAATTGTTTGTACGTTCTATTATTTTATTAGGTTTCCATGATTATGTTTGACTATGTAATTGTTAATGTGGATAAGCATTTTCATGTGCAACAACCTTCATAGCGTATATGAAAATTGACACCAATGGTTTCAATGGAAGTTTGGTTTATTTTCAAATGTTCATTACAAAATATAACAACATTAAGAAAACATTGACGACAACATCTTCTTGTCATGAGGTAGATGGACGACTAGGACAATTTCGATGGTTATGACCAGGTAATCTGCATATACCACACCTAATACGACTTTGACTAGCTTCAACTTCATCCATCTCATTGCGTATTCTAGTTGACATTGGATGACCCTTTGCACGCAACATAGACCTGTCAGGTATCACCACTGGATCTGTAGTAGGTGGAATTGCTTGCTCATTACCAATTGGCTGCCATGGGAATGAATAAGTTTCTACCAGCTTTGTTATAAGGAATACGTCATCCATATATTGTGACGGTGCCTGACGAACATGTAAAGTGGCTGTTATGGCATGACTACAAGGATACTTGAACGCCTTAAATTTCCCACACTGACAAAACCGCTCAGGGAGATTAACCGAATATGATTTGTCGTAACCATCGTCAACCTCAAATACAAATTGTTCAACATTATATGCACGAACATAGTGAGCAGTAGCATTGGTCTCATTGGCCTTCAACATAGCAATCACATTTTTGCAATGAGGATAAGGACCTTGCAATTCATTAAGAGTCGATCGCCCTCTGTAAACAAAATATCCCACCAATCTGCTGTATATGTGCTTAACCAACGCGGTTATTGACATGTTTCTTGCACCTTTTAAAACCCTGTTTACTGACTCGGCCAAATTTGTTGTCATATGTCCATACCTTCATCCCTCAACATCATATGCATGTGTCCACTTTTCCTTCAGAATGCTATCAATCCAGTTTGCAACCTCAGGACTCATATCACGAAAACTTGCAAAGGCTATGTCAAACTCAACAATAGAAGGAGTATAACCTGCACACAAATTAAATAACATTAAAATTTACAACTACATGCATAATTAATAGATGAAGTTTTTAACCATACCTAAATTCATAACCGCTCTCTTCAAATTTTCATTTCTGAACTTTTGGTTAAAATTGCTCGTAATATGACGAAGGCAAAAGACATGATAAGCATGCGGTGGTTGTCACCCATGGGGCCTCTCAACTGCAGACAATATGCTTCGATGCCGATCAGAAATAAGACAAATATTTGTCTTCTGTGTAACATGCGCGCGAATGTTATCCAGAAAGAATTCCCAAGCTTCCAACGTCTCACTCTCAACAATAGCAAATGCAAGTGGCAAACATTCATTATTTCCATCCTGAGCTGTGGCAATCAACAATTTTCCTTTGTACTTGCCATATAAATGAGTGCCATCAATTTGAATAACCGGCTTACAAAAATTGAAAGCCTCGCAACATTGTCTGAAGGTCCAAAAAAATGCGGTGAAACACACGTTTTCCATGAATGATTCTATGAGCCACATAATAATTGTTTGTTTGAAGACGATAAACAGAACCTGGACAACAGCCAACCATATATTCACACCACCTCGGCAAAAATGCATATGATTCCTCCCAATCACTGTAGATAATTGACATTGCTTTCTGCTTTGCATACCATGCCTTTCTATATGAAACTTTGTATCCATAGGAATGAGTTATCCTTTCCTGGACGAGTCCAATTGAACATGATGGATCATTCTTTATCATCCCTAATAATAAAAAATAAATCACATTATCATTAATAACAATAATACAATCATTATTTTTAATCATTATCATCTCATCCAAAAACTCACCTAGTACGAGTGAAACAATAACATTGGAATCTAATTGTCTGTGGTCCTGAGAAATGTGATCATTTAAGCAAATGTGATCCCCACCCCATTTGGTAACCACCCATCTTCCACCGTACGTTGGTTTGATTACCCTAACCCTCCATGGACAATTCTGGTCATGCGCACGACATTTCATAATTAACTTTGTCAGCGTACTTTCAACCACAACAGCTTCCTGATGTTCCTTCATGAGGTTCCGCTTGATTGCCATTTGCACATCTTCTTTTGATGCAAATTCCTGTTTCACAAACAACTTATTCCCTAATACCCATGGACCCTCAACTGAAGCTGAACCAGTGCCAGAATCTTGTTCACTCAGATGATCCCAATCAGTGTATGTATAATGTGCGATTCCATCCCAAAAAGTGTTATTAACCTCGCCTACATGAACAATTTTCCATTTTTATTACAAAAAAAAAATAAACAATAAACAAACATATATGTAAGTAACTATTGTTTGGTAACACACCTTGACATTGTTGTGGTAATTCAGACTCCCTTGCATCCTCTTGTGGTTGTGTTTTATGCTCTCTCACCACTGAGTAATCTACTTGTATTTCAGTTGCGCTTCGACCATCATCCTCATCATTGTCCGAAGCACTAGCATTCTCGGCAAGAAGGCGATCTTCCATTGCGATATTTTCATCATCATCATCATCAATATCGTCATCCATAACCCAAGTAGGGTCATTTTCATCTTCCATAGACAAATTAACAAGTGGAGTAGCAGATGCTGACACTCCACAAGAATAATTGACATCAACTGACCTCATTGGTAAAGCCACATCCTCTACTCCAACACAATCCACGTACAACTCTAAGAAATTTTTCTTGATTGGTTGAAGAATTCGGCTATTACAAATTCTATGTCTTCGTCATCTATTACTTTCATGCTGATATATTTATCATCGCACCAAATTCTTGCAGTGACCATAGTGATAGATTGATTACCTTTGAGAACTAACTTTTGACTGATTTTTTCATGCAATTCATCAATGGTTGAGTTGCACTTGATACGTGTTCCCCTTTTGTCTCCTTCGAAAACAACACCACGTCGACTCTCAAGTTTCCTATCATTATAATCTAAAACAATACGAACAAAATCACCATCTCCAGACATTTTTTATATATGACAGGAGCACGATCACACCTGTAACATAGAAAAATCTATAAGTATATTATGATAATTTATTTAATTTGGAAGAAAAATTATTTGAAAAAATCGATACTAATGTTGTAACCTAGGTCATAACCTACGTAACATAACTTATGTAACCTAGGTCATAACCTTACGGCGGTACTTAATGATAACCTAATTGACTAACTACTAATATTCTAAGCCAATAAACCTAGGTCATAACCTACGTAACTAACTAATGAAAACCTAGGTCATTAAACCAAGGTCATAACCTACGTAACCTAGGTCATAACCTTACAGCAGTACTTAATGATAACCAAAGTCACTAACTAATAATATTGTAACAAACCAATGAAAACCTAGGTCATAACCTATGCAACTAACTAATGAAAACCTTGCTCACCAACTAATAGTACCCTAAACCCTAAAACCTAGGTCATAACCTTGCAGAGGTACTTAATCATAACCTAATTCACTAACTAATAATATTGTAAGACCCAATAACCCTATAACAACTAACAAGTTATTATTTCCAATAAACCTAAGTCACTAACAATTTTCTACATCAATAACAAGTCTCTAAGACAACAATATAATATATTGCATGTAATTTAAAAAGCATATATTTGAATAATACTTAGTTGACTGACAGAGCTTAGCTTCAAAAAACCTCGAATTAAAACCCGAAATCTAGAGAGAAGTCAGAGAACAAAAGCTAGAGAGATGCGGAAAGATGTGGAAGTGGAGAAGAAATGCTGAAACGGGGTTTAAATAGGCTAGCAAAGTCATGCCATGGGTGGGCGTGACTGACCCCTCAAACACGTCGTGGGTGGACGTGATCAAACACGTCTGGGGTGGACGTGAATGAGCCTCAATCACGTCTAAGGAGGACGTGATTAATCACGTCGTAGGCTAGCGCGAATGACAGCAGTAGATTTGTAAATACCTTTCAAACTGCAATATTTGGGTAATTTTTTATTAAATTTGCTATATTTTAATTTTTTTGCCGACTATTATTAATTTTGGTGTTCAATTGATAGATATCTTATATAATAACTTTTTCATGCTTACAACAGTGTGGATAATAAAGAAGAATATTGAATACATGAATATACATATTAAGGATGGAAATTTTCATTATAGTCCTAGAGGGCATAAGGCAGTCATTTGTTGTTATTATAAATAAAAAATACAAATTTAGGTAATATTATTTAACTAGTTGAACCTTGAATCAATAAACTTAATATCAGTTTGATTTTAAAAAGATTATTTAAGTATGAAGTCTCACCCCACAACTCCTTCCCCAAACTCATTATCGGTGGCTTACAATGGCCCTTATTAATAATTAATATTTTATTGATTATAAGATAAAAACCAATAAATTAAAGAAATTAATTGCAAAAAAGAGGGTAATCTTGGATGAGTTTCTTCTAGCCACGAGAACCATGCATGTCTGGTTCTACCATCCCACACGCGAAGAGTAACAAAGGCTGCACAGTTCATGTGCTTTCCCCCACAAAGAAAACCTTTTCAAGTTTCACATAACCACTCTTTCATCACTATCTCAATATTATATACATAACAATATAATTAACAAGCATGCCAACGGCAACAACAATTTCATCACATGCACGTGCTCCCTCACATTCTCCCTCACAAACCTTAAACGTTTTCTTTTTCAAACAACAAAAACCTCACCAATCTCACTCTTGGCAACCAACTCACAAGACTAACGTGCACTGCCCACAACACCCCATATAAGCATCAACACCACCCCTTTCCCTTTTACTCTATAACATCATAATTAATACTCCAACTAATTAATTGTTAGCATGGCCGAGTCACAAGGTGATAGTGGTGGTGACGGCGGCGCTTCTAGAAGCAGGCGTAGAGGCTCTACTTCCAGGCGTGCCATGGAAGCACAAACACAAGATGAAGCAATGGTGGAATTTTCATCCACAACACCATGTGGGGCTTGCAAGTTCTTGAGAAGGAGGTGCACTGCGGGGTGTATCTTTGCACCCCACTTTGGTACTGACCAAGGTGCAGCCAAGTTTGCAGCTGTGCACAAGGTGTTTGGTGCTAGCAATGTGTCAAAGCTATTGTCCAACATTCCGGTTAACCGCCGCAATGATGCATCGACAACAATATCATATGAGGCTCAGGCAAGGTTGTCTGATCCAGTTTATGGTTGTGTCTCCACCATCCTTGCTCTGCAACAGCAGGTATTTTCTTTTTCTAAACTAAAAATTATATATGCTTTTTTATCTACCACTAAACAATTAGACTAAAAACACTTATCTCTCATATTAAAAATAATATCTTATAACGCAAAAATGATAAATTAAAAGAAAAATGTTATGAAAACAGAATTTAATAGACATGTATGCCAATTGATCAGAAATCATCTAAAATAATTATTATAAAAGATAAAAAAAATCTCATAAAATAATCTGTGATGCTCGGATGATATTATAAAATATTTTTCCACTTTATGCCTCTACACATATATTATTAGAAGTGTAAAAGCTTTTATACTAATCAGACGTTACATTTAAAATGACTTTTAAATTAATTATTATAAAAATAAATAAATATACAAATTATCATAAATGATAATTCATAATTATATTATAATATAAAATTATTTTACACAATAAATTTATAGTCTATTTTTTATATTATTATTAATTTATAGTCAAATTTCTTATATTATATAGAATATTATTTCTTCTTGGTGAAGGAATTCATGGATATAGTAGGAATGGACAAATAGTATTAATTTTTGTGACAAGAAATTCTCACGTGACATTTTGGTAATGTGAAATTACAACTTTTAATTAAAAATGAGAGGAAATTTAAATAATAAAAGAATGAAGATACATAATGTTTTGATGGGGAAGATTTATACATTAGAAAATCCAAGTGGAAATCTCCCATGAGAGGAATCCACTCCTTTTTGTATTCTGTAACAGCATAACTCATCGTGATTTCCGCTTCAGTTTAATTTCATGAATGTCACATAAAATTCATTGTGGCTTTCCTCAAATATTCTTCTTACCACTAAATAGGTTTGTTTTATGTTAACAGTATATAACTTTTTTCAATGAAAAGTACGTAGGGCATACAATAAAAATTAAATGATATATAAATTCCATGCTAAGTTTAATTCTTTCTGCTTTAATATGATATATATGCATTATATTATTAATATATCTTCTTTACCAAGTTGTGAATTGGGCCTTTGAAGGAACGTTTCTTTAGTACCTTAATTAAAGGGTTGGTAAAGATAATGTTATTGATGTTTAATTTTTAAAATGGATAAGCAAATGTATGTAGCAGGTAGTACGCAAATGATTTTTTTTTATGCATGCTCATACTTCCTAAATAAGTCCAAAGATACAAAATGGGGTGCTATTTTGTAATTTGTATGTCCAGAATTACTCTAAATTTTATTATTTGACAATACTACTTTAAATTTATTTCCAGCGAAAATAGAACAAAAGGGAAAAAAATTAAGAAAACAAAAGCTATATCAAGAATTTAAGTGTATGTATATTTGAAGAAAAAAATCTATTGTTATTTTTATTTTTAATTACAAAAAATACATTAATTTTGGTTTTTTTTCTAGTTTTAAAAGTTCATATAGTGTTTTCTCTTGCAAAGTTTTTGAAACCAAAAATTAAAGTGAAAATAAGGAGATATTTTTCTAATTAGAAGTAAAAGTAAAACAAAAAACATTTTCTTAAATAAATAATCCTAGTGTACCCAATGGTATAACTTAATTGAAAATACACAATGGAGAAGATAATCATGAGTTTAATTCCACACAACATATCTTAGAGAGGGATGAAGAGTTTTAAGTATGATATAATTAAATTAAGTCTTGGGTTGATGATAAATTTCATGGCTAGCCCAATGATCAAATTTGTGGGAATACTTGAGGGTTCTATGGGAGAGTTAAATGTTTTAATTAATGTGCTTAAAAAATTAAATAATCCTTAATTTTTCATCCATGAAATTGCTCATTTTTTATCCAGGTGGCAACTTTGCAAGCAGAGCTAGCTTTGTTGCAAACTCAGCTGATGAATAGTAGTAGGTTTGCCTATGCAAGTGCACTTCAGACCACACAACTACAACCAAATATGAATACAGGAGCACTACAACCAGCATATTCCAACAGTTCATGTGCTTCCACCAACCTTGTGAATTTGAGCACCTTCAACAATAACCCTAGCTTTGTCCTTGAAATGGACACAGCACCCTCCTCAAGTTTGGACCCTCTTCAACTCACGAGGTTGTCCCAATGTAAGGAAGAGGATGAAGAAGAAAGCAAGACTCAGCAAGCCTTTAACCACCGTTAATGAGTTTCCCTTTGTGTTTATTTTGTTAGTGTTACTCTTTGATGGCTTCGACTTCATATATAATTAAATATTGTCGTCCATAATTAATGTAATGTATCTCATGACAACGCTATATATATTTAATTTGCATGAAGAATCTTGTCATGTCTTTTGCTTTTCTTTTTCTGAATGGAGAAAAATTGGTATGATGTATTTGTGGAGGATATATAACATGTGGACCCTTCCCAACTTCAGCTTATTTATTTAAGGAAGAAAAAGGCCTATAACTTACTTTTTTTAACTCTTTTCACCACATTTTTCTTCAACCGTCATATGTTCGATATATTTATATCTTTATCACTTAAAATAACTATGATATTTGTTAAACATTTAAATTATTATATCGTCAATCTACTTAATATCTTATTACTTGGAATAATTATGATGTTTTTTAAACAATTTGAATTATTATTCATCCAAAAAAATTAGAAAAACTGTTCCATGCTTCAACATAAATGTTGAGTATAAGAGCATGTAAACCTGAAAATTACAACGTACACCCTTAGTGTATGTTTGTATTTAGTCTTTTTTAATATTTGTCTGTGATTAAATTAACGGTGAACAATGAATTAATTAAAAATCACAATGTTAAGATATTGTAGTGTGGGTGGAATGTCTTTAAAAAATTTGTTTCCTTGTAATTAATTGTTTGAGTTTTTTTCCACATATTTTTGTGTCTGTGATATTTTATGGTTGATTTAATTTCTTGTAAGAGAATATATATATATATATATATATATATATATATATATATATATATATATACGATCATATAAATTTATTTAATTATACAAACAAATATTTCAAGTATTAAGTTTTATAAAATTTTAATCAGTTAAATTTATTTCTTAAAGCTAATAGAGAATTAATTATTATCACAAAAAAAAAATTAAAATACAAGATTACACTGTAAATTAATTACTCAATCTAAATCTGTCATCATGGCAAATCTCTACTCATCAATGGGGGGAAGGGGGTGATGCAAAACCCTTACCTAATCCCCTCTTTCTCCACTAAAACACTCCACCTCATTCACTTCTTTTTTCACTTGGTGACTTAGAAACACAATTAATCCAAATGTTCTATTGTCTCTCCACACTTAGTTGAACACAAAGCAAACCACCATTTTTCTCCCCTAAACATCCCAAAACCGTGAGCAACCAAGGAAGAGGAGCTCAAAAATATTATGCACCTTTGCTTGCTTCCATTGTTGGAGTCTTGGCTAGAGCTCAACAAAGCTTGCACCCTAATCTTCCTCTTCTTCTAATTTTCGTGTCTAGCTCTTCAAAGGTAAGGGGGGAGTCCTTTTTGTTGAACTCGGTCCATGGTTGCTGTTACGGATTTAATATATGGGCTCAATGTCAAGGCCCATTAAGAATTCAAATCGTGGACTGTTGAATATAACAGCAAGAAAAGATCGTGGACCTTTAACATCATAACAACCATGAGGAGGTTGGTATAATGTGGTTGGAGATATTGGCCAAGAATATCAGAGAATATCTTCAACTAACTGGGAGGTAAGTTCAGTATAAATAAGGGCTGATTTCAGAGGAAAAAGGTACACATTACTCGTTCTCTCTTCTCTTTTCCATTCACACTATTCACACACCTCACCCCTTTGATTGAGTGTTGCTGGAGCATAGTGATCCTATTTCTGGAGGTATTTTTCTCACATAAATACCTTGAGAGAGAGAATGGATCCAATATCAAAATTACCAGCAGCATAGCAGGACATCCTGTTCGTAAGAAACAGAACATTGGCGCCGTCTGTGGGGACGATAAATTTCAAATCCCATGTTCCCAATGGTAAATACTAGAAGCCACCAGACTCCATACCCATGTTCCGATGCGGCGAAAAGAGGTGAACCACCTCTCGACAATCAGAATGTTATTCGTTATGAAGCCGTGCATGTAAGTGATGCAGTTTCAGGTTCAGCTTCGTCTCCTGCTCCAGCGGGACAGGCACTCCCTGATGTTATTCCTGACGCTCGTCATATGAACCCAGTGATCATGGAAAATCTTGAATCCGAGCCTGCTGCACATTTTGTGAATAATGCTCTAAATTTGATTCTGGATCGAATAGAGAGTATGGAAAGAAGATATGCCCTTCAAAGGCAAAAGGACATCAGAAACATCATGTTTCAATTAGAGGAGCGTAATGCGGAGTGGAAGCGTGAAGCAGAATAGCGCATACAACGTATGGAACATTGTCTCAGAAATATGGAGAACCCGGTCTGTAATGCGGATCATGGACAACAGGACATCCATGTAGCCAGGAATGGGACAAACCGCCAGGATAGTCATATTCTGGTTAATCATCACGCGGATGTACACACAACTCCTGTTAATTCGGGAGGACCAGTTAGTAGATTTGAAATTGGGGGCTCATCTCGAGTGAATATTCGAAATGACAACCCGATACATCACGATAGTGAAAACATGATGCATGCACCACCGGCAGCCCCAACCCAACCTGTCAATGTCAGGATGACAACTCAAGCCCGGATGATAGTTCAAAATCCCGCCATGGAAGGTGTACCTCGAATGAGAATGGAAGGGGGAGTGTATCGAAGGAAATACAGTAGAGGGCAACAAAATAATAGTCCCTTTTCTGACGAGATTGTTAACGCCCGATACTTGGAGGATTTTGATGTTTCTTTTTTTTTATCAAAATACGATGGAAGCCAAGATCCACAAGTGCACATCGATGAATTTGATATACATATGTGTGTGCGAGGGATCGATGAACCAATCATATCCCGCATTTTTGTTACTACCTTATCCGGACTGGCCCAGACATGGTTTCACACATTGCCACCCCAGTCAATCAACAATTTTGAAGAATTCAGCCAGAGATTCTTGTTGAACTTCGCAACTAGAAAAAAACAACCAAAATCTGAGTTCACATTGGGTAAAGTACGACAACAACCTGGTGAGACATTACAGAGTTACTTGGATCGTTTCAAGGAAGCAGTGTTGCAAGTGCACAGGTTAGAGGAAAAAGTCCATGTACACCTCATCTCTACCGGATTGAATGGATCATCCAAATTGGCAAAATCAATATATAAAGACCCGGTGAAATCATTGTTAGAATTTCGAGCCTGGTCTAAAAAGTATTTAGAGCTGGAACAGATGGAGATTTCTAATGCAATGGGTAGAGAAAAGGAGAGAAGTCGTAGAAGGAGAAGTCCGCTGATAAGGGGCAGGCAACATCAAGGAATTTCTAATCAAGGAAGAAACTTGGATGTTAAGTTCAGGCCGGGGAAATATGAAACAAAGTACGAAAAATATACACCATTAAACGTATCCCGGTCACAGGTTTGGAGGGAGGTAGCTTTAACTGATATGAAGAAGGTGGAAAGACCACGTCCATCGTATAACAAGGCCGGGGTAGATCAATCCCGGTTTTGTGAATTTCACGACGGGCCAGGACATACTACTAATCAGTGTTGAGACCTTCGAGACACAATTGAGAAATTCGTCAGAGAAGGATGGTTGAGGCAGTATGTGATAAAGACCCAGGGCCGGAAGAACAAGCGCAAGGGTGAAGAAGTGCAGCCCGGGAAACAAAAAGAAGATAAGAGGAAGAAGCAAACCAATGATGATGAGTTTCTAGAGCCGGAGTTTGAATGTAATGTCATCTCTAGAGCTTTAGGAGGAGGAGGTGATACAGCTAACCAAAGATGGAAATATCTGAAAGAAGTTCTTTCAGTGAGAGCACAACCCAAGTTTAAAGAGAAAATCGACAAACCAAAGCCTCCTATCCTATATTTCACACAAGAGGATATGAAGGATGTGGTACCCGGTCATGAAGACGGTTTAGTAATTACTGGCACACTAGTGAATTGCCGAGTTAGAAGGATGTTTGTGGATAATGGCAGTTCGGCGGATATTATCCTCTGGAGTGCATTCTAGAATATGAATTTGGATGAAGAAGATTTGAAGCCGTGTAAGACGATATTGATAGGCTTCAATGGAGGAAATACCAATCCAAAAGGTTCCATTAACCTTCGGATGACATTAGGAACTAAAGATGCGTTTAAGTCAGAAAGAGTTACGTTTGTTGTGGCTGATTTTCCCTCACCATACAATGTTATCTTAGGAAGACCGACAATCCATAAATGGGATATGTTGATGTCTACTAAACATCAAAAGATAAAAATGGTAGGGAACAACAATGTGGTGGTGAGAATTTGCAGAGACCAAAAAGAATCCCGACAATGTTATTACAATATGGTCAAGGAAAGTGAAGGTGGTCCATCTTCACCACCCCGGATACGTCAAGGAGATTGTGTTAACCAGATGGATGAGCGTTAACCGGGAAAACCATTTAATATGGTAGAATTGGACATGAGAGAAGACACTGACAAATGGAGACCAGAACCAGTCGGAGATGTAGAAGAGTTGCAGATAGGAAACCAATCGTGGTAGGTTACCAAGATCGGGAAAATGGTCGATTCTGATGTCAAAGTCAAACTCATGGAGTGCCTCAAAAAGAGCCAAGATGTTTTTGCTTGGAAAGCATCAGAGATACCGGGGATAGATCCAAAGTTTTGTTGCCATAAATTATCGATGTACCTCGGATCAAAGCCAGTCCAGTAGAAAAAATGGAAACTTGGCCCCGAGAGAACTCAAGCACTGACCACACACATCAAAGAGTTGCTGGAGGCCGGGTTTATATGGGAGATCCAGTACACTACTTGGTTATCCAACATAGTAATGGTCCAGAAATCTAATGGCAAATGGAGAGTATGCACGGACTATACCGATTTGAACAAGATGTGTCCTAAAGATGCGTATCCGATGCAAAATATTGATCAACTTGTAGATAACTCGTCTGGGTTTCAGTTATTGTCGTTTATGGATGCTTACTCAGGATACAATCAGATCACCATGTATCCAGCAGATCAGGAAAATACAGCCTTTATAGGTGACAAAGCAAATTATTGTTATAATGTTATGCCCTTTGGTTGAAAAATGCGGGGGCCACATACCAAAGGATGATGAATAAAGTCTTTGAGCACCAACTCGGTTGGAACATCGAAGTCTACATCGATGATATGATTGTAAAAACAGCTACCATGAACGATCATATAAAGGACTTGGAAGAAACGTTTAGTAGGTTAAGAGAATATAATATTCACTTAAACCCACTTAAATGCGCTTTCGGAGTTTCGGCCGAAAAATTCTTGGGGTTCATGTTAACCCATAGAGAAATAGAAGCTAACCCGGATAAATGCAAGGCTGTGCTGGACATGCAATTTCCAAAAAACAAAAGGGAGATTCAGCAATTTACAGGAAGATTGACCGCCTTAACATGTTTCCTCCTGAAATCAACAGAAATAGCGCTTCCTTTTTTCAAGCTACTAAAAAAGGAGGCTAGTGTCGGATGGAACCCGGAATACGAGGCCGCGTTCACAGAAATTAAAAAATGTTTGGCCTCACCACTTGTATTATCGAAACCAGAACCCAGAGAGATACTGCTACTATACTTATTAGTGGGAGAAGAAGCAGTTAGTGCGGTATTGGTAAGGGAAGCCCAGAAATTTCAAAAGCCAGTTTATTTTGTAAGCTGGGCTCTCCAAAATTCTGAGTTACGATACCAAAGGTTGGAGAAGATGGCCTTTGCCCTGTTAGTAGCTGGGAAGAAACTGCGCCCCTACTTTCAAAGTCATACAATCATTGTCATAACTAATCAGCCAATCCGGCAAGTAATACACAAACCGGATTTGGCTGGGAGAATGATAAATTGGGCAATTCAATTGTCCGAGTTCGATCTGTGATACGAAGCCCGACATGCCATTAAATCTCAAGCCCTGGCGGATTTTGTCATGGAATTAACACCAGTTGAGGGAGATTCAGAAAATGTGTGGAAATTATATGTTGACGGTTCGTCTAATACGAAAGGAAGCGGTGCCGGGATCATTATTGAAAACCCGAAAGGGGTGGCTGTCGAGCAATCTCTCCATTTAAATTTTTCAACGTTAAATAACCAAGCTGAGTACGAAGCATTGATAGCTGCGTTATTACAGGCGAAGGAGCAAGGAGCGAAGAGAATAAAGGTGTTTATTGATTCTCAGCTTGTCACAGCTCAGATCGAAGGGCAATATCAAGTAAAGGGGCCTGTGTTGGCTAAATATTTGAACAAATTTAAAGAGATTATTGTTGATTTTGATGAGGTAATCGTGAGTCATATCCCCAGAGAAGAAAATTCACGGACAGACATTCTGTCCAAACTGGCAAGTACTAAAAGATCGGGTAACCATAGGACGGTTATTTAGCAGGAGATTTCCATACCAACGTGAGGATTGGAGAAGGCCCATGATTGATTACCTTAAAAGGGGTATATTACCAGATGATGTGATGGAGGCCAGAAAATTGGTATGCGATGCAACTATGTACACAATTCTAGAGGATGAGTTGTACCGCAAGGGATTACATGCCCCAATGCTGGTTTGTTTGAGCCCGGATCAAATTGAGTACGTGTTGACTAAGATACATCAAGGAATTAACAGTCAACACATGGGAGCTAAGGCCTTAGCGAGAAAGGCTCTCCGAGTCGGATATTATTGGCCGATAATAGAAGCTAATTTTGCAAGGCACGTCAAAACAAGCGAAAGTTTTCAAAAGCATGCCAAGTTGCTATGGTCTCCCCCTGCCGAGTTGCAGTTTATCTCGGCCCCGTGGCCTTTCTTTAAGTGGGGAATGGATGTGTTAGGACCATTTAAACCAGCAGAAGGCCAACTGAAATGGCTAATAGTGGCAGTCGATTATTTTACAAAATGGATCGAGGCGGAACCTCTTGCCACCATTACGTCGGCTCGAGTGCAACGATTCTTTGAACGAAACATTATTTCCAGGTTTGGAATCCCAGGTGAAATTATGACAGATAATGGAACTCAATTCACAGATAAAAGGTTTCAAGAGATGATGACCGGCTTGCAGATCAAGCATCACTTTGCTTCAGTCGAACACCCGCAATCCAATGGGCAAGTTGAAGCAGCAAATAAGGTGATCATAGAGGGTTTGAAAAAATGGATGCATGAAGTCGATTCTAATTGGGTGGAGCAATTATATTATGTTTTGTGGGGACATAGAACTACGGTTCAAACGTCTACCAAAGAAACTCCGTTCAGAATGACTTATGGTTGCGAGGCGATGATACCAATAGAAATTGGCCAACCATCATGGAGAAGAAGGCAAGTACTCCAGGAGGGTGAAGAAATAAATAATGAGGCATTGGCCATTGAACTGACTCTAGCAAATGAAATCCGGGTTAGTGCACATTGCCGGGACTTATCAACAAAACAACTATCAGCCGTAAAGTATAATAAGAAGGTCAAACCGCGGTATTTTGAAATAGGCGACCTAGTTCTTCGAAGGGTGGATATTGTAAACAAAAAAGCTCGAGAAGGAAAGTTGGCTGCCAATTGGGAAAGACCATACTGGATTTCACAGACACTTGGACGAGGAGCTTATACCTTGGAAACCCTCGATGGAAAAACAGTAAAACGAACTTGGAACACCGATAAACTAAAAGTATATTACAGTTAAATCTGGGTTCAATGTTCTATTGAAAGGAGCAATAAGCCGCAAACACGGCATAATAAGTATTTGTTTTCATGTAATTCATAATTCATGTGTTTCTCTTTTATTGAGAATATGAACCGAGGTACGATGGGTTTGTAACCCGGAATTCATATTGTTCTCTTTCATCGAGATCATGAGTTGTTTTGTAATTCGATCAAGAATCGTTTTATGAAGTTATGAATAAAGAATGAATGTTCTCATCTTTATGATGAGATCAAAGATTTATTTGTGTATAGTTACGTACAAACTAATAACAACTTATGTGTACATGATGCATCGTAATTATTGTTATCTTGGCAATGAACGACACGCTATTTAAACCCTGATCAGGTTGAAATGTATGACCATTTAATGATACAATAGATGTCTACATGTAGCATGTTAATCGTTGTCAAGATTAAACCCGGGTCAATCCGAGACATATTACAGACAATAATATGTATTATAAAATACTTGGTCATGGAAACCAAACGGATATTTATTCAGCATGCGAAAAAGATAGTTACTTTTGGCCAAATAATTTGATATGAATTCAGGTTAGTACGGATTCATGCGTATTTGGATTGTAAAGGCAAATACGTGAATAAAAAGAAATTGTGTCAATTACAGTTATAGCCGGGATCAACCCGGTAATGTCTAAAGTTTGAACATTAAAGTCAAAGTTACATGTTAAACCGACATCCCAGCCCTTCGATATTTATGTTGACCAGGATTGAGCTTGGTCTTCGATAGTATCGCCATCCCTCTCCTTATGGCCTGGATCTTCTTCTTCTGGCGCCATGGAATCTTCACAAGGAGAAAGGGGTGGGATTAACTTACCATCATTCACCTAAGCTTTGAAATGCATCCCGGTTATGTTGAGCTCAGCCCCAGGATTCAGATAACAAAATTGCTCCAAAGTGTTATTGAATGATCCTTCCACGGCTATCGACACTAGCGCGCGTATGTTTTCAGCTTCCGTCTTCGAATGTGCCAGTTCAGCTTCAATCCGGTGAAATGTCTTCTCCATTTTTTCCAATAGTGCGTTTAATTTGTGAAAAATTTGAGCACTGTCGTGGTTCTTTTGGCTAAGAGATTCCACGCTAGACTTCAGCTTCGCGACATCTTTTTGGTACAACAGAAGCTCTTCCCGGGTCTTATTTGTCTCTTCCCAGGATGCTTGAAGTTCATCCCGGGTCCTTTTAAGTTCCTCCCGGGATGCTCCAAGTTCCTCACGGCTGGTATTTAGCTCATTAACAACACACACAAATCTCTTGTTCGCAGTCGCTAGACTCTAAATCAGAGATGCGCCCTTCAGAATATTCAGCTTTATTGCACCAAGTTCATCAATATCGGCTTCGGAGAAGGGGACCGGAGCCGTGAAGCGCTTGGGTGCATGAATAGCGTGGAAGAAATCATCAGATAAACCCTTAGCCCAAAGCGATTCGGGTGATAGCCCAGTAGCAGTGGAAGTTAGGTAGGGAGTAGATTCATCCACAACACCTTTACCCTTTTTGGATGCAGACTTATCTTTTGGGGTAGGGGCCTTATCTTTGTGGGAAGGTGCTTTATCTTTTTGGACCTCGGACAGCTTCCATTTTTGCGGCCTTGGACCACTAAACCCTGAACCCTTTTCCCTCTCTATGACTTGAATAAAAGAAGGCGCAGGTCGTCGTGGTGGTTGTTGAGACGCGTCAATCCGAGGTTGTGTGGATGTACTTATCGGAGCCGGCAGCACAGTAGCAGCAATGTGTTTTTTCCATTTCCGAAACTGCAAAATACAAGCAAAGGTTAGAATGCAATTATATAGAATAAATACAAAAATAGACAAGATCATACTCGATAATATAGAAGGCCCGACACGGTATTCACGGACAAAGGAAGCCACACTAGGAAGGCCATGAGCTTCTTTATAGGTAGCTATTCGCGTAATCGATGAAGCATCAGTGTCTGGTAAATCCATTTCCTCAAAAATGATATGAGGCTAGAGGAAAATCATGATGAATGCGGGACCAGTAGAGGGGAAATTTTGATTCTACATCCCGGGAATCAGTTGAAGAAAGGAAAAATGGTTGTTGACTGGGTTCGACGACAACCTTGAAGTATTTGTTCTTAAAGTGTTTAAAAGAATCGGTATAAACACGAAAGAGTTTTCATTCATTACGGCCTCAGATGGAAGTCCATCCTTTCTTATTAGGAGGTTCCTTACCCGTCCTAGCATTCTGGACGTTGAAATAATAAAAGAAAAGAGGAATTGTACTGCGAATATCTAGGAATGCACAAAAATGTTCGAAGGCTTGAATAAAGCCCCAACTATTTGGATGAAGTTGTGAAGGGGCTAGATGAAGATGGTTTAAAATATTCATTTGAAACTCAGAAAAGGGAAATCGTACTCATATCCGGGTTATTACATCTTTGTAGAAAAAGAAAAAAGAAGGGGAATTTTCTTCTCTCAAAGAACAGATAAGTTCATCTTTATCCGGGGGACATACAACAAAATTTTCTTGATTCCCGACTGGGAGGACCGCAACGTTTTCCACATTAAGTTCGGATAGCGTTTGCAGCACTTCCTGAGTTATCCAGGGGAATTTAGAAATTGTGGAAGTGGATAGTGAACCGGGTTGTGAGTCGGAAAGCCGGGATTTGGCAACTTGTTTGGAGGAGGGATCCATACACACCTACATCAAACAAATAAAATGAAAATAATATGAATAGTTCACACTTAACCAAAAGGGGGGATGAATTAGTTAGACCTTGGTAAATCAAAAATTCTTTAATCAAAATCAGAGTTTTAAAGGATCTTTATCACTTTTCAAAACCAAGAAACCTTATTCAATCAAGTAGCTCAGCCCCTTAAAATTCAATGGATCAAAACTGACTTTTCAAGATAAGCAAATGAATCAAGAAACAATTTATATGAGGAGAGTAGATTCAGAAAACAACACTCAAGCAATTTATACTGGTTCACTTCAAAACCATGAAGCTACATCCAGTTTCTTTCAACCAACACTAGGTTGAAGTTCAACTATTTAATTTCTGTTCTTACAAGCAATTACAAAGCCTCCCTTTATCAACCCTAGATAAAGTTCAGAAATCTAAAACACTATTAGATTCTTAGAGACAAACCCACTGAGAACACTACTTAGCACAACCCCTAGAAAAATCCTATCTCTAGATTACAAGTAAGAACTCAATTACAATAGCAAATTACAAAACAATAATCAAAACAAAAATTACAACCAGATTAAGGAGAGAAACAACCTGATGATCCAATGTATGCAATGCAAAAGAAGTTACCAGAACAGGTTGAATGTTTAACACACAAGAAACACAGCTTTCCTTAATCTTGAAATGGTTTCAAGCTTCAAGAGTGACTCAATTTCACATGATCAATGCAACATGAAGCTAGACTGAATCAAACCCTCAAAAAAACAATTAAGAATGCTCACAAGACTGTTTAAGCTCAGAAAATTCGAATGGGTATTATTCCACAAAGTTACAAAAACAGCTGAGCAAGGGTTCTATTTATAATAGAAAATTTTAACCGTCAGTAATCAATTAAATGCTCCTAATAATCGATTAACTTGCCATTATAATCAATTAATCTGTTCATAGGTTTTCAGGGTTTGAATAGCGAGCAAAATAATCGATTATCTCGAGCTGTAATTGATTATTACAGTCATAGTGTATTTTTCATAAAGCTTGTTTAATCGATTACAGAACCTGGTAATTGATTAAACCAGTCATAGTGTATTTTCATAAAGCTTGAATAATCAATTACAAAACCTGGTAATCAATTAAGACAGTGCAGCACAGTTTTTCCAAAGCAAGGTGTAATCGATTACGAACTTTGGTAATCGATTAATTTAGTAAAAATTGGTTTTCTTTAAAGGCTATGTAATCGATTACTATATGTGGTAATCGATTATGGCAGTACAATGTTAAAATCAGATATAAGCATGTAATCGATTACAACTTCATCATAATCAATTAAAGAGTTCAACAAGGCAGTTTATATGAAAGCGTAGGTCAAATAATCGATTAATTCGACATGGTAATCGATTAAAGTGTTCCTGAAGGTTTTCCAGATTTGATGAAGAACAAAATAATGGATTAAACCATTACTGTAATCGATTATTACAGTGAGAAATGCTTTTTTCTTAAAAACCTTTGAATTATTTTAAAATCTTAGTTGAATTGATAATGCCTTGTGATTTTTGTTGACTTAATTAAGTTGAATATGGATTGAATGAATGCAATGCACTTGGATCACCAGAATTGCTTTTCTCTTACACAATTTAATTCTAAATTGTCTTCAAGTTATCCTTTGCATGTTGAAAGCTCAAAACCAAATCTTGAGTTAAATTTCTTCTTATTCCTGAAGTAGCTCCCCCTTAATCCAACATAAAATTCAGTGAGAATGGCGTACCTGAAGCCAGAACAATATTCTTATTGTTTAAATTGGTGATGACCGGGATAGGAACAAGAACTGGGTTATGACGACAGGATCCAAGAACAGAATCAGCCATAGAGTCACAGCCAGAGTTGACAAGTACAACACTTTCATGAACACAGTCGAAGAAAGGTTCAAACCTAGTTTCTACCATTAGGTCTGAGGGAAAGACGACATCATCGTGGGCTAGCAAAGAATTAGGGTTTTGTAGTTCCAAACACCCAGAAAGAGAAACAAGTTCAGGGACAGGTCCAGCCTTGGGATGGCATAAAGAGGTTCCAGTTTCAGAAGACTGCATTTGGCTTAGAGGTGTTTTCTTTTTCTTTTTGTTGTCAGTTCCACCAGTATATGGACGCAACAAAGCTTTTTCCCTTTCTTCTTAAGAAAGGGGTAAACCAAATAGCCAATACCCAACCCTAGGGGGAATGATTCGCTCTAATCTACGTTCTTCCCCAGGATTATTCATAACTAATGTAGAAGTAAGGAATAGTGTGAGAGATGAGGAATCAGAATATGGGCAGCAAGAAAAGGAAAACAACTAAAGAACGGAGCGATTTGCCGTCAAAAAGAGTAAAACATAAAGACAAACAAAGATGGCAGCGGACTCAATGCAAACAAGCTATAGTCAAAATAAAACAAAAGTAAGAAGTCTGATGGTAATGAAGGATACCTGAGTTTGCAAAGGTGTTTGGAAGTGTAGGAGACGTAACAAGTAGACGGAGAGATTCAAATAGCGTGAAGGAGTTTTGGGGAAGAAGCAATGTGTGCAACAGAATATAGAGGCAGGGGCAAGAAGGTATATATAAGCGCCAGCAGGAAATAAAGGTAACTATTGGGTAGTATGAAACGATTCGACATCATTGAATGGTTGTATAAGCATAACCGTCGGATGAGGATGAATCGTCACATCTGGGGGTGAGATGGTCTATTCAATTTCAAATTTCATAATTAGCGCTTAGTATGACATGATAGAATATTTAATGTGTGTGTGCATTAAACGTGCGTGTTTGCAGAAGTGTTATGATGAGATATAAACAGCAAAGTCAACTGACTTTAATACATATATTATTTATATGGATCTATGATTAACCAAATCCGAGGGGCAATAAATAGGTTTCTTGGCACGTACAAAAGCCGGGATGGTATATAAATGGTGTACCGACCCTTTGGGAGACTAGGATATGGATAGTCACAAATTAATATAAGTACAATCTGGCCCTCCGGGATAGAAATGGTTTACCAATCAAATGGTACGAAAATGCCTCAAGTGACAATGAAGTTAATATAGGAATATTGGTGAATAAAGCCGGGATGGTAGGTAAAGTTCCCAAGAAAGTAGCTGGGATCGAAGAGTGACAAGAGGTTTGCTGGGTTTGATAAGGAGAAGAAAGAACTTGATGCTGAGTTGCATATCAAGCGTGAAATAGAAGTTGATGGTATTAAGATACTGTACGAGAAGGTCCACGCTACCATCTGTTCTAATCCTTCAAGAAATCGGAGAAGTGACACTTGACGGAACACAAGAGGTACAATTTGAAGAAACTCACTTATGAGAAGAGGAAGGCTAAGTTGACGGTGGATGCTTCCGAAATTTTAACCGAGTTGCTTCTGAAATTTGAACCTTTGAACCGGGTTGCTTCCGAAATGTGATCCGGGTTAAAGTCCCAAGTTGTAAGAGATCTTGAGGGTAAAGCCCAAGTAAGGGTTAAAAACTCAAAGTGATTGCTCAAGGGTAAATGAACTGGTTAAAACCTTCTACTAATGGAACTTAGGCAAAGTCGTATAAAAATCTGAAAACCGAGATGCTTAAATCCGGATTTGGATAGAATAAAGGATAGCTTGCACAAATCAAAGCTTGTCAGGAGGGAGTATCACCTAGTACATCCCGGTTGCCTAGGAAGCTAGACAACAGGGTTGGGGGACAACTATTACGGTTTTAATATATGGGCTCAATGTCAAGGCCCATTAAGAATTCAAATCGTGGACTGTTGAATATAACAGCAAGAAAAGATCGTGGACCCTTAACATCATAACAACCATGAGGAGGTTGGTATAATGTGGTTGGAGATATTGGCCAAGAATATCGGAGAATATCTTCAACTGATTGGGAGGTCAGTTCAGTATAAATAAGGGCTGATTTTAGAGGAAAAAGGTACACATTACTCGTTCTCACTTCTTTTTTCCATTCACACGATGCACACACCTCACCCCTTTGATTGAGTGTTGTTGGAGCATAGTGATCCTATTTCTGGAGGTATTTTTCTCACATAAATACCTTGAGAGAGAGAATGGATCCAATATCAAAATTACCAGCAGCATAGTTGGACATCCTGTTCGTAAGAAACATAACAGTTGCCTTTGGGAGGAGGCAACCATGGTGAATTGAACTTTCAATGCATTCATGTTGAAAAAACATGAGTTTTTATTTATTTTGCAACCATTTTTGGAAAGCTATGATCTTTTTTCTTGCATGCATGTCTTCTACCTTTGTTTTTTGCTTTTTGGTGCCTTGGAAGAACTCCTAATACAAAGGAGATTATATCCAAATTTTCTTATAATTTTGAAACAAGTTTTGATTTTCGAAATGTAAGCCATGAGAAGGAAGAGGTTGGTTGCAAGGCTTTGTCCTCTGGATCAATCTCAGAGTTTCGAACCTAGAATAAAATCTACCGGTTGGATTTTCAGGAAACTTTTTTTGTTTTACTCCATACATAATTTTTAACAACTTTTGTATTAAAGCCCTTGAGAAATGAGGTCATTTTGAGGCTAATTTGTGACATGCAAGGTATCTTCTCATGCAATGACTGTCTCACAGTGCTCGATTTTTTGTAACCTTGGACTTCCGTAGTTGTCACCTTAACAAAAGGATTACATTTTATGAAACTAGAGAAAAAATTATTTTCAATTATGTGAACTATAAAAATTATGAATGTCATCTTCATTTTCTTATTCAAAAACTCGATGACAATCTTTTAAATTCTATATAATAAGTAAGTGAAAAATAATAAAAACAAGATGTAAAAAACTAAACTAAGATTCTCCTAATTGTTTCTCTATTTTTAAAAATCAAGTATGTTCGTAAGCTTCCACAATACACAAAACATTTTCCCCCTATTCCTCCCCAAATATATAATTCCATAATACATACAACATTTTCCCCCTTTTTCCTCCCCAAAATTGAATTAATGAATGGATATTTTGAATGAACAGATATTTGTTTTACAATTCAAACATAAACTCAATTAGGGGATCAACACTCTCTCAAAACCTATTTTCTTGGTGGGCTTGCTATTGTTTATGGCGTGACGTGATGAGGTTCGGACTGCGGTTTGCGGTGGTCTATGCACCAAGGTTCGTTGTGGGGGCTCGGACCATGGTTCGCGGTGGGGTTCAGTGGATAACAGAGAGTTTCACAGTGGGAATTTGAATGTTGCATGACCTCGATCCCAATGACGGTTACATTTAACGCTTCTTTCACTTTATGTTTGGGATTTTGATTCGGACGTGTGACTTGAAGGCTTGTTTTGTGCATTTTCATTGTTGATTTTCTTATCGGTTTCTCAAATCAAAAAAAAAATTATACTGATTGTCGTATCTATCTTGAAGGCTTGTTTTGTCCATTTTTATTGTTGGTTTTTTTTATCGGTTTATCAAATCTGAGAAAAATTTATACTGATTTATCAAATCTGAGAAAAAATTTCTATTGAATTTTGAAATTATAAATTGAGTTGTATAACCCATAGTTTTAAAAATTAAATCAGCCATCAAATCAGTCAAGTTACTCGGTCATTAATTTAGTCACTAATTGAATTGGTTAAAAATAACATAAAATTCTTAATGTGTCATGACAAAATGTTAAACAAAATTGTATCTTCATTTTGTAGTTTGCGTGCATTTCTTGCAACAGTACTACTTTCTTATATTTCTTATTTCTTATATTAATAGAATTAACATTTACCTTAAAATAAAGTACTACTTTGGTCTTAAATAAATATATATATATATATATATATATAATACATTTTTTCTCAAATATAAAAAAATTGCAAGTAACTTTATGTCATTTAATGTTATTATCTCTAAAATATTTTATTTAATTAAGGTTTTATTTCTAATGACTCTATTTTTATTTCAAATACAAGTTCTAATAAAGGATAAGTTGGAAAAACTTTTAATTTTTAATTAAAATTGATACAATTAAATGTAATTAACTAGTTTTCTTGGTGTAAATTGATTTTTTTTTCTTATATTTAAGATAGGAGGGAGTAGTATATATGTTGACTCAAACTTTATATATACATATATAATTATTATCAAAAGATTTTAAAATATAACGTTTTTTTAATTATTTCAAATAATTTTATATTTTTATTAGTCTATAACATTTTCTTATTTATATATACATATATATTCATTATCAAAAGATTTTAAAATATAACGTTTTTTTAAATTATTTCAAATAATTTTATATTTTTTATTAGTCTATAACATTTTCTTATGACATTAAGAGGAGTTCCTTTTAGCATTACGTAAAATTTGTATAATGAATTTTAGTTTTGCATGTTGAGTTGCATGATTCAAGCCAAGCTAAAATCTTTTTCCTTTGACATTTTTTTGGCCTTTTTTAAATTTTGATATGAAATTTAAACAAATTTTACAAATATAAAATTTGTATATAATGAATATTTTTTTTTAAATAATTAATGAAAGAGTCATGAGATTCAATTAGTGATTCACTGATTTGGTCATTGACCTAGGACATTGATCAGGTCAATGACCGATTTGATTTTTAAAACTATAATGACATGGAATCATGTCGATGGAATGGTCGATCCAAAAGGTGATCCGACTTGGTTGTATGCCTGGTTTTTTGCCTATCCAACTAGGTCGGTTTAGGTTTTAAAACAAAGTATAGTCAGTGGTGACCCTATGCACAATTAAGGTAGGCGACTGCCAGGACCCATTTTTAGAGGCCACCAAAAAAATTAATAAGTTTATATAAATTTTAAAACAAAAATTTATATAATTGAAATTAAAGTTATATAAAAAATTTATACAAAAATTTATTATAGAAAATAAAACAATCTCTAGTAATTATTAAGTTTGGCTACATCCAAGTCACATTGAATTTTACCAAGAGCTCGACACAAAGAGAGGTAGAGGTTGACCGAAGCTTACCTGGGGAAGGGTAGTTCAACAAGACCTAATGGAGTGGGATATAGATTGGCGGACAGTATGTCTTAGGACGAAGTGGAGAAAAGCTATAAGCTTGGAGAAGGGTTAAACCCATCAGTATTTCTATGTTCCAGTGGTTCCCTTTCACCCCTCTTTTATTTTAGCTTATTTTTCCTCTCTTTTGTCTTATTTTCACTTTTTATTCCCCTATTTCTTTGTCTTATTTCTTATCTATCATTGGGTTCATCTACCACTGATCCCAATTAACTTGGGTTAAAGGTGTTGTTGATGTTGATGTTGAACCTTTCATGCTTAAGCTCTAGGTTCATATATCTCTATGAGATACAAGCATAAAAGCATGAAGATGAAGACTCTAGACGATAAGCAAAGTATCAATCATTGGACAATATTACTTCAGCCTCTAGTCCTGAGAAGACAAGTGTTTTAGCACTTGGTTCACAGTACAAAAGCAATGGAACAGTTACTTGATCCTCAAGTATCGAAAAAAATCATCAAAAAGTAACATCCATAGGTTCAGCAAGAAACTCGTGCAATAGTTCACAAAAGGAAAGATTTAAATTATTTCGTCTTGACATTCTTATTTCCTTTTGTCTTATGTTGTTAACATTTCTTTTGATTTGTACACTAAAAGTCAACTTTGAGCACTAGGCGACACTGACAAATTGTACTTCTCAGTAGATATGCTGTAGAAAGTGTTTGTGGTTCCCACTCTCTCTTTGCACAATAATGACCTTGTGTTAAGCACCAAAGCTATTAGACAACAGCTAGTTGGGATCTCTCAACGGATAAAAGCTCTGAAGTCTATATAAAGCTTTAAGATATTCATGTTAAGGTTGTCTAACGCAAGAGAATAATCTAAGACAAAACAAACAAAGTTATATAAAGCTTTAAGATATTCATGTTAAGGTTGTCTAACGCAAGAGAATAATCTAAGACAAAACAAACAAAGTGTTGTAATACTCTCAGTTTAGTGGACGAATGAAACTGGACCAAATTGAGTAAATCTTATTTGCTAAGTTAACGAGTTTTATTGTATTTGAGTTTATCTTATAAACATTCTTTGAGTGATTAGAATACTTTTTCTATCAAAAATATATTATTTATGCCAACTAGGAGTTTGTTCAGCGACATAATATTTGGGTCTTAATCTTAGGGGAAGGTTAAAGGTAGTGTCAGGAGTGGCTTAGAGAGTACTAGTTGTAACCAGAAGTGACATAGAGAATACTTGGTTGTAATCAAATAATTGATTAGTGGAACCCTTCAAAGTTTGAAAGAGAACTGGACGTAGCCCAAGAGCTGGGGTGAACCAATATAAAACCTTTATGTTTTCTTTATTGTTTTTATATAACTAATTTTCTTCTATAAGATACTTCTACACTACTATATCCAAGTTTTGTGAACTGGTTTTCTAAGCACAACATGATTTCAAATCCCTTAGGCGAAACCTACCGTCCATGGATATATGTTTAAGAAAAAGTTTTAAAAGTTTTCGAAAGACTAAATTTTATCCATCACATTATTCAACCCCACTCTTTCTAATGTGTTTCAGAAACTTTAGTAATTAGTCCTCCTAACAAATTAATTAGTTGGCTAATTATTGATGGGTGATATTTTCACTTCTCAACTAAAATCTATCTATAATTTTTGGAAATAGAACCGATAATACTTACTTTTTTCACAATGTTAAACATAAAGAGGAAAATGTAGACATGATATATGTTCTTACCAAAATCTGGAAATTCCACGTACTGAGCTGGACGGGGTCCTGATGGGTTCCAGACTCTACACGTCGGATGGTGAGTCAATCTTGTTAAGGAGGAAGACCTGCAAAATGAAGGAAAGGACTATGATGCTCAAGTAAGTACATCAATTATGTGAGCATAACTAAGTATGAAAGTGGATAGAAAGTCTCCGAGGGTGCCTTGGATGTATGTTCACCGTGGGTGAACAATAGTGAGAATAGAGTAAATATTGAGTTCGTAAAGGTTTAGAGAGAACCTGTATTTATAGTGTAGAGTATGGGCCTTTGGTCTTTGTTTGTTAATTAATCTGTTGATAAGATAACAGATAATAGCAGACAATTATGTAATTTGAATAAGAGATAATGTGTACCTTGCAGATATGCTATTACTTGTAGATAAGTAACAATTTGTAGATAATCCCTTTGAGATAATTGGAGATATTCTAGGAGATAAAGTAGTTACACTTATTTGAATAAATAAGCATAACAAATATGTTGTTGAATACGCGTAACATATATGTTGTTGGCCAGGGAGACTCGGCGGTAGAGGGTTGACGTCTGCGCTCCTGTAGCAAGGCTGACATTGAGGGCGGACAAGTGTGTTGTTACTGTAGTAAGGCTGACACGGAGAGCAGAGATATGCACTATTACTGTAGTAGGGCTGACATGGAGGGCGGACACGTGCACAGTGACCCCACAGTAGTGACCACGTGTAATTTTACCATTTTGTACAGTACGTGCCCTCAACCTCTGAGCCAGCTTGTAGGCGAAAGAGGATAAGTAAGTGTTAATGGAGAATGTCCAGTGTCTAGGTTAGTGGTCTTGACAAGTAAGAGAAATGGTGAGCTCAAGGAGCCTCCGAGGGTGAACAAGTGATGTCCGATGTCAATGTTGATGACTTTATGAAAGTGAAGCGTCGAATGAGCCCCCTAACCTGGACGTGTGCGGTCCAGGTTGTTACTATTGAGTTGTCGAAGGAGGCCGTACTTGTTCTGTAGATGAGGTCGAACATGTCAGGCAAGTGAAGCATCAAGGTTGAACCTTTTGCCAATATCTGACCATTAGAGTGAGCATTGGAAGCGAGCGTTATGCTTTGTCTTATGTTGCAGGTGTGTGCCGCCCACACGTTGTACTCGTGCATATGTGTCACTCAAGGAGTGGACACGTACTAGAGACATGCAATAATGGGTGAGTGGCGTCAAGTCGTGGTGCGGATTTTGAGGGAGTCATTTCAAGTCCTGCAAGTAATATAAAAGTTACGCCTACGTTTAAATGGAGGGGACATTTGACATCTTCTCTTATCGTCATACTTGTCTTCTTGCATTATTGCTTCCTTGCTTTTCTTCTTTTGTGTGTATTTTGACCTAGCTTGACACTTATGATTTCTCTGTGTGCTTTGCAAGTACAATAGGTAACTTCCCATGGAGGCCATTGGTGAAGAATGTGGGTACTGAGGGTGGTGTCGTACCACCTACCCCTGTCCATCTTCCGACTGGAGAATAGGGTTGACCCGCTATCGGGATTGGCCCTGCTGATGTTGTTGTTGCTTTTCCCAGCATTTCCCCCTTTGTTTTGGCTAAGAGTAAAAGGGATGATGATGTTGGGATGTTTGAGCGCAAGAAGTCAAGGGCCCCTCACAATCTGCTTATAATAAGGGAGGTCATTGGGCATCTTCCTCGTTCACTTGTTTCACCGTCTACTGTCTGGGTTTCAACTTTAGTGGTGGTGCCTGCTACTGCTGGGGGAGAAGAAAGAGCTGACTGCCAATGCTGACAGGGCTGTCGTCGAGAGGGATGAACTTGCCAAGAAGGTGACTGACTTGGAGGCTCAGTTGGTTGAGGAGAAGGCTGCCCACTAAGAGTTTGAAGAGGAGCTGGCCCTCTATAAACATGAGGTGGTGGAACAGTATGAGAAAGGGCTTTCTCAAGGCTGTTAGCCAAGTAGGCTTCTTTGCTAAAAACCTTGACTTGAGTGTCTTTGTCCCATTCAAGGATGTAAAGGGCAGTGTCCTACTTGATGAAAAGGAAATTGCTTCCTCCAAGGAGCCAGGTGACGGGAATAGTGTCTAGGCTTCCATCTATCTTTGTATTTTTGTTTTAAATTTTGGTCATGGAGGCCATGTAAAGTGTTAACAATTGTCTTCATGCAAATGCTCTCCTTTTCTTCTCCTTCAATCTTCTACATTTGCTTTTGTATGTTGTTGTATTATGTTTATGAATTTCTTGTGATGATGAGAATATGAAGCTTGAATGGCATCCTTTCATCATAGAAGTGAGACCCTCCAATCTGATAGTGTCTCGTTGAATTACCAAGATTGTCTCTTGGGTTTCTAGTGTCAAGGGTGATCCTTGGATATATGTGTTGGACTTATGCTTTTGCAATTGGCTAAGTCTGTAACCTTGCTTGTCGAGATTCCAAGTGAGTGAATGCACCAAGAGTGCGTCTTGGGTTTGGAGTGTCAAAGGTGGACCTTGGACACTTGGTCCTGCAAAACAAATAATCTTATGGTCCTGCATGTCGAGGTTCCATAGGAGTGAGAGTACCAAGAGTGTGTCTTGGGTTTAATAGGCCAAGGGTGGACCTTGGGTTTTGTATACCAAGGGTGGACCTTGGGTTTTGTGTACAGCAAGGTAAACCTTGGGTTTGCTGTTCCTAAGAACTTGTACTCCTGCAAAGATAAAATTTAGGAATAATAACATATGTCAAGGGTAGACATAGTTGTACCTTGAGTTTGTCAAGTCTGATACCAGAGGAGTTGTCCATCCTGGGTTTTATCGAGACTCACCAAGGGTTGACCTTGGGTTTGTCGAACCTGTAAGTTACCAAGAACTGGTCTTGGGTTTTGTTGAAGGTACACCTAAGGTAGCCCCAGGGTTTTGCGAACCTTTGGAGATTACCAAGAGCTGGTCCTGGGTTTTGGAGTTGAAGGTCTACCAAGGCTTGGATTTATGAACCTTGGTGGTCTACCAGAGCTTGGGTTTATGAACTTGTAAGTTACCAAGAGCTGGTATTGGGTTTTAGAGTTGGAGATCTACTAAGACTTGGGTTTATAAACCTTGACGGTCTACCAGAGCTTCGATTTAGGAACCTGTAAGTTACCAAGAGCTGGTCTTGGGTTTTGGAGTTGGAGGTCTACCAAGACTTGGGTTTATAAACCTTAACGGTCTACCAGAGCTTAGGTTTATGAACCTGTAAGTTACCAAGAGCTGGTCTTGAGTTTTGGAGTTGGAGGTCTACCAAGACCTGGGTTTATGAACCTTGACGGTCTACCAGAGCTTGGGTTTATGAACCTGTAATCAACCAAGGGGCTGCCTTGGGTTTTGTTGAAGGTCCACCTAAGGAAGCCCTAGGATTTTGTGAACCTTTGGAGAATACCAGGAGCTAGTCCTGGATTTTTGAGTTGAAGGTCTACCAAGGCTTGGGTTTATAAACCTTGACGGTCTACCAGAGCTTGGGTTTATGAACCTTTGGAGAGCGACCAAGACGTGTCCGTCCCGGATATTGAAGAGGTTCTTGTGGACTTGTGTCCTTACAAAGCTAAAGCTTTCATTCCTCAGGTTTTTAGCAAGGCGAGACTTATCTTGGAGGGGCTTACCAAGGGCAGACTTAGGGTTTAATGAGCCTCCCGAAGATGCAACCAGGAATTTGCTCGTCCTGGATTTTGTCTAGGCTCACCAAGGGTGGACCTTGGGTTTGACAAGCCTACGGAGATGCGACCAGGAACTCGTCCATCCTGGGTTTCATCTAGGCTCACCAAGGGTAGACCTTGAAGAGTAGTATCGGGACATGGTCCTGGGTTTAACTATGTTCCTGCAATGCTGACACAAGTACATGTAGAAAGAGAAATATGTTTTACTAATGTAGCAATTAAATTACATATTCTCCTTGTTGTTCTTCAGATGGGCCTCATTAAAACCTCTCAAGCCAAAACCCTATTTTTTAGGGACAAAAAACTCAAGTAGGAAAAAGAGTACACCATCAACCTTCGATTCATCAGCTGTAGTAGAACTTCAGGTGGGTAGCATTCCATGTTCTTGGAATGTTTTTACGACTTAGTTTTTGTAGTCTGTAAGCACCATTGTCCAAGCTCATGATGATCCTGACTAGGCCTTCCTGGTTGGGTCCAAGCTTGACACCTAACCCCGCGAGAACGTTTTCGTGAGTGTGAGCTTCAAACTACGTGCCATTGCCGATTACTATGGCGTAAGGTAGGTCATACCTGCAGATGATGTGTGAGATGGCCAGCTTGTGGCATATGATGTTGGGATGGATACCCGACATGTTAGATGGTTGCCAAGTAAATAGGCTCGCGTTCTTATGTAGGACATCAACTAAGCGTTTATGCTCGTGGCTGGTATGGTTCCTGCTGAGCTGCATACACTGTCGGGGTTTGGATCCAAGCTGCAGCTTGATGAATTCTTCAATAAGGTTTAGACCTTTACCAACGGTGTTGTCATGCGTGTCCATATTGAATGTGTAGTCATGTTGAGTTGTATAGACAATTAGTGTGTAAGGGGTGGACCCTTTGTTTATGCTCATGACTTGGCTGGTAACCCCCAAGTAGGATGGTATCTGCCCGGCTCCCTGTTGGGAGGATACGGTACCACTTTTAGACTTTCAGTGTAGCATTGTTGGGCTTTCTTTTGATCTGCCTTGATAATGACTATTTCTCTCGCCATGGTGGTGAATTTCATCTTTAGGTGAGGTGTGGAGACGATGGCTCTTAACTCGTTCAGCGTTTTCTTGCCAATTAAAGCAAGATAAGAAGTGTCGATATCGACAATGGAGTACCTGATGGTGAGGCTCCTTGAGAGCGGGCCTTGACCAAAAGTGGTCACGAGGTCCACGTAGCCTCTGGTCTCTACCCTTTCCCTTACAAAGTCGAAGAGGGGTCCAAATTGAGGGTAGACAGTGTTTGGTGAAACTTCGAGCTTCAAAAAAGTTTCCAGTATAGGATATCTACTTAACTCCCTTCATTAATGAGAACCCTTGATACCTTGAAATTGGCTATTATAAGGGAAACCACCATTAGATCGTCTTGGTTGATAGGGTCGATTCCTTGAAAATCTTTATCTATGAATGTGATAGGAGGGAGGCTCCATGGTGAGGGAGCATCAACGTAATTAATGTCAATGCCCTGTATAGCGTAAAGGTATCTCTTTCAAGACTGGCTGGATGGTCCTCCATGAGAGAACCCGCCCTCGATGGTGTTGATCACACCCCGAATTAGTTGGGCAAGCTCATTCTCCTATTGTAAAGGGGGTTGACCTTTCTGTCTGGGTTGGTGTTGCCTTTGTCGTCCCTTGTCATCTATTCTGGCTCTTCTCCTGCCAGTGTCTTGTTGATCTTCCTGATGTCTCTTGACTCTTAGGTGGGTGATTATCAGGCCGTTTTATGAAACGTGATAAGTACCCTGCCTGTATGAGTTCTTCAATTTTGTCTTTTAGGGATTGACAGTCCTCTGTGTTGTGACCACTGCTGCGATGATGTCTACAATATTTGATCTTGTTCGTCCCCAACTTAGGAGTTAGTGGTTGAGGCAGTCTTACCTGTACCTCCGTGTTGAAGGCTTCTTCCATGATGGTGGCACAGTTGACCATCAAGGGAGTGTAGCACTCATACATGGGTCTTATTTGGAGAGGTTGACTCTCGTTAGGCTTGTGCTTTTTGTCTGACCAGCGTAGGTCAGTCTTAGTTGCTCCTTCTTGCTTGTCTCACTTTTGTCTAGCTTGTCTGACTTCATTTCGGAACTTGGGCATCTCTTCCATCTGTATGTAACCTTTAGCCCGCTCACATATCTCATCCATGCTAGAAGGAGGTTTCTTGCACAGACTGTCCATGAACTTGCCAGGTCGTAAAGCCAGCATCATGTAATGTAATGCTACCTAAGGATTGAGGTTTTTGATCTGAACAGCTACTCATCCAAATATTTCCATGAACCTTCGGAGAGGTTTGTCATCTGATTGACGCAAAGTGGCCAGTGCAACAAAAGTTAACCTATGAGACTAGCTGGTCACATATTGTGCATTGAATTCTCAACAAGGGTGTCGAAACTGTCTATGAACCGTAGGGGGAGTCCACCGTACCATGTCAACGCTGCTCCCTTTAGAGAAGTAGGAAACACTCGACATAGCATAGCGTTGCTATTTGTGTACAAATTTGCTTGAGTGAGAAAGGCATCCAGATGCTCGTCCAGATCGGTGTTGCCATCATACCTTTCTAGATGGAGAGATTTCCACCCAGAAGAAAGGTCGACGTCCATAATACGATCGACAAAAGGGTGTCGTCGTGTTGTCCGCCCTTCTGGACGGTATGCCTGTGAGGTTGGGACCGCCTAGAGGGTTGACATTTTGTCCAGGGTGCGATTCACCTTGAGTAGGTTTGTCCCCCGTGCTAGGCAAGTGTTTGTCACCTTGGGGGCATCTCATCTGAGCCTCCAGCTGATCATGGTCAACCTTCAGCTATCTGAGTTATTCTTCATGTCTTCTCTCGATCTCCGTGATGCGATTTTGGAGTTGTTGGATGGTGTCAGCATTTGTCATGGTCGTTCGAGGAGGGTTGGACGTCTCCCTGGGAGTGTTATACGTACTGACCATTGATGTGGGTGGACACAGAATGTGGTTCGGAGAATGCAACGATCTGGAGATTGTGAGGCTGCAAGGTAAGTTTTACCGCAGCCCCACAGTGGGCGCCAATGTTCTTACCAAAATCTTGAAATTCCACGTACTGAGCTGGACGGGGTCCTGGTGGTTTCCAAACTCTGCACATCAGATGGTGAGTCAACCTTGTTAAGGAGGGAGACATGCAAAACAAAGGAAAAGACTCTGACGCTCAAGTAAGTACATCAATTATGAGAGCATAACTGACTAAGAAAATAGATAGAAAGTCTTCGAGGGTGCCTTGGATCTATGTTCACCGTGGGTGAATAATAGTGAGAATGGAGTAAATATTAAGTGAGTAAAGGTTTAGAGAGAACATGTATTTATAGTGTGGAGTATGGGCCTTGGGCATTTGTTTGTTAATTAATCTGTTGATAAGATAAGAGATAATAGCAACAGTTATGTAATTTGAATAAGAGATAGTGTGTACCTTGCAAATATGTTGTTACTTGTAGATAAGTAACAACTTGTAGATCATCCCTTGGAGATATTATAGGAGATAAAGTGGTTACACTCATTTGAATAAATAAGCGTAACAGATATGTTGTTGAATACGCGTAACATATATGTTGTTGGCCAAGGAAATCCAGCTGTAGAGGGTTGACGTCCACACTCCTGTAGCAAGGCTAACACGGAATGCGGACAAGTGGGCTGTTATTGTAGCAAGGCTGACACGAAGAGCATAGATGTGCACTATTACTATAGCATGAATGACATGGAAGGCAGACACGTATACAGTGACCCCACAGTGATAACCACGTGTAATTTTACCATTTTGTACAGTACAACATATTATTTCCTTTTATTTCTCTCAACGTAAATCTGTCTCTCTCTCGGCATTAACATAAATAAGAGCATGAACTTTTTTCTTTTTTCCTCTAATATCTCAATCTTTGGCCTCATTCTAATCACTTTGTCGCCCCATCATCCCGGACCACTTGAATGCATTATTACACACAACAATCATGTCATGGCATTTCCATTTGTGTCATCTCACATTTAATCTCTATATCTTGCTCTCTCTAATCTCTCGATGACTCGGTGGTTACTTTGTGTCTTATCGTTGTCACGATGGAGGCTTCATCGTTCCATTTCACAACAATGTGAACTAGCTACTAAGACGAGGACCAGGGGTGGAAGGTAGTGACTATGTGCTTTCATTGTTGTGCCCTGCAAATGCTTTTTAAGATGTTGTCAATGCTATGGTTAGTGCTAAAAAATTGCAAATGAAATGAATATTGAATGTGTTTGTTCAAAACGTCAAATTCGTAAAAGAAAACTTGTGATGTTTTCGTTAAAGCTATTGAAAATTGTTTTATACAGTTTGTACGTCGACAAGCAAATCCAATTGCTCAATGTCTATTAAGGACATCTAGATTTTATGTTAGTTCTCATTATTTCGATTTTATTCCTAATTGTGTAAAACAAATTATAACAAGAAAAAATAATGAATCAATAATTTTATATTAAAAAATAACATAAAACGTTAATTTTTTTGGATTAAATTTAGTTTTGTAATTGAGGTAAACATGAAGTTGTAAAAATTCCTAGTTTTGTACCACAATTTAAAACCTTGACTTCCTGATTATTAAAGTTACCTAATTCCGTCCCTACATACCAAGGCCAAAATATATCCCTTCTTTTTATAACTTAACCTTTTCGATTTTTCTCTAATAAAATTCAAACTCAATTCACATAATAAAGGCACTGGCATTTCTTTAGCCACCCTCAAATTTGGTCAAACATACTTCATTCTTTAAAAAAAATGTGCAAACCTATCGCATACCTATCCACTAGGTCAACACTTCAAAAGAATGGACATGGTAAGCAAAGAGCAGCTACAAATTCATTGTACACATACCTTAGTCAAAGTTCTGTGCCTCTTAGTCTTATGTACAAAAATTATTCATATTAAATTAACAATTCATAACAAAATCCATTTATTCAGAGTAGGGAGAAATTTTTTTGGAGATGGAAGCAAACGTAAAACATGGGGGTCTCCAACATAATTAATATTGACAAATTGCTAGTAGAATGAAAGACATGACAAGTCTATATAAAAAACAAATGAATGTAATAAATTAATTTCATTACCATATACATGAATTTAATCAATGTAAAGGAACTAATGATATAATAACATGCACGACCATCTCCCTTCATCACTGAAGATCTGAATGTCCGAGTTTGGAAGCTGAAGGTACGTATATTTGAATGTGCAACAAACACTACACAAAGCTACAGTTAGTAATAACCGAGATTTTGGATATAAACATTGCATGAAGCGTGAGAAAACTTGCAGCAATATGTTATATACAAGATTGTCCGTAGATGTACCTCGCACTGAACTCCATACGAGTGAGAAAACTCGTATGTCACATCATATCCAAGTTTCACGAATCAACCAACAAATTACACTCATTTTTCACGTAAATAGCAATAAAAGAACACTGCACAACACACCAATTTTCACGATCCATGCGGGAAAAAACAAAATCTCATCGTAGTAGTGTTATTAAAATTCAGATGTTGCTCCCACATTTGACTAGGGAATTGAAAAGTTAATCCCCCACTTGTGTACTCGAAACGCATCTCCACGGCCTTGCGTGCGTTCCCTTATCCAGGAGCATCAGCAAGCCAACACTCTCAGGCGGTAGCCCAAACATGTACCTACAGTCAAGCATTTTAGATGGATAATTTCTTGCCGAGGATCATCGAGGATATGATGATGTCAGTAACAAACATTTCTCTTCCCTTACAGGTTTAAAACAATGCACATAACCTATGAAACCATCCTATAAGAAAATAGTAGCATATTAATGGACAAAATCACAGAGAAATTTGCTAATATCTTTTTATGGGTGGTTTCACAGGGCATGTGTGTTGTTTCAAACCTGGATGCATAATTAACAAACATCATCAGAATGAAATTGCTATTTGAATAAAGTGCCTATGCTTTGATGGAACTGTATCAGTATGTGATCATAAGTACTGAGAAACAACCCTCCACAGAACTTGTATTTTTCAATACAGTACTGTTCAAAGACTAGATGTTTCCATATATGATATCATTTGACTCGGCATTTTTAGGCTTCTTGTTTCCGCAAAAGTAGAAGCTCATAGAAGCTTTGTTTTTGGGTTTTCTTCATTCAGAAAAACCCACTTTTAAATTTAAAAGCTTTTCTAAAATTGTGTTTGGTCCAACTTTCCCTTTGAAGGAAGGAAGGACAAAACAACAAATCCAATGCATGTTAAATACACTCAATACTTCGATTATCCAGGCTCACTGTAATACAGTCTCAAAGGCAAATGGTGAACCTTCCAAGATAAAGATATGACTAAATTCTTAATATTTTATTATAAGTGTGTTATGAATTATGCCTAATTTTGCTCCCTCTTCAGTAAATCACCCAGCATATAACAAGACAAAGTTATAAATAATTTTGCAACAGGTGAAGAATTTTAAGCAATCAGAAAAAGTGTAGCTGTCACTTACTTGCTATGATGAGCTCTCTTTCTCCAGAAAACAATTGATGAGATCCACTGAAAACAACAAGATGAAATGGCATAAGTTCCATTTTCAAAGCTTTCATCAAATACATACATGTGTTTCTATAATGCAATTATTAAAAAAACAGCATGCATAGCCAGACGGCACCCACTGCATCTCATACCATAGCTGGAGTTCTTTTTTTTAGAGGAGGGGTGTTACAAGGGCAATGTCTACTACAAAGAGGGAAAACAAAACCACCAAGAGGACAAAGGAAAAACAGCCTATGAACTATTTCTCCTGTTAAATGAAAGGCATTTCATTTCATGCATTAATTGACTTCATTAGTTAGCTTGTAAGGCATTTTCATAAACTTGGAAAAGCCAACTTAGCTCAGCTGAAAACCACTTGCAATAAATTCTTAACCGAAGGCAAAGCAATGATAAGCAGAATGACGTAACAATGATTGATTATCTAAATGCAAACCTGAGACAAAAAGATGGATAGATTAAATAGGATGCATTCTTCCCCCATCAGATATATGGAAGAAATACATAAAACATATTGCTATTAACCACTTTCACCTTTAAATTACCTTAAAAATTGAAACGAATGAAGAGTTAGAGTTGCCAGCAAAATACGATTTCCTTGCCATTTTTCTTTTTGGTGACATCTCTTTGCACAGATGTTGAGCTATTTCCTTCAGTAACACCACCTGTGCTTTATCCGTGCGCATTGAAATGATTGCCTGCCTCATTGATTCCCTATCAGCCTCAAGGGCCTGAAGCCTCATATAAAGCTTCTTTATGTAGGGATCCTCAAAATCAGCAGCATGATTCCCTGACTCCCTAGGAGTGGTTGCATAATCTTCAAAACCACCAGTTTTGGAATCTGTGAAACCATTATATGGTGCCCCACAATGAACAGAGTCGATTGTATAAATTCTGTCACTCGTATCGTCACCATCTGATGCATTATCTACCTTCTTGAAATTGGAAGGATCCTCTGACTCTGAGAAATAATCTCTCCTATAGTTACTATTGAGCTTGGGAGAATCCATCATAGACTCAGGACCTATTTCTTTTCCCATCCCACTCAACGATGCCGAGTCACTGGAAAATCTCCTAGAATGCTTAATCCGTCTCGGAGACTGTCCAACAATCGCTTTCTCTAGAATATTTTTCCCTGTAAAATCCCCATCCATCTGGCTGTAAGTAGGAGTTTTCTCCATTTGAGAAATCCTATTCTCCAAGTTCCTCAAACGGTCACTTGGAGTTTCACCAAACGCATATTTCTCTATATCAGTGTCATCATTATCAGCATCCATACCACCATGCATCACATTACACTTCAAAGGAGGATATTCATAGGTTGGAAGTTCATATTGATCACCCTCAGCCTCGTCCTCAGTAAGGCCAAAGCTCATCAACCTGTGTTTGTAAGCCTGAACTTCACATGTAAGTGACTGAATTATCTGTTCTCTCTTATAGAGCAAATCTTCCAAAGATAGAAGCTCCTCCTGATCATGCGTCATCTTCTCCTCCGCAAAACGCTTGAATTGGCGAGCCTCCATTTGAACCTCCGCCTTCTCCCTCTGCAGCCTCAATATCATCGACATGGCCTCGTTGGCTGCTGTGGATGAAGAATTTCTCTCCTCCTCCAACTCAGCATTCAAATCCTGAATGGTTCTCTGCTGCATGCTGACCATCTCGCGTAAGGCCACACATTCATTCTCAACTTCAATCCGCGCAATCGCAGGAATGGGTAATTGGCCGTCCATTTTGAACTCATCAAGCTTCCGTTTAACGGATCGCATCCATGTCCCCGAAGAATGAGCTACCAAGGAGCAACCACATCCACAGTTGCAACATTTCAACAAATCCCCGGAAGATGGGACTACTTCCGAAGCCATAGATCAAAATGCATTCAAAACCCTCAAACAACTTGAAATCTCCAACAACGTTTCACCAAATAAAAGAAATCAACTAACATAAAAATTTCATCAATTCGAAATTTGGGATTTATTATAATATTCCCTCTGTCTTCCCTTCCCTCTTTCCAAGCACCTTATCCGCAGGATCAACAAATCAGGCAAAACACCTATTAAAAAAAAAGTAAACAACGATGTCAAATTAAACCTAACAACAAAATCAACAAAAGAAATTTCAAGAAAAAGAAAAAGAAAACTGCACCTACAAGGTAAAAAAACAGAAAAACTTCAACCCCCGAACTAAAAATCGATTCTTTTTTTAATTTCCCTTTTTGCAAACAACCTCAAAACCTTACCCCATAACCTAATTCCCCCAGAAAAACCAAGAAATTCAAGAAGAAAAATTTCCCAACAAGAATATAAAGAGGGAAAAGAAAAAAAAAAAAAAACCCACCTTGGAGGAGTTGCCTTAGACGAATCAATGGCATCCGGCGGCGAAGGTCGCAAGGAGGAGAAAAAAACACAAATTTTCCCGGAAAATTTAGCTTCTCTGAATAAAATTAGCAACCAAAAAAATTCGAAAAAAATTGAAGAAAAAAAAAAGGTGCACTAGCTGGTACCAATCTGAGAACAGTTAAATCCTGGCTTTCTTGGAATGAAAGAATGGAGGAGCGCGAACGGTGTGTGTTTGGTGGGAAGGAAAAAGTTGAAAGAGAAAGAAAACAAAAAACGAAGAGGGAATTTGTTATTCAGAACTCGAGATATTTTTTAAAATTGTGTTAATTATTTTTTTGACGTGTTTTTGGGAGTTGTTTTTATCTGGGTTATCTGATTTTTGGTTTTTGTGGGGGGAAGCTGTGGCTGATTGATCTCGCTCCCCGAAAAGAGAGAACGAGAAAGAGAGACAGAAAAGAACAAAGAGAGAGGGGGAGAGTTAAAATTGAACGGTGTGAATTGTAAACGCCAGGATTGAGGGAGTGAGCTGTTCTAGGGAGCTTTATCAGAATTTACAACATCTTTTTTACTTTTTTTCAATGCACTATTTTTTCGTATTATAATATTATTAAGAGAATAAGTATTATTCACTTGAATCATAATAATTATAATAATATATTATATATCATAAATTTATTAAATTTTAAAATAATTAAAATGATGATTTATAATTAAATGATATAAAATTATTTTATAATATCAGTGTATAAATATTAAACTCTTATATAATTATCTCATTTTTCTTTTTTAAAAAACAATTTATCCCTCTCTAATCTCTATCAAATTGATAAAATTTAAATTATATATCTTAAATATTAGGAAAGTTTTAAACATAGATCCTTTTTCGGGTAAGGTGAAAGGTAAAAAGAGATTAAAAAACCAAAGAGAAATTGGAAAATACAACAGATGATATAATAAAAAAATACGGAGACAAAGTAAAATGAAAGAAAATTTGAATATATTTTCTCTATGAGGAAAGAAAGGAACATACAACCTAGGAATTACAACCTAATGTAAGTAACACCCAAATTAAAAATCATCCAACAACAAAGAGGAGATATGTTGAGGACAATCATTCCAAATGGTGAGAGCATCAGTAGACGAAGACCCCATTTTTGCTATCCACACACATATTGCCTTGACCGAGGGTAATATAATAGGAATTATATGAATTCAAGTGCCTACTTTCATTTACAACTTTGCAGCCTTATATAAAGGTTTGATACAATAAATCAAAAATAACAGATAATCAAAACGACTAACAAATATAATCTGAACAAAATCTCCTAATAATCCTAACAAACTAAAAACTAAGAATACAGATATCAGAAACTAACTATATGAACTTTAAATTATAGTTACAGGTTGTTATAGCTTTCCTAATACTCCCCCTCAAGTTGGAGCATGGAGGGATGAAATGCCCAACTTGGACATTAAAAATTGGAATTGTTTTCGACAAGTGCCTTAGTGAGGATATCTGTTGGCTGGACCTCAGTTCGAATGTGAGCTGTACAGATGTTTTTGGACAGAATATGCTCTCTAATAAAGTTACAATCCAATTCTATGTGTTTTGTACGTTCATGAAAAACGGGATTGGAAGCAATATGGAGGGCAGATTGGCTATCGCAAAACAATTGCATGGGACGTTGATGATGAACACCAATGGATTGTAGAAATGATTTGAGCCATAAAAGTTCAGCTGTAGCACTTGCCATTGATCGATATTCGGCTTCGGCGGAAGAACAAGACACAGTATGTTGTTTCTTTGTCTTCCAAGAGATAAGAGAGGAACCTAGAGTGACAAAGTAACCAGTGATGGATCTTCGAGTAATTGGACAGCTTGCCCAATCCGAATCATAATATGTACGAAGCTGAAGATCACAATTGCTACGAATGAGAATACCTTGACCAGGATTGCCTTTGATGTAGCGAAGGACGCGGATAACAACATCATAATGAGTCTGTTTTGGATGTTGCATGAATGAGACAGAGAATGAACAGCGTAGCATAGCTCCGGACACGTTATAGTAAGATATATAAGTTGTCCTACTAATCTTCTTTAGTGTGTAGAATCAGAAAATTCAGGTCCATTGGCCTTAGCTAATTGGACATTTTGCTCCATTGGGAAATCAACGGGCTTACAACCGAGTAGACCACATTCCTTGAGAATATCTAGTGCAAATTTGTTTTGGCAAAGAAATAGACCAGATGAGCTTCTAGCAAGTTCAATGCCGAGGAAATATTTGAGTTTACCAAGGTCCTTGATTTTGAACCATGTGTGAAGATGATTCTTTACCTTAGTACATAGGGAAGAACTATTGCCAGCCAATATTATGTCATCCACATATATGAGAACCGCAACAAACTGATCAATGGTAGAGTATGTGAACAATGTATAGTCAGCTTTGGATTGTTGGAAACCAAAGGAAAGAAGAGAAAGACATAATTTAGCAAACCAGTTTCTTGGTGATTGTTTTAAGCCATATAAAGACTTTTGAAGCTTACAAGCATAGCCAGGTAATCCACTAGAGAAGCTAGGAGGAAAACGCATATATACTTCTTCATCCAAATCGCCATGTAGGAATGCGTTTTGAACATCGAGTTGGTGAAGTTCCCAGCCCTTTGCAACAACTACGGATAGGAAAGTGGCGCACGCTAACCATTTTGGCAACGGGTGCGAAAGTTTCCGTATAGTCATCTCCTTTAATTTGATTGTTTCCAGCTATAACCAAACGAGCTTTGTAGTGCTCAATAGTGCCGTCAGATTTGTATTTAATTTTAAATACCCATTTGTAAGGAATGACCTTTTTGCCATATGGAATTTTGGTGATTTGCCATGTATTGTTGGGTTCCAATGCTTTTATTTCAAATCTCATTGCTTTTTGCCATTTTGGATCGTTTATAGCTTCTTTAAAAGTGGAAGGTTCTTGACCGTTATTGACAGCTGCAAGAAAGAGTTGGTGCTTGGGAGAAAACTTATGGTTAGAAACAAAATGATCAATATTGTACGGGTTACCTGAGGCTACTGAAGGAGAGGTGATAGGCGAAGGGTGTGTAGTAGTAGACTTGCAATGATAATCTTTGAGATAAATAGAAGGTTTATGATGTCTTCTTTCTCGTGGGATAATTGTAGATGCATGTGAAGTAGGAATATGATCAGAGGGAATAGAAGCTGAGCTCCCCCTTGCTTCAGTGGAGTGAGATATACCAGAGGTAGGAATGATACCTTATGATATATCCACGAACGCTAGTGGAGGAGAACCCGAAGTGCCTTGTGGAACCGATGTGGAAGATTCTGCTGTAGAAATCGCAAGTGGTGCATCATCATGGCTCTCAATAGAGTAGGGTAGTGTCCACTATAGTACAGGTGTGAGGTAGGGGCTTGCGTTGCAAAAGGAAATATATTCTCATGGAAAATAATGTCACGAGAAACGAAGGTCACATTGGTTTCTAGATCCAAGAGCTTCCATCCTTTCTTATTAAGTGGGTATCCAAGGAGTATGCAGCGGCGAGAACGGGAAGCGAACTTGTCAGTTGGTTTTGGCACAGCTGTAGAGTAACACAGACACCCAATAACACGTAAGTGATCATATGTTGGAGCGATTCCATGCAGAACTTTGAATAGGCTGAGACCACCAAGAAGCTTAGTTGGGGTTTTATTAATGAGATGAGCAGCATTCAAGATACAATCACTCCATTATTCAATAGGTAAATGGCCATCAAACCTTAGTGCACGAGCAACATTAAGAACATGATGATGTTTCCTCTCGACACGACCATTCTGTTGAGGTGTATATGTACATGATTGTTTATGGAATATACCTTGATTAGTCAATAAAGTTTGCATTTGAGAGGATAAGAATTCTGTACCATTATCGATTTGAATACATTTCACCGATGATTTGTTTTGTATAAACCATGTTTAAAAAATTTCAAATGTGGGAGTAAGTTTCTCTTTTGTCATGCATGAGAAAAATCCAGACATTACGGTTATAATCATCCAACACAGTTAAAAAATATCTGGCACCACTAGAACAAATAGTACGGTATGGCTCCCAAAGATCACAATGGATTAAATCAAACGCATTCAAACAACGTTTCTTATTAATTGGAAAAGGACTACGAGATTGTTTGGCCCTAGAACAAACATCATAATTGCCAGTATTATTGAAATTTGAAACAAACGGAAGCAAAGATAAATAGTGTCTAGAAGGATTGCCAAGTCTGCGATGCCACAACTAAGAAGAATTTGTAGCCTGCACCGCATGTGTTGATGTTGGAGAAGATCTTAGCACATACACCCCTTTGTGTTCATCACCCCTCCCAATCGTCGTCCTTAAGTGACAGTCCTGTAGGATGCAATGGCTATTAGCAAAGAGGACATAACAAGTATTGCATTTTATCGATTGGGAGACTGAAATAAGATTGCAGGTAAGAGATGGAACATAAAGAACATTGGTTAAAAACAACGAAGGTGTTAAAGAAATATTTCCACTCTTAACAGCATATGTACGTATGCCATTTGGGAGGCCAACAGGGCATGGAGGTATGGGCTGAATATCAATCATAAAGGCAAGGTTGCCAGTCATGTGTTGAGAAGCACCACTATCAATAAGCCAAGAAGAAGGGTAGAAGCATTACCAGATAACTTTTCAGAAGGTGGTTTGAAAGAATCCACCATGGTGAGCAAACGGTGAACCACATCCAGAGTGAGGTCAGCAAGGGATGCAATACCTTTAGAGTCTCCGTCGGCATGGGTGGGTAAAGCATGTGCAACAGGAGCAGAAGTAAGAGAGAAGCGACCACCAGTACGACCACCATTGTACCTGCCACGTCCTCTACCACGACCGTTAGGACGAGAGGAGGAGCTATTGCGAAGGGGATAGCCATGGAGTTGGTAACATTGAGTGACATCATGGTAACGTTTGCCACAATGAGTGCAAACAACTTTGGGTTTGGAAGATTCAGCACCATCCGTTGAGAAGTGTTGACGTTGCACAACAAAGCCTAAGACCTCAGTAGGTTCGGCAGTGGAAGAAACTATAGAATGATGAGTTTCTTCTTGTGAGAGCATGGTAAAAACCTAATTCATGGTAGGAAGTGGGTTGGTATTCAGAATTTGGGTACATACATGTCCATAAGTAGCATGATCAAGACCCATTAGGAATTGATACACATGGTTCTGTTTGGTTTCATCAGCAACAGACTTTGTAAATTCGCAAGCATTACCTGTTGCGCAAGGTCGTAGAGAACGACTAGTCTCCAGTTCATCCCAAATAGCCCGTAGTTTGGTGTAGTAATCCGCCATAGAGGAGCCATTTTGTCGTAGGGCGGACATGGTGCTTTTGAGTTGAAAAACACGAGGACCATTGGAGATGGAGAAATGTTCCTTCAAGTCATCCCAGAAATCCTTTGCAGTATAAAACATTTAATAAAGGGTTGTAGTTGAGGATCAATGGTATTGTGGATCCAGCTATTCAGCATAGAGTTGCATAGAGTCAAGGCAAAGTACTCGTCGGATTTGTCATCCATTGGGGCGATGATATCTCCAGTTATGAAACCAAGCTTATTCTTGGCTTTGAGAGCAGTTTTGAGTAATTTAGCCCAATTGTCGTAGTTCGATTAACCACGAAGCAAGACGTTGGTAAGGAGAATACCAGGGCTATCAGAGGAATGAGTTTAGAAAGGGGACCGATGGTCAGTGATTTTGAATGTTCTATCAGTCATAGTTCTGATGTGAATAAAAAAAATGAAAAAAAAAAAAGGAAACCTAGATCGATAGGCTCATGATACCATAATAGGAATTATATGAATTCAAGTGCCCACTTTCATTTACAGCTTTGCAGCCTTAAATAAAGGTTTGATACAACAAATAAAAAATAACAGATAATCAAAACGACTAACAAATACAATCTGAATAAAATCTCCTAATAATCCTAACAAACTAAAAACTAAGAATACAGATATCAAAAACTAACTATATGAATTTTAAATTATAGTTACAGGTTGTCATAGCTTTCCTAATAGGTATGCCAGAAAGTAATCTCCCAATCCTAAGCTTTTATAGTCCTTGATCTTATTAATCACAGCAGCATACGAATGATACTTGTTGTCCACATGATCTATGAGATGAAGAGCTGAAGTAGATCGAGTCCAATTCACAAATGAGCACTACTCGAACACCCTTCTCCCAAGCTTACCGCAAACCTTGAAGGATGGGCATGAGTTATGCATACGAGTTAGTAGAGTGACCACAATAACATGAAAAATCCACTATCCATTAAGCTAAGTTTGTTCTTGAGAAGACCACCAAAACCTTGATGGCGTTGTCCGGAGGTGCAAGCCATGATACCTCCCGGGTAGAAGTAGTTGTTGTTGCTGAGGTTAATTCCACAGTGATGATCCCATGAAGTATACTGATCTAGTTGACTGTGTACCAAAGTGTCCATGTATCCCCATCAAATGAATGCGTTACGTGCATGCCACATGAACCAGCGGATGCAAGCCACAAGAAGAATATGTTGGTTTGGAAGCTGATAAGTGATCCAAGTTAAAGCTTGATATCAACACAGTATTTGAACCACTTCCAAACTGGTTGGACCATTGGACAATCACGGATAATATAGAGTATAGTTTCTTCAGCATTCGTACACTTGCAACATGAGATAAATGCCGCTTAAAGTGGAAAGTGTTAGCAGGTAGGCTCTCGTGAAGGCAAAGCCACAAAAAGATTTTGATATTTTCAGGTAGCTTAGACTTCCAAACACAGATAAGCGGATTTAGCTGAGTAACATCCATCACTAGAGGAACTCCAAATCAACTATCCTTAGTATGGTCATCAAGATTCAAGAGTGATGCTCTGAAGTTTCTGCTTTATTTCCGGGGATAAAGGTGTATGGATAAGCTCCCAATGCCACATTCCATCAAGAAGAACATCATTAATATTAGATGAATGTCTTCACCTAACCTCCTTGTCAACTTGTTGGCACAAGAAGCCTTCGTCCAACCACTGATCATAAAATAAGGATATGTCTCCTTTCCCTACACGGAATTTGAGCCCATTCTCCAAATAATCATAGGCTTTCATGATTTGAATATATATATATATAATAACTCTAAATATTATACTATGTAGATTTTATTTATTTATTAGTTAAGGTGATATATTTTCAGAAAATAATTAATTATACTAACTCTTAAAATAATAAAATAATTTTATGTGATTAAAGTATCCTTATTTTATAAATAATTAATTATAGTGTATAGTTAAAGTTATACTTCTTGTAAATTTATTTTCATAAAAGATATTATATATTGCAATACTATGTTAATGTGGTGATGTTAACATCCATTTCTGAAAAAATCGACGTTGTTCTGCAAATTTTAACATTGATAATTCTTTTCACTTTAAAAACAGACGTTACTAAATATACACCATCAGTTTTTCACTTTATCGCGTGTCATGTATATAATTTTTAATTTTTAGTCTTAGGTCTATGTATCTTCTGCGCATCCAATGTCAACCAACACCTCCTTCCCGAACCACAAGCTCTGCGCGTCATGTATATAATTTTTCTTGGAGCGTGTACCACCTCCCCCACCCGAGATGCGACGCTTCGGACCCGCATTTCCCAGTGACAACGCCGTTTTGCACGCGCTCGCGGTTGCTCTACTCTCCTCGCTCGAGTACAACGTCGCCGTCGTTGCGGAGCGAGGGTGGTCGGGTTTTGGAGGCAGCGGAGAGGGGCGGGGGGACGTGGACAATCTCGAGGATTTCTTTGGAGAGTGAGGGAGTGGGGAGGGTGGCGGAGTTTCCTCGAATGGTTGAAGACGAGTTTGAAAGTGCCACCATGTTCAGTAGTAAAAACCTTCAGCATTTAGGTTAGGCCCAATCCGAGAAGTCATGGGCCAACCTCATAACCCGTTTTCAAGTCCTCCTCCGTCATTGCTTTGCTTTTGTGCAAAAGAGAGGAACAGAACAGAACTAAGAGAAGCAAGTGAAACCCCACTCACCTAGGCTAGAATCGTTTCATCTTCATTCCTTTTGCTTCCGGTAATTTCTTTTACCTTAGTTTTTTGTTCCAAAGTTGAATATTCTTCATCAGTTCCATATTATCACTTTTTTTAAGTTCTAAAATACAGTATTTACTTATTAATAATTCGTGCTTTGACCTTATAGTTTAAAGGAACTTTTTTGCCTTTATTGGATAAATTATATAGGTAGCAAAAATAAAATAAAAATGATTGGATAAAGAAAGAAGCAACTGGAAGTTTAAATTTATTGGATAAATTTCTACTTTAAACCATTTCAGAAGAAGATGAGGATGGTGATTTTGTGGCCAAATTCACTGCTCATACCGGTAAGATTTCTACTTTTTTGTTTGTTTCTACTTAGCTATCCTAATTCTACCAAGTGCCAAGCATTTAATTAGATTTAAATCAAATTCAGGATTCTAAGTAGCATGATATTCTGCAATGGCTTTATTGACGAACTAATATTTTTTTTTCTGTTCCTTTTTAAAATTTTGAAGTCATGTACTCAGTTGGGAATTATGATATTTTTCTGATTTTTTGAATTCTTGTTTAGGGGAGTTGTACTCAGTTGCCTGTCGCCCAACAGATGCAGCCTTGGTGGCTATTGGGGGCGATGATGACAGTTGCATGATACAAGAGTTACTGATGGATTAATATTTTTCCATTTATCACCAGTGTCAAAATATTTGGTAATGTCAAGATAATGTTAGTTGCAATATATATTTTTACACAATTTCTTTTTACTTGGTACCTTAGGAAAAATAATATGTACTGGCTCTTAGTTGCAACCTTGAGAATATGGAATCCAAAAACTGGAGAAAGCACTCATGTTATGCGCGGGGTATGTAAATTGCTCTTTATTTGTGTGTTAATTGTGTTTGATTTGTATTGCTAGGTGGCATATCATATTTATCTGACCACACCACACACTCATGTGAAACTGCGGTTAAAATCATATTTATATATTGACTAATAATAGTACTAAAATAATGTATGTAAATGAATCTTCACTTTAAAAGTTAGCTATCTTCAGAACCCAAAATTATAAGAGGTAAACGGGCAAAAGAACCTATGTAGGGTTTTTCTGAAAAAAAATTAAATTAACTGTGTCTTTAGCCAAGAGGAATGGATGAGTTTGAATTATTATTAACTAGAGCAAATATCATATAGAATGTACTTGCTTTTGGTCTACACACACTCAGCCTCATAATTGTTGACTTATGTTTCGCATTTGGAACCGCTTTGGTGTTCTACTCTTCTAATGGGACAAATGTCTCAATTAATTTATGCAGTAAACAAGCCGTTCCTAGCTTCGAATTAACTCTTGGCCAAAGGCAATAGAATCCTCACAAAAGAAGCTGCACGAAAGAACTTGTTCTCATCCAAGCTCAATGATACATATTTCTATTTTATTTTTAGTTTTTATTATCGTACCTCTCTTTTGACGTGCGTATAATTTTTTTTTAGACTTTATAATTTGCATTATAGCTTGGAATTATTTTTTAAATTGCAAAAAATGTAGGACATGCTCTGCAAAATATATAAATATTAAGAATTGAAACAGGCCGATCAGGTCAAATTCTTTTAGGTTACTTCAATCAAGTTTGATGTAGTTTTTAAGGAAAATAATAGGAAGATATTCATTTTCTGTGATATAATATTATAAAAAAGTTATATAGAAAAATAGTGAATATGAATAAAGTGTTTTTTTATCATAGATGTGTTTATATTATTTTTTTTTGTCTGGGTGATTATCACTGGCTCAATAGAGTGTTATACCATTGTATCAAGAGGTATTTGTATATTACTTCACTTTGTAAATATAAAACTTAAATGTAACATAGACTATTTTCATATCTACGTCTTTAAATAAAAACATTAATTGTTAAGAATTATTCTTAAACGTGCTTCTACTAGTTATATGTGAGCATTTACTCTCATTGAGTCAGAGTCTCATGAGTCATGTTATATATCTTAATCTTATATACTGAATATTTAATTTTTTAATTCTTTATTGCATATATATATATATATATTAATTTAGTTATGGGACAACAATATTGATTATGCATTCTTTAAAATTTTTGTTTAAGTTTTTAATGTGTCCTTTAAAATTACAAGGGAAATAAAGAGAATATGTCTTTTTTTTTTAAAAAATGACATTCTACATTGGTTATGTAATAAATAATGTACAGTGTGACTATATCACATCGGTTATAGGGAAAATTGATGTAAACTATGCAAAAGTTAACATCAGTTTTTAGAATAACCGATGTTGTGCTGCACTCGACAACATTGGTTTTTCTAAAAACCAATGTTTTAAGTACTATTCCACATCGATTTTTAAAAAAATCAATGTTGAGTTTTGCATATTTTACATTTTTGTTTATTTTTTATTATACAACATTGATTTTCTTAAAAATCGATGTTGTATGGTGTATGTTAACATCGATTTTTGAAAATCAATGCTAATGTTAATACTTTTAACGTCGGTAGTTTCAACATTGGTTAAAAATCGATGTTGAAAGCCTATTTTCTAGTAGTGCAAGAAATTAATGCTTTCTTAATATTTTAAAACAATAAATAATTAGGACAGGAAAATATTTTTCAAATGATCAATATTGTTAGTCTAAATGAAATTGGTCTTAAATTCCTTAAGGTAGCATTTTGTTAGAATGAAAGAAAAGATATAAAAGTATGAGGAATGAAAAAAAAAAGGGACAAAAGAGATATGAAAGAGAGTAGTAAATCAGGTTGTTGGTTAAAGAGGAAAGAAATATTTGAATTAAAGTGATTTAATAGATAATAAAATTAAAATTAATTACTTTTACAAGTTTTTCAATTTTATCCTTGTATTTGCCCTCTTTGTCAACAATAAAATTATGCCTTTTTTTTCTTTTACCATTGTATGCTGGTCTTTTTTTTTTGTTTTTCTTTTACCATTGTAAGCTGGTCTTCACTAATATGCATAATCCACATATTCGAATATGCAACCAATATATTTGATTATTTTAATACATGCAACTGATCCGGATTCGAATATGCAACCAACATGTTTGATTATCCTAATAGATCTAGCTTCCTCCAATGTGTTATGCGAGTTGGAGGGATCACAACTGCAGCCCCTTGTTATCACCATTCCAAGCGCATCATTCTTCGCACCAAAGGTTCCGCAAATCCTAACACTCTACTCATTTCATCTTAGTTTTGAGGTGGAAAAAAAAAACATGTGGGACTCGCTAATTTTCATCTCATTTATGCAATCCTTTCACTTTCAATGAACAAGTGAAATATCAACTTTCCACTCATTTCATTCTTATCCCACTTTCATTGCCTCTCTTTCACTAAAAATGAACATAGCCTAAATAAAATCTCGGGCATGAGTAAAAATAGTTTAGGTAACCAATGAAGGATCTAAACCCTAACCTATATAAGAGTTGGCCTAACCTGTCTCATTTATTAAAATAATCAAAATTAATTTTTTTGAAAAGCCTATTTAAATAAAAGATCAAGCTTTAATCCTTGAAAAATGCCTATTAAACTTGATAGATTGGCGTATTTATATAGTACATATACTACACATAATGATTTAAAAGTTGTATAATTACTAATAAGCATACTTAGGCCAATAGGCCTATGATGACCTATTTGAAAACTTCATCACAAAATAGGCTTTTTAAATAAATTTTAAGGCCAGCTTAGGCCAAATCTTCAAAAAAGACTTGCAATAAGTAGATAAGTTTTATTTTTTTTCTAGTGAAGGTCAAGCTCAAATTTACTAACATTTGACCTAAATTAACCTATTTTTCATCACTCGTCTCACATTCCAACTTTGTGATAAGAGAGAGAAATTTTATTAAAAGTGTGGTCAATCAGATTTTCCGTTAAAGAAATAATGTTACAAGAGCCCCTATATGTGTAAAATATATTATTGTTGTGAAATATATTTAAATTTACTTTTGAATTTAATCCCATTTGGAAGGATCTGAAGCCTATTTGTTGTTGAATAAACATCCATTCCAATAAGGATATCTTTATTCGGTAGTTTTCCTCTGATGACTCTAGTCTAGACAAGACATTCTGGAAAAAATCTTATCCCAATGGGTGTTTTAGTTACCCATTCTGTCTTAAAGACCTTGTCATCGGCTCCAATGAAATAAGCAACTTTTTTCTAGGCTTCTGTTGGAAGAAGGTTTGGATCCATCATGGTCCTTTGTGCTTTGGTTTCCATGTAATAAATGACTTTGGTGGTGTGAACATATTTAGAGGGTAGTATCTAGACTTCCACACAAGACTGAGGAGGTGTTTGGTTAATATTTTGTATTTCTTGCATTGTAAATATGGGAAAATAATCAGAGTCTGATCATGATTCACTAATTTCGCTTGATGAATCTTGGAGAACCAAAATAGTGTCTTCACCGTTAGTGATTTGTTCTAATTAAAGAGATTCAACATCATATTTCTCATCAAGGTCTAAAGTGTTGATAAGTTTGATGGCTTTATCAGACTTATTAAGGCAATTCTTTGCATAATGCCATTGTTTTTTGCAAATGAAAAACCTTTTGGCCTTGTCTTTTTCTTTGAATCTTCTTTTTATTGAAAAATTTTAAAAAATTCTTTATACCCTTTTTGGTGAACTTTCTTCCTCTTAATTGCTTCTTGGAGGAACATGGGAAGTTATGATCTTTGCACTTGATCTCCAAATAGGGCTGTTTACATGCTCTACAATACTTCACCTTTCTGGTTGATAATATCATACATGTATTTGTGTTGCCTACAAAGCTTGTCAACTACTTCAAGGGTCATTTGACATATTTATCCCAAGCTAAGAGTTATAAAATCCTCCTCAGCCTTTTATTGAGCTTTGGTTGAATTTATTGAGGTAGAGAAGCCACACAGGTATCTTTGACACTATGATACCCATTTAAGAGATAAAATCTATAGGTCCTTCTTTGAAAATGTTTCTCCAAATCTCTAATCTTTAAAGAGCAACACTTCATTTCAAAATGTTCTTGTCTGATCTTTTTATCAATGATATCATTGTCACCAATGAATTCCTAGTGAAGTATCCCTAAGACTTCTACACTAGAGCTTGTGCTATGAAATTGATTTTGACAAACTGCTCCTAAGTTATGATATCATTCTTTAAGTGTGCCAATCATTCGACAACACATTTCCTTAATGATTTTATAAGGATCAACACCAAACTGCACCATTTTGTTGTCTAACCAAGCTCCAAAGTCTAGTAATTTGTTTCTCCAATGGTTAGGAGGAACATCCTCTAAAGTGAACCAAGGTCCACCATTTTGTTATTTCCCGTGATTCCTATTTGAAGTTACTTCTTCTTCATCATCTGTAGAATCATAAGTGATATCAATGGTAACTCTAGTTCCCACAATATTTTCCATCAGTATGCTTGTGATGTCGGCATAATTATCTTCTTCTTTAGTTGTTTCTTGACCTACCTCAAAATGATTTTGTCTAGATCTTGAGCTAGTATCCAAAATTTCTGATTTAGAATAACTAGATCGAGTTTTCTGATTCAAATTGATCTAGACTTTCATTTTCAGCTTCTAATTGATCAAAATTCTCATATTAGTCTAATGAAGTTTTAGAAGGCTCATGTTTAATCTTAGTCATGGATAAATGATCAAATAATTGTTGATATCAAGAGAAAATGGTTTCTTTGAGGGTGGTTTGGTTTCATTAGAAGAATTTGGTGATTCTAAAGGAGAAATATTCATCTTAGTTGTTGGAAATTTTTGTCTTGAGGTAGATGGATTTTATGGATTAGGTTTTGGTCTGTAGATAGTAGGTAGGTTTGGGAAGATAAAGAAGGATTATAAAAATAAGTTGGTGGCTTCTAAGAGATATAAGTGGGAAAAGGCGATAGGATAGAGAACAAATGTTTGTCTATTTTTGTTTTTTTTTTAGCTTGGATTTTAGATTCAATATATCTATCCATATTTTGCATTTGTGCCTTTAGCCTTCTGATTTCTCTATCTTTTGCATTCGATTATCGCCCAAATCTAATTTTTTTGAATTCTTCCTCAAGCTGCCATATTTCTAATTGAAGTCTTTTATAATATTTCCTCATTTTGGACAAGAAAAGTTGTAACTTTCCATCAGAATCTTCCAACCTTGTTGCAATCTTATCCATTTTTGCATCAATGTTTTTCAAAATTGAGTTATGAGCTCGAGCTTTCTCAGTCTTCTAATTGAGGACTTCTTTGGCTTGGCTGAGCGGGTTGAGTTTCCCATCAAGGAGGAACTCATTAAGCTATATAGTTGGTTTGGTAATTAGTTTGATGGCAGGGTCTATTTTCCTTTCTAGAATTCTCATATGAAGAAAACATCATGCAAGGTATAGGTGGAGGAAATGAAAGGGTATCAAGATGTTTGCACCGTGTAGTGGTGTCAGTAGGAGACCAAGTTATCAAAGATGAATCATTTGGTGGCTTATGTTTTTCTTTTCTTATTTCGACCCATGGTCTATCATCTGGATTTCCACTTTGTGTTGGAGGAGGAAATGGGTATGCATCTTTTGTTTCTTTTGTTGGGTTCTTCTTCTTCTTTACTGATTTCTCCAGAGTGCATCTAACAATCATATTCAAGATCACACATACTAGGATCAGTATCCCATATAAAATGGTCATTCACCCTATTAGTATAGACAGGGGAACCATCTTGTCGGATGCTATAAGTGGGTATCCAATTTTCTTTGTGTATTGATGTTGCACGAGGCTTCTTCCTCATGTTTCTTGAAATATCATCTTTATTGTACCATCTACAAATCTTTTGAAAGTAGCTTCAAAGGATTGTATGGGCTTTTATGTTTTATGGATGTTCTCATAATCAATTGCCTATTTTAGAGGGATAAGTTCCTTTAGTTCCTCTCAATATATTCTCCTAGGAATTTGCACAATGGAATGAGTTTCTTCTAGATTATTAGCAACTATAAACAAACCATCTAAGTTGCTAGAGGTGAATGGAAGATCAATATAATGATATTGAAGTCAATATATGATTTGATGATTAAGTATTGCAGAGAGTGCTTTTGCCACTTGATCCACTCCAGTTAAATGGACTTGAACTTTTAACCTTTTAGGAAGAGTTCTATCCTTCAGGCTAACATTGTAGTTTGGAAAAACAGTGAGAACTACACTTCCAGCATAGAGAGTAGTCAGTACAATGCCAATAATGGCATTTTCATTGTGAAGATTACTCGAGTCAAGTAGAGCAACTCTAGTTGTGACAGGAAGTCCTTTTCTCCTATAAAGAGAAAGAATTAGTCTAACTACTCCAAAATAGAGTGTCATATATCCTTCTTGTTGCCAATGCCTAATTAAGTCTTGTAGAATTTCCATGTCTACGTATTGTTTTTTAGAGGTGACGTAGAGAGTACATTGGACCATTCTAGAATACTATACATAGTCTTTAATTTGAGGTCTTTTATTATTGATGATCCAGGAGATTGATCTGAGTATAGATCTATGTCTCTTAAAGATACTGTATAGGCTAAGAAAGGAAAAGATGGTCTCAGAGATTTGTGCATCTTCTGGGACATAAAAGTGTTATATCATATTCTTGATTTTTTAAGAAACATTTTTTGGGCAAACTTTAGGCAAAGAAAGGGAAAAGGTTAGAACAATAGGTTGAGTGTTTGGTTTATCAATGGTCGGTTCCATTGTTATCTTTAGTTCTCTCTTACCCACTTCATATAATATCACAATCATATTCACCCTCTCTTGGAATGTTAAGTGGCTCTGATACCATATTGATACAGGAGCCCCTATATTTGTAAGAACATTATACAGCTTCACCCATTGAGTCAATTTTTTATAAACTTCCAGCATCATTACTCAATTCGGTTACTAGTTATAATGTCTCAAAGATATAGAAGATCATTGTAATGGTATCTCAGTGAGTGACTAGGATAGAGATTAAGATTCTTCCAATTTTCTGAGTCTATACTTCCATAAACTGGATGCCAATAAGGGCATCATACTCCAACTCTTCTACCTTTTTCTTTAGGATTTCATCCACTATTTTTGAATTCAGATCTTGAGAATCTTCAGCGTATAGAGCATGTTCTTCATTCACTTTTAGCATGTCAGGACTCATTGAGTCATGTTGTCAAATATGTCTTCTTTCATGTAAGATCCTTCAGGTTTTTATGATTAGCTGCCTTGAGTTGGACTAGGTGTTGTGGGGTGATAGCCATTAATCTTGAGCATATGTTGAGTCTTAAAGCTTTATTCTAAAGGATAATCATCAAATATGTGCCACAAATATGCTTTATCTCTTAACCAATAGCACTTTGTTGGCATTTTGGAAGTAGGGTTTGTGAACAATGGCTATTGTAGTCTTTTGCTTTATATGATGAAAAGAATATCCTTTTTGGTAAGCAAAACCAGTGACTTTTTTAATTCTTTAACAAGTTTTCTAATATGTTAGCTTATTCAAAATTTGCACATGCTAATAAATGGGAATGGCTAGTGGACTTGAAAAGATATCGCTTCCCCTTGGAATCTTTTATATACACATGGCTCATTAGGACTTTTCTCAAAACCATAAGATTTAACGGCTTGATCAAACCTAATGTTCCATGACCTGAATGTTTGCTTAAGTCCATAGATAGACCTTTGCAACTTGCACACCATGTGTTCCTGCCCTTCGACTATGAACCATTTTGGTTGCTGCATATAGATGTTCTATTCTAAATTTCCATTTAGAAAAGTAGTCTTGACATCCATATGTCAAATCTCATAATTAAGACTTGTCGCAATAGCTAAGAGAATACAGATAGACTTAAGCATGGCTATTGACGAAAAGGTTTCTTCGCGGTTTACACCTTCTATTTGGGTATACCCTTTTGCCACCAACCTAGCTTTGAAGGTTTCAAACTTTTCGTTTGATCCTCTCTTTCTCTTGCAGATCCATTTACACCCAATGAGTTTTATCCCTTTAGGTGCTTCTACAAGATACCAAACTGAGTTAGACTGCATAGATTCCATCTCACAATTCATAGCCCCAAAGCCATTCCTGAGCATCAACATTTTCAAGTGCATCGTTGTAACTAGTGGGATCGTCATCTCTTTCAATGGTGACAACCTAGTATGATTCTCCCAACAAGAGATATCTTGCGGGTTTACTAATCATTCTCCCACTACGACTTTGCCTAACTTGTTGTTGTGCATCTACAAAAAGATCCAAGTTAGGTGGATCAATAATTTCTTGAAGATCCTCATTAGGTGGGTTAACCAATTCTTGATTTTGTTCTTCAATAAGTGGTACTTGCATTTCTACAAGTTCCACTTGTAGCTCATTATGCTGAACTTTTGGTTCTGTATCTAGTTCCTGTGTATGCTCACCTTCAGGTATATTTTTTCTCTCTTTAAACAACCATAGGAACATAAGATGGAACCACTTGAGGTTGAGATAAAACTTGACCTAAGCATTAAGAACAATCAAACTCTTTGGTTTGTAATTTGCCATATAGTCCTCTTCTAGGAAAGTTGTGTGAGTGCTCACTAACACAAGCATTAAGAACAACCATAGGAACAAGATTCTATAAGTTTTTAATTCTGACATTATACCTAAATCAAGTTACCATCTTATATGTTATTGTTATGCATAGAATATTATATTAGTTAATTAGTCTATTTTATGGAATAATTTTAATGATAAAATGACAGCTTTTAAAAAAACTTGATGTATTAACGATTGAGTATCTCAATAAAAAATAACAATTGAGTATAAAAAGACATGAAAAATAAAAATGTTAGAATCATTTTCTTACATATTTTTTTCTACAATTTTCACATTGTTCTTCAACAATTGAGTATTGGAGAACATGATCCATTATAAATTAAAAATATACGACCTACAAAATTGAACATAAAATATAATTTACTCATTATAATTTCAATGGAGAAAGTCGTTATTATCGGTCATGTTAGAGTATACAATATATATACTACCTACAAAATATAATATTTATGATTTCTATATTTTGACAATTATTTTTCATCATTATAAATAATTGTTATCAATATAAAAAAATATTATTCATTGGATCAGTTTATTTAAATCTATAACAAATAATTTTACAATAAGTGTTTTAAAAAATATTTTTTAATAAATATATATATAATTTTTTCTTAAAATAATCATAAAACTATTTTTTAAGTATAAATAATTTAGACAAATACACTTAAAATTAAAAAATTCCTATTTTAATTATTAAAATATGCGTTCATTTCAATAAATAAATTTAAACAAACTAATTCATTATTATCATACTAAAAATTTAAAATTGTCTTGTCTTCGTATACTAAATAAATAATAAATTATTAAATCTATAAATCAATCCAAAAGTTAATATTTAATATATGATTATCATGTAAACTATGCGTGACAATCGTAACTTATTATATCAGTGTCACGTAAGTTTAATTGTTTGAATTAACGAAAAATTAATAATAAAATTAATTTATCTCACTTTTTATAAACTTATAAACAAAATTTTAATTTTTTATGTTTCAGAAATTTAATTATCAACTCATAATAAATTAAAAGAAGAAAGTGGATATTTATACTAAATTTTAAAATATATAGAAGTCAATGAGGCGGGGATCGCGTCCGCGTGGTCACCGACCAACGGGTATATGTGCATGAAAGAATAGGGTCTAGTTCAAGATGAGAGAAAAGCTAAAGCATGTGTAAATTAAAGGAGTAAATTACACTTGCACCCCTATGTTTTGCTCAAATTTCACCCGATACCTTTCCCTTTTTTCACATTACTTTTACCTCCTCTGTTAATGTCGTTAACTAACGTCAATTGAAATATATGAGCAAATGAAATTGCCCTTACATTTTAATTGTAAAACCCAAATTATCCCCTCCCAATTAGTTTCATAATTTATGGTTCACGTTCCTCTTCATCATTCGTGAGTCCTGTTCCTCTTCCTCTTGTTGGCAAGTTCTTCTTCAGTGTCCAGGAGGTGCGAGTTCATCTTCTTCTCACGACGTTCACATTCCACTCCTCTTCATCGTTTGCAAGTTCCTCATCGTTCCTCTTCCAGTTTGCGAGTTCTCCATTGTTCATCTTCTAGCTCGCGATGTTCACAAGCGTCTCGATTTGTCTTCCTCTTCGACGTTCACAAGCGCTCTATTTCTCTTCCCGTTTCACAATTTCTATTCACACTAGGGTTCTGCTTGTAAGTGACCATTGGACCTTTTATATATGTTACTTTTTAAGATTATTTATTTAATTTTGATTGTTTATTGTTACTTATTTCTGAATGAGATTTCAATGGAGAACCATTTTGGGACCACTTATGATTTTTAAAATTATTTGTTTATTATTGTTGATTAAAATGGTGTTGATATTTGGGACCACAAGAAACACAATGAATGAACTGTTTGTTTATTATTATTGATTAAAATAGTATTGATGTTTGGGACCACAGAAACACAATGGATGAACTGAAATACATGAGTCCTTAACCAGGCAATGTGGATATTTTGGTTCACTTTATGGACCAATGGGGCAAACCAAGTGAGATATGCAATGTTGATTCTGATAAGTTTGGAATATTTGACGCACGTGACTTTGTAAACAACATTGCTAATGACTAATACTTTTCATGAATATGTGAATGAATGTATGAATGAAAAATTGAAGAAGAAGAAGGAATGATGTTAACATTACGTACCAACAAGATGGGATCATGTCCAACAAAAAGTTGAGTTCATATCCAATTACATAAAAAATAAAAAGAAACAAAAGTCTTAAAATATTTTCAAGTTGAGAGGGAGAAGATGAAGGTATTTTAGACATAAAATTTCATTAAAAGTTATGTGACCATCATATACCTAATTTTTGTTAAATTATCTAAGGTGTTTAGGATAGAGGGAGTCTGGGTGTAATATGAGCTAAACAATTAAGAGATTTTTTAAAGTGAAAAAAAAGAAGAAATATCAAATAAAATTTGAGCAAAATACAGAAGTTGCGAATGTAATTTATTCAAACTAAAATTTAATTGTATATCACCAAACTTGTTTATTTTCATTAGACCTTAGGAAGGAAAAAGGGCAAACAGCAAGTCCCTCTTGAATATATATGTTATATATATTAATAATAATATGTTCACATACAAGCCCAATAGGTTATTGTATGGTTATATGGGCCCATATGGGCTGGAGCTCAATAACTTACTATATTACTATGGTTTTCCCTATGCTGGAGGTAACACTGTTGAGCATTCCAAATTCTGATGCCTCTTGGTGTAATACTTCAAGCACCCAACACTAAATCTTTCTCTCTCAAACCTCTTTACCTCCAACAATCTTGAAGTATTAGCTTCATGTATCAAATTTGAGTGAGTAATGTGTTGTTTCGAAGATCTCATCAAGAGCAACTCAAGGGTGTGATCACTTTTGTGTTTCACGGAAGGATTGACCGGGATCTGAGATTGAAAATTGTGCAGCCACAACTTTTGAGGCTAGATCCTGAAAATTTCAACCAATTTCACGAGTTGAAACCTTGTGGGTTTTGTTCTACTCGTCGAGACGATCATTTTGAGTGGTCGTTTGTGTAAGACGGAGGTCAGACGAAGGAGATATAGTTGTTCGAAGTTTCTGCACTTTTCCGGTGACTGGTTTGTCTTCTTCGGCGACTAGCTCGTCTTCTCCGACGAATTTTCCGGCGACTGGTTCGTCTTCTCCGGTGAACTTTTTCAGCGACCGGTGACTTTCCGGCAAATTTTCAGCAAATTTTCGACGACCTAAAATCATTATTCCTAAGGTTTTTGGGCATTCTGGATCTGTTTTTGGGGTCAAATTTGACAAATTTCACCTCTACAGTGCTGTTTTGAAAAGTTAGAAGGTTTGGTATACTTTTGAGGATTTTAAGGTACACTCTTTCTAACTCTTTTACTTTGATTAAAATGGCAAAATATAGCTTCTATGATATCATAAAACTTAAATATTTTGATAATCTCTTTCTTGATCTTGTGTTGAGTAAGCTACCTGCTGAATGAAATTCTTTTAAGACTGACATGCATAGACTAAAAGAATAGATGGGGCTAAATGAATTAAAAAAATGTATATTCATATTGACTTTAAAAATATTTGTAGGCAGAGTTTGGAACAAGTAGGATAACAAAAGTTAGTTGCCAACTTAGTTTCACATTTCTATAAATATCAGAAAAAGTCCAAGTCACCAAAATGTGAATCTGCTTCACAGTTAGAGGTCAAAAAGACTGTCTTTAAGAAGAAAAAGAAGGGAAAGTGCCATAACTGTGGAAAGTGGGGTCACTGGGCAGCAGAGTGTAAGCTACCAAAGATGTTAAAGAACAACACACCACAAAATGAGTCTAATATGCTAATTAGTGAACCTGAGCCTCAACCCTTCATTGAAATGATGAATAATGGAAAGGTCAGTGTCTCTTCTGAGTGATGGTTGGATAATGGTGCTATATGTCATGCAACAAATGATGAGAATTTACTCATTGAGACCATAAAAGTGAATGACACCGTAGAAAATTGTAATGGTAGTGAGGCAGGGGTGACCCATGCTAGAACTGCTAATTTGGTGTTTTCTTCAGGTAAGTTACTAACTTTGAAATATGTTAAAGTAGTACTCTTACTTAAAAGTAATTTAATATCTATGAGTTTACTTGATAAAGCTGATATGCCGTTTTTCAACTATGAATGGTAAAGTAAATTTATCTGTTAACTCATGCTACTTCTGTTGTGCATTTAAGATCGATGGCATGTATAGATTGAGTTTAGATACTGATAGCATAAACCATGTTAATTATACTTTGATTGATCCAAAATTATTACATAATAGACTTGGACATGTGAACTATAGGAAAATGAAACATTTATCTAAAACTCACAACATTCCATTAGATACTTCTATTCGATTTGACAAATGTGAAGTGTGTGCACAGATTAAGATCACTAGAAAACCTTTTAAGTCGGTTTCTAAAAGCACAACACTTCTTGAGCTTATACATTCTGATCTTTGTGACTTTAAAAACAATGTCACCAGAGGGGGACGGAAGTACCTAATCACACTCATAGATGATTTCTCTAGATATTGTCATGTTTATTTTTTGAAATCGAAAGATGAGGCTTTTGAGAAGTTTAAGGTTTTTAAATCTAGAGTTGAAAATCAACTTAATTTGAAAATTAAGAGGTTTAGGAGTGATAGAGGAGGAGAATATACAATGACTGGGTTCAAAGAATTTTGTGCTTTGGAAGGCATAATACTTGAAACTACTGCTCACCCCAATCAAATGGTGTTGCAGAGCGTAAGAATAGAACTTTAATTGAAATGCTAAATTCTATGTTACTTACAACTGACATGCCTTTCTCCTATTGGGGAGAAGCTGTTTTAACTACTAATCACATCTTAAACAGGTTGCCACACTCTAAATTGTCTAAGACACCTTATGAGATATGGCACAAACATCCTTGTAGATATGATACCCTTAAAACTTGGGTTTGTGTTGCCTATGTAAGGATACAAGATCCTAAAAGGCCTAAGGTGGGACCTAAAACAACTACTTGTGTATATCTAGGTAGTGCAGAAGATAGTGCTGCAAATAAATTTTTGGATCTATCTACTAATACAGTGATAAAATTTAGAGATGTAGAATTCTTTGAGTACAATTTTGTTAGCAATCTTGACTTGAAGGTTTTTGGATCTACAGATATGATTTTAGAATCTCCTGTAGAATCTATAGTTTGTCCTTCTGCACTAATCTCACACAACTGACTATTGAACCAATCCCAGTTAGAAAATCTACAAGAGATAAAGTTTTTAAAAGTTTTGGTGAGGACTTTGTCACTTACCATATAGAGGGTGATCCATTCTCCTATCAAGAAGCAATGAGATCTAGGAAATCCTTATTGTGGGCAGAAGCCATAGATGATGAAATAAGAGTTCTTTGCTATAGAATCACACTTGGCAGCTAGTCAATTTGCCAAAAGGGGCTAAGGCTATAGGCTGTAAGTGGGTATTAAAGAAGAAACTGAATAGTGACGGATCAATAACTAGATATAAAACACATTTAGTAGCTAAAGGCTTTAAACAACAGAGTGGAATAGACTTTTTTTATGTTTATTCACCTGTATGTCATTTGTCAACTATAAGAATTCTTCTTGCTTTGACATTTATTGAGCACTTTGTAGTGCATCAAATGGATGTAAAGACATCCTTCTTAAATGGAGAGTTAAATGAAGAAATCTACATGGAACAACCTGAAGGGTATGTCATGAAAGGCCTTGAGAAAAAAGTTTATAAATTGAACAAATCTTTGTATGGTCTTAAACAAGCACCTAAGATGGTAAAGAGCTATGGTTTTCAGTCTAGTTATTCAGATAAATGTCTTTACTATTGTTTCATGTCAAATAAGGTAATCATCATATGCTTGTATGTTGATGACATGTTAATTCTTGGCTTTGATCATTCTATAGTAAGTGATGTGAGAACCACTTTAGCTAGAGAATTTGACATGAAAGATCTTGGTATAGCTAATACCATTCTCAGTATGAAAGTAAGCTTTGAAAGACAAGTTATGTCCCTTAGCCAGACTCATTATATTGAGCAGCTACTTTCTACCTGGGGATACAGTGAGTGTAAATCGAGTGAGATACCATATGATTATAACAAAAGACTGAGTCCTAATGAAGGGACCAGTGTGGATCAGTTAAAGTACTCAAAATTGATAGATAGTCTCATGTATGCTATGAGTTGCACTAGACCTGACATAGCCTTTGCAGTTGGCATGTTGAGTCGTTTCATTAGTAATTCTAGTAAAGAGCATTAGGATGCCCTCAGTAGGCTGATGAGATACCTTAAAGGTACTAAATATTATGCTCTATGTTATTCTGGTTATCCTCCAACTATGGATGGACATTCTGATGCCTCATGGTGTTCAAAAATTGGAAATAGTAAATCCACCAGTGGATATGTATTCACTCTGGGTGGAGCTGCTGTTACTTGGAAATCCAAAAGACAGACTTGTATTGCGTTGTCATCAATGGAATCAGAAATTTTTGCTTTAGCCTTAGCTAGCGAAGAGGCGGAGTGGATAAAAAATCTAATTATGGATATTCCTTTGACTAAACTAAAGATTAATTCTTTAAGTTTATTTTGTGATAGTCAAGCAGCACTCTAAGTCATAAAGAATGCTCTCTTTAATTCAAAGAGAAGACATGTAAGACTGAGACATGCTTTGTTGAATTATCTGAGAGAACAAGGAGTTGTCACTTTGGTCGATGTGAGATCGAAGGATAACATGGCTGATGCGCTCACAAAAGATTTGCCTAAAGATCAATTATTCAAAACGGTGGGGGAAATGGGGTTAAAGACTATGTAGACAAGTCTTAATTATCATTTACTTACCTTAAATTTTGTGTTTTGAATTATCGAATCTTCTTTTGTTGGTCAAAGGATAAGCACAATTTATATGTTTCATCGATGATCGTGGTTGCTAACTATTTTGAAAAGGGTGAGTTATCTCATTCCAAACTTGATGAGATGATTTTAATCTAATTCAAAAGTTCTATCTAGGAAGCTTGTGTCATTCCAAACTTGATGATACAATCCTACCAGGTTGGCCTATCCTTTTTGGTTAAATGATCTCATTCCAAACTTGATGAGTTGATTTTAAACCAATATCTGGGAAGCTTGTGCCATTCCAAACTTGATGATATAATCCTACCAGGTTGACCTATCCTTTTGGTTAAATGATCTCATTCCAAACTTGATGCTAGATTATTTGACTTTAAGGAATTAGTAACTGTGACATTCCAAATTGAAACATAGAAATAGTTGATTATATAAGGAGCTTATTGGTCTTGTTCTTAATTGAAACATGACATTACAAGACTAGGTTATTGTAAGTGATGTGACTATTAGTCTTATTCTGTGAAATGAGACAATCGTTACTCTCTTACAAATAAACTTAGGTTGATGGCTCTTTATAACTTAAACTATTTAGGTCTTGTTCATAATTTATGAAACTGGCTTGATGCTTATGAACATGATATTATGATGCTTTATGACATTGATATATGTTCTTCTTTGTCTGATGATATGATGCTAAGTTCTTTTAGTAGAACTAGACATTTTTAGTAGTTTATTCAAATGATTAAGTTCATGATAATATGAAATTCATATTTGATATTCTACAGGGGATGGTAGAGATGGAGGAGAGCTTAAGAAGTTGGATCCTTAGGAGGACGACCAACTTGATATATGAATATATCATTTAGAGTAGTAGGGAACTTGATAGTTCACTTACTTTTGCCCATTATGTTGGAGTCCATTTACTTTAAACTTACATTTTGTTATTTCTATTTTGTGAACATCATAATTATTATGCTTCTTTCTTATATTTATAAGGCCTTAGACTATTTTGACTGACCTATTTATACTTGATTGTTATGCATATGTTGGTTGTGAACTGATTTTGAGATTGATTTTTTGAATGTTGAGATTTGGATGAGTTTAGATTTAATCTAAAAACTCTTGGTATTTATATTGATATATTGATCTCAAAACAGATTCATGAGAATGATGATTCACTTAGTTTGATTGCAAATGTAGTCTGAGTTTAATATTTTATTATTAAAACTCTTTGACCGATCCGAGTTGATTGTCTTGGACTGGATGTGAATGATTCATGTTTGTTTGAATATTACACTGACTACATTATTGGATTGTGCTGTATGGTGAACATAGGAGGAGATTGTTGAATACATATATTATATATATTAATAATAATATGTTCATATACAAGTCCAATATATTATTGTATGGTTATATGAGTCCATATGGGCTGAAGCCCAATAACTTACTATATTACTAGAGTTTTTCCTACATATGCATAATTGAGTATTCCAAATTTTGATACCTCTTCGAGCAATATTTCAAGCACCCAACACTAAAACTTTCTCACTCAAACCTCCTTACCTCCATTCAATTTCAACCCTCTCTGCTCCATCGCTGCCTTTTGCTGTTCTCTATTTCCCTTTTGTTTTTACGGTTCCTCACTTTCGATTTTTGTTTCTTATTTCTTTTAAATGATCAACGTTTGGTTTGATTTGATTCGATGCAGATTCATCCGTACCGTTAGTTACATTAATGGATTCGGGGTACATTGCTGCTACCGTGTTTCTCTGCTTTCACGTATAAGGTAATAAATGATGGAGAGAATATCCAAGGAAATATATCTCTCTTTGAATTACTGATTACTTAATTGTGTATGGGAATATGAGAACAAATAACATTTGCGTGATTTGTTAATCCTCACTATGTTCACTAACTTGCTATGTTTCACGGTGCAAATTATTGATCATGAGATGTATCGATTTTTCTTCTACTAATCTATTTTTGTCTTAATAATACTTGTAAAATTGTGCAATGTTACAACTTTAATCTCTCTGAGGGATTTAGATTGCACTTGAAATCGCAGTTGGAATGATATAATTTTAAAATTGCGATTCAATTTGTACGCGTGATCTATAAAGTTAGTGACCTAGTTTCATTTTTTACCCACTTTTAAAGTTAGGAATGCTTGAACCTGCTTCTCTATCGCTTATTATCCCGAATCGAAGAATGCTGCTGTTGCTGCTTATCAACGAACCCTAACTGCTGTTCTTCCTCTTTCTGTAGTTGTCACCCATTATTGCTGTTTGAAGTTCTATTCTCTGCACTAGCTGCCCTTTTTTCTATTCTGTTCTTTGTTCAAATTTCTTTTCCATTTGATGCTGTTGACAGGTTTCAGTTTTCTGGCTTTTTCAGTTCTTGTTCAAATCCATCCTCTGTTGTTCTAACCCACACCCATCTGTTTTATGTTTATATTCTGAACTAAAGTGGAGGTTGTGACTTGTGAATATGATTGGATGATATTTATGGAATATGGATTACAGGCTATATGTACTAATATACATGTATATGAATTTTGTTAAATCTTACAATTTGATTCATGTTTTTACCCTTTTGTTTCTGATTTTAATTAACTTGGTGAAAAAGAACAAACATGAAACAGAAGTGATCAGTGGAAAATTTGAAAATGGAAAAAATGATGTGTTTGGGTCACCTGACCTGACCTATATCAGTCAGTCCCTAATTTATTAAACCCCTTGTGAGATTCAGTTATTGTTTTGCGGTTCAATTTTCCTGTGTCTTGAAATTAAATTGTCAATACTGTGTTTGAAGACTTTGTTAGTGGATTTTGTTTGATTTCTATCGTACACTCCTCATGTCATATTATTTTCACCTTGTCCAGACTCTGTCTCTTCTCTCATCTTTCCAATTTTTTTTTTTTTTTATTTTTAATTTCAGCCATCTTCACTATAGGTGGTGAGCAATGCTCATCTATTAGTGCTATTTTCATTTGTGGGTTAGCATATTTTATTATGGTAATAGAAATGTTCAGAATATGTAGACTTTTTTGTAGTAATAAGCCCTGAGCCATTTTTTTCCATTGGCAAATGTTTTATGTTAATTGTTAGAATCAGGGAATAGTTTCGTTCCAAAAGAGTGACAACCATTTTCGCTCCACAACAAGGTTTTCTCCACAGTAATGTTTTTTCCTCTACAATTCTTCCACATTATTTTCGTGCTCTTGCACTTCCTTTCTTTACCCCCTTTGTAGCGCCGCACCTATACTTTCTTTATTGATTCAATGCTCTTCTTCCCCCACTGATTTCTCTTTTGCCAGATTCGATTTTGTTTCATTTGGTTTGCAGAAGATTCTGGTATAGCGGTAAAGTTGTGTCTTGGTGACTTGTTGGTCATGGGTTTAAATCCGGAAACAATCTCCTTGCATATGCAAGGGTAAGGCTGCGTACAATAGCCTTCCCCCTTACTTGTGCATAGCGTGGAGCTTCCGGGCATTGGGGTACGTAGTTTTTCTTTTTTGGTTTGCAGAAGAATCTGGTAAACAAGATATTTATGCTTTTATTTAATTTTTGTTGTTTTCATTGCAGGGGCAAGAGGCTGGTTTGGTGTTTCTTTCCTCTTTTTTATTCACAGGTAACAATAACATGTATATTTTCTGTGTGAAATAATACCACCATGCCAGTCTTAGAATATGTTTATATAATTAGTATGTTTGGTAGAATATATTTCAGAAAAATTACTTTACAAGATTAAGTTTTATGTTTGAGACTTTTTTCTTTTGATAAACAGAATTTATTAAGAAAGGAGAGATCAAATGCGAGAGGACTAGAAATCTTCAGGAACTAAACCGAGAATGAAAAAAAAAACAAACAAAAAAATTAAGAAAATGATGCAGGTAACATAGTATACCATCAACCAATGATACCCCATGGAAAGACCATTATAAGCAGATACTACCCTGATTTTTGTCCCTCTCTATAGTATAAAGTGTTATTTGTCTTGACTTGAAGTATATTTTCATGTCTGAGAAATGCTGAAATACTAGGAGTATTAATTTCAGCATTTAAAATTTTGGGAATTGGCAGTATATTTTAGAGTATTGTAAAGTTTTGAGATTTGGGAGTATATTTTAGGTATTTTAATATAATTTTTATGCTAAGTAAATTCGTTACGAGTCGACTTTATGGCGGCTCTACGATTTTACATAAACACTTGAGTTTAGTTTGACAACCTTTGCTATATGTTCTATTGATTTGTTGATCTATGCCGATAAATATAAATGTAATGGAAATTGATTTCTATATTATTTTTATGTTGTCAATATTAGAAGTCTTGTTTATTTGTTTAAATGAGTCTTTTTGAATGGATTCAATAAAAAAAAAAAATGTTCCAAACAGGCTGTCTCAGGTTTGTGAACTTTTCTTCCACCATGGCTAACAAATCTCAAGAAGAGCCCAAGACTGCTCCAGAGCCTGATCGTTGGTACAATCTCACCCTTGGACCTTCCTTCAAAGATGAATTATCTAACAAATACTGCACTCTACGATGTAAGTTACCAAATACAAAAGCCATTTGTAATATTTTTCTTTTTCTGGTGGGTCAGTATTTGTTTTCATCTAGTTTTTAGCAATCAGACACGGAATGTTCATACTTGATTCTGCAATGATTATACTTTTATGCTTTTGACGTTTATTTTTTATTCTTTTTCCTTATTTTTGTTGAATTTTAATCTTTGAAGTCTTGAAATCTGTACAGATGAATTTAAACCAGCTTCAGTTGATAAGACTAAGCCAGGATTGCTACGCAAGACCAAAGAGAACAGGGTTTCTGTGGAATTTCAGAACAACCAAATAGGAAAGCCAAAGGTGACATTTGAGGGGAATAATGAGGAATACAAGGAAAATGATGCGGTATTGTTCTTTGATGGTGAGACACTTCGATTAGAGCGGCTTCATAGGGCAGTAAAGCAACTGCGGCATCTACGAATGCCAGGTGAATCTGCAGGTGCTGCATCTACAGTTGTGGCAACTCCATCTGGACCAGCTTTAGATCCTCGATCATCCCCTGTTGGGAAGTCTGTAAAACCAGCACCTCTTGGCAGGAGCTCATTTCCAGCTGTGCCAGTAAGTGCTCACTAACTATTTCTAGCATAGTTGTTTGTATAATAGTTAAGTCCATTGCATCTTAAAAATATATGCAGATGGAAATGTTCCATTATGAATATGGTTATTTTTGCAATACATTTAAGATTTTTACTGTTATTTATGTAAGTTAAAAACTTATTATGTGTGGTACTTTGTGTATGATTATCATAATGCATATCCTCTTGATATCATAATGATACAAAGATGATTTTGGGGGGGGGGGGGGGGGGGGTTTTGATTGGAGAGGGCAGGATGGGCATTATAAACATCGTTGTTTATTATCTTGGAGATACTTCTCACTTGATGACATGGTCAATCTTTGTATCCTTGAAATTACTCAGTAAGCTAGTTTTCATTTTTTATCAACATAAAGTACTTGTTAATTGAGGGGGAAAAGAGGGTTATAAAAGGAAATGAAGGTTGCAATTTTACATTTTGGAGAATGGCAGTTGGCATACATGATTTTCTAAATGAAGCATAAATGCTCTGTAAATCTCTTTCCCAAGTTGTTGACCGTATTTTTTTTTCGGTCTCAGTCATTCATTGCTTTTGGTAATGGAAGGAATAGTTTGTTACTTGTACTTTTTCTCATCTCTTTTTTACTCAAATACCCTTAATGATATTTATGTTGATTATGCACAGGTTGAAGTGGAACGCATTGATATTGGGGAACCCGAGAATACTGGTATGCATCATATAGTTTGAAGGGTTTATGTAATTGCATGTTTGGACTGTGCTGAGTTTTTAGAGGTTTTCTTGAAGTAAACAGGCCCCTTAAGTTTATCATTTTCATCATTATGATGTGATGCAGTTGAGTATAATCTGTCGATAACTTAATATACTTCAATCTGCAATAGGTTATTTATCATATCGACTTTTGTGTAAAAGTCTTCTATGCATGCATTCCAACTTGATGATTTTATTGTTTTCTTTGCTTATTACAAATTTCCATTGTCTTACACACTGACCGAAGACTTTTTAGTTGGATGTGTGCTATGTTGATTCCAGATGTGGTGCATTCACAATTGATGAAATAGTTTGCAGTGGCTTTTCTATTTATTTATGAACTGAGATTAATTTAATGTTGTACTTGACTACTTGTCATATGGCAGGAATCAAATCTGGTTCTGAGAGGTCATTTGATCATCTAAATGTGCCCATTAATACCTCACCAGATGCTAAAAATGAAGTTGAGGAACATCAAGATATAGATATTCATGACCTGTTTGGCAGCGAAACACCTGAGGATGACCATAATGTTGAAGAAAAAGATAATGCTGGATTTGACATGAATGTTCCACACACTGATGATGAGTTTGCTGACGTGGATGATAGTGGTGATGAGGTGGACAAAGGACCCAATGTTACAGAAGCTCCCGGTGACCAGGTGAATGCCGAGGGGAGGGATGAGCAGACATCTACTTCTAGCAGTAGTAGTGGTAGTAGCAGTAGTGAAAGTGGAAGTGGTAGTGGGAGTAGCAGCAACAGTGATAGTGAAGGCAGTGATGAAGACTCGGTTCACTCAATCTGAAGTTATACAATTAGTTTCTTTCTTTTCCTTTTCTCATTGGTCAAGCCTGGCTTAGAAGAATTTTATAAGCAATTCTCAGTATGCTGAGGTTTATAAATAATGTGCTATATTTTATGTGTATATTAATCGGCTTTAAATAATTTCGCGTTTTCATTAAAGCATGTGAAACAATTTTTAACTAGCCTAACTTAGCAACTTTCCATGGGTGAAAAACTTGCTAGCTGGATGTTCATCTTTAGGAGACGAAATGGATTTTAATTCTTTAATATTGTTATTGTTAATTGGACAAAATTTAGATGTCCTACATTTTAAGTAGTTCTAGTGTTATTTTTTAATCAAAATTAAAATTTATTTAATAAAGTTTTACATTTAAGGAGAAGATAAGCTAAACTAGGCCAAACATAGTCTTAAGGAGAAGATTCCTTTCCTTTTGCTCTTTAAAAAATTAATGCATATTTTAGAACTAGGGGAGCTCAATGAATTCAAAAAATGCATTTTAATTTACCAAACAACAACAATAACGAACTAAAGAAAATCTCGTTAACCATTACTTTCAAGTTTCATACTACTAATGAAGAGATTGAGCTCCTACTTCTCACTCATGAAGAGTTGTTCCATCTTTAAAAATTAGCCTTTTGATCATGGGCTTTCATACCAGTATATTGTCTGCTGAAATTTCAATATCAAATAACCGCTTCCTTGCCTTGATTGCCTGCATTAGAAACACCATACAATTTAAACAAAAGGCCTAAGGATACCACCTCAACAAGGGCATTAAACTTTATTAAGCAAAATCAAAGTGAGCCAGACGAAAAATTAGATACTTTTAAATTCGTGAAACAAATACAGTACAAATACTATATCCTAAGTTTTGGGGTTTTATGATAAAGGTTAGACAGTTAGAGAGCATATATACCTGTTCCCAATTTATGCAACTTGTTATGGTAGAAAGTAGAACACATTGAACAAAGGCACCGACTTGTATACCACTCCAAAGTCCTTTTCCTCTCAATTTAGCCAAAAATGTGAATGATGCAGCAACAGGAATCCCACAGAGGTAGAATGCCCCTAGATTCACATAAACCCCTATGTGTTGCCTACCACAACCTTTAGCAATCCCTGAGCCAAAGTATTGTTAAACAAATTGAGAAAATGCTTCTCTTATGTATAAAATTTACTTAACAATGGAGAAGAGGGAATTTTAGCTACGAGAACACCTTGTATACTGTCCAGTATAACAGATATGCAAACCAGAGGAGCCATGGCAATGAAGCATTGATAAGTGATTTTTATATCACTTATTTGCTACTCTTGATTAGTAGTTTATTACCCTTTTTGGTGTGTATTTATTGTCTTTAGTATTGATTAATAGTTTAGACTTTTAAATAGATTTTTATCTCTTGGTAGTTAAAATTGCAGATTTGTACAGTTTTCGTATTTTGGCCATAATTTTTGCTGCCGATGTCCGTTTGAGTTGATTTTTCTTTTGTTTTTTAGATAATTCAAATATCTACAAATTTCATGAAGAAATTGAGCTCAAATTCTGTCAAATAGATGGACGAAATTGGCCCTGAAGTCAGCAGTGAAAATCTGGAATTTATGTAATAGCTAGGGGTAATTATGTCATTTCGCTTAAAAAGTAAAAATTAGATATTTTATCCCCTTTTTAAGCAATTGAACGGGGTTGGCACAGAGGAGGCACTGTTTGCTTCTTATAAAAGAGAGTCACGAAGCTTGGGAGAAGAAGAATAGAAGCTTTTACCAATTTTGCTTTATTTTCATGATTTCATTATCTGTTCTTGTATTTTCTTCTGCAGATGTAACTATGGTAGGTTAAGATCCATGTAACCAACTCATGTTGGAGATTTTCATGGATTAATCTAGAGGATTTGTGCTCCTTTGCTCAGATTTGTTTCTCCTCTTTCCTTATTTTTGTTTGTGCTATTGATCATGTTTTTGATCATGATTTTGTGTATGGTTATGTGTCTGTTTCCAGATTCTGATTTCTTTTCTATTTTCTACCCTTGTATTATGCTCTATTTTCGTTTTTGAGCTATCTCCTATATATTTTATTTTCTATTTTAGTTGTATTTGTGTGTTTTTGTTGTTTTAGTTGCTCTCTGAATTTTGTTTTGCTATTTTTCTGGTTAATGGAAATTCCTGTTTTGGTGTAGGTTATATTTCTGTTGTTGGTTTCCTTTATATTTTGTTTTTATTGATTTTCTGTGCATTTTTTGTGCAATTTCTGATAATAGGGAAGGAAGGGATTAAATGCTAGATTTAGTATTTAGGTTGATTTATCCAATGATCATTAATTAGACCGGTTTAAAATGATCACTGTGCGGTTGTAATTGTGAACATGCCGTGTTTAATTGAATGCTAGGCGATCGTCTAGTAGGAAAGATATTCTAAGTGAATGCAGAGATTTCTGTTTGTTTAGAATCAACCACAAAGCTGTTTATTATTTTATCCGATGATAGATATCCAAGGAATCTCAATTTTGAGTTGGTTACTCGTTTTTAAATCATTAAATTACTTCTGGTACGTTTTGTTGTTTAATCTTTTTGAACTGAACTCAAAACCCCCCTTTTACATTCCTGTTAATTCTGACAATACAGTGTCAGTTCCAAGTGTGAAACGATCCAGGTTTACTACTATACTATTGAATCTGTTTAGCCTGGTATTTGGCTGAGTTCGACGGCTCATGTCAAATTTAGCGCCGTTGCCAGGGAACTAGCTTTGTGTTGCTGATCTCTACTGAGAGAGATCAATATTCTATTGAAACTTAGATTCTGACTTGCACATAATATTCTGTCATATAGCTTTGGTGAAGTCTAAGTTGCTGATATATTAGACTTATTCTCATGCTTTATATACGTTATGCGAAAATGCCTATTTTGCTTGAGGTTGCATGACTAGAAGTAGTAACAATGAGCTTTTAGACTTTGATCCTGAAATAGAGAGAACATTGCACGCTACTAGAAGAGCACATAGGCTAAGTCAAGGCATTAGCATTGAATCTGACCCTACATCTCATCATATTGAGCATTCTGCTTTTGATTCTCATTCTGACTTTGTTTTATTTGATTTTGCTAGTTTTTCACATAGTGTAGACTTGTCCAATTTTAGTGTTAGTTCATTTAATTCTGATACTATGGAGAATAGAACTTTAAAGGAACTGTCTGCCCCTGATGTTAATTACCAACCTTTATGCATACAGTATCCTGATTTAGATGCTGACTTTGAGCTTAAATCTGATGTTATACATCTGCTTCCAAAAGTTCATGGTCTTACAGGTGAAGATCCACATAAGCATCTCAAGGAGTGGATGAAGAACAAATAAAGTTGAGAGCTTTTCCTTTCTCTCTTGAGGGAGGAGCCAAAGATTGGTTACTTGATCTCACACCTTCATCCATTACAAGTTGGAATGACATGAAGAGGGTGTTTCTTGAAAAATTCTTTCCTTCCTCAAGAGCTACAACAATTAGAAAGGAAATATGTGGTATTAGACAAGCCAATGGGGAAAATTTGCATGAGTATTGGGAGAGGTTTAAAAGATTGTGTGCCAGTTGCCCCCACCATCAGATATCAGACCAGCTTCTTCTTGTTTATTTCTATGAAGGTTTGTTACCTATGGATAGAAGTTTGGTGGATGCAACAAGTGGTGGAGCTTTAGTTGATAAGACTCCTCGTGAAGCTAGAGAATTATTAGCAAATATGGCAGCCAATTCACAACAATTTGGTACAAGAGCCAACAGTAGCGCTGTGTACCAAGTCAGAGAGCAGCCTACTTCATCTCAATATCAGAATGTGCAAAAGGTAACAACTCAACAGAATTCAGATAACCAAAGATTGGAGAACAGATTGGATGAATTGACTTCTTTAGTAAGGCAACTTGCTGTGATACAAACCGTCCAACCTTCTGCTAAGGCATGTGGCATTTGTGCTGACTTTAACCATCCGACTGATGCTTGTCCTACCTTACAAGAGAGTGGCTCATCTGATCCATCAGTTGGAGTAGTTGGTGTTTTTCCAAGTAAACCTCAATATCAGCAGAATTATAATCCTCCACAAGGTACTTATAATCCAGGTTGGAGAGATCATCCAAACTTGAGGTGGAATCAGGATCTGAACCAGAATCAAAACCAGCAAAACCCTCTGTATCAGCAGAGGTACCAACCTCCACATTACAGGCAGAATTATCAACAACAAAACCAACAACAACAGTCTGCACCTGTTCAGCAACCTACCCAGCAAGCTAGTAGCAGTGGACCTTCTTTGGAAGAATTAATCAAACAACTTGCTACCAATAACTTGCAATTTCAGCAAAGGACTGAGTCAACAATTCAGAACTTGCAGACTCAGATTGGCCAACTTGCAACTTCTGTGAGTCAGTTGCAACCTCAAGGAGCCAATAACTCTCTACCTTCTCAATCTACTCCAAATCCAAAAGGTAATGTGAGTGCAATATCTTTGAGGTCTGGTAAGCAATTTGAATGGCTAGAGCAAGCTGTCAAGGAGAACAAACAAGCTGAGATTCAAAGTTCTGAACCAATACCAGAGAATGTGAATTCAGAAAAATAGAAGTTGGATCCTATGAAGGAGAAAGAAAAGAAGCTAGTAAATGATGATTCTAAAATTCCTATTCCTTTGCCTTTTCCTCAAAGAGCAATGTAATCCAAGTCAAAGAAACAAGCAGAGACAAGTCAAGATAAGGAGATTCTTGACACTTTCAGGAAGGTTGAAATTAACATTCCTCTTCTAGATGCTATCAAGAAAATTCCCAAATATGCCAAGTTTCTTAAGGAATTGTGTACAAACAAGAGACGGCTGAAGGGAAATGAGAGAGTTAGCTTCAGCCATAATGTTTCTGCACTCATTCATCCCATGCCTAAAAAATGCAAAGATCCAGGGACGTTTTCTATTCCTTGCATTATAGGAAATAAGAAAATTATGATTGCATGCTAGACTTAGGAGCTTCTATTAATGTTATGCCTGAATCTGTCTATAAATCTCTAGGTCTAGGCCCTTTACATTCCACAGGTGTTGTCATTACGTTAGCTAATAGGAGTAATATTCACCCTACAGGTCTGATTGAGGATGTATTAGTTAGAGTCAATGAATTGATTTTTCCCGCAGACTTTTACATCTTACAAATGGAATCTGAATCTCTTAGTAGTATGGCTCCAATTATTTTAGGGAGGCCATTTTTAAAGACAGCTAGGACTAAGATAGATGTACATTCTGGTATGCTTTCCATGGAGTTTGGTAATAATATTGTTCACTATAATATTTTTGATGCCATGCGACATCCTAGAGAGGAGCATTCTGTGTTGTACATTGATGTTATTGATGAAGCTGTAGATGATATATATGATGAGCTGTGCTCTGAATTTCCGGATTTTGCAGAATTTGTATGTGGTTGTAGTGATAGTGAGCGTTGTCCTATTTGTGTTGAAATTGATAATGCACTAGATTCACTTGACCGTGATTCTGCCTTGATGAATGATCTTGATATGCATTCTAATTTACATAATGATTTTGAGAAAAATTTTGAATTGCCTACTTCTGATGCTAATTTGAAATCTTTGCTACATTCTGAGTTAGGTAATATTGATCATTCTAATGTTACTGATGAGTTGTCTGGATGTAGTTCTTCTGCTTTTATTTCAGGTTCAACTCTCCTTGTTGCAGATTTAATGCAACAAAATATACTTCTTCCATTGATTGTTGAGCCACCTAAATTGGAGCTTAAGACTTTACCCACTCATTTGAAATATGCTTTCTTGGAAGACAATGAGAAATTTCCAGTCATCATAGCAAATGATCTTCTACCAGATCAACAATATAAGTTGCTTCAATTGTTGAAGAAAAATAAGAAGGCAATTGGGTGGACCTTAGCAGATTTAGTTGGTATTAGCCCTTCTACATGTATGCATAGGATTTCTTTGGAAGAAGGTTCTAAACCAGTCAGACAACCTCAGAGGCGCCTGAACCCACTGATTCTGGATGTGGTTAAGAAAGAAGTTACCAAGCTTCTGCAAGCGGGTATCATTTATCCTATCTCTGACAGCCAGTGGGTAAGTCTAATTCAGGTAGTGCCAAAGAAGTCTGGAATCACTGTAATTGCAAATCAACAAAATGAGTTGATTCCACAAAGAGTTCAAAGCAGTTGGAGAGTTTGTATTGATTACCGCAAGCTCAATAATGCCACCCGCAATGATCACTACCCTTTACCGTTTATTGATCAGATGTTAGAGCGGTTGGCAGGTAAATCTCACTATTGCTTTTTAGATGGATTTTCAGGTTATATATAGATTCATATAGCACCTGAGGATCAAGAGAAGACCACCTTCACATGCCCCTTTGGAACTTATGCTTACAGACGGATGCCTTTTGGGCTTTGTAATGAGCCTGACACCTTTCAACGGTGTATGATAAGCATCTTTTTTGAGTTTTTGGAGGATTGCATGGAAGTATTCATGGATGATTTTACTGTTTACGGATCTTCTTTTGATGTATGCTTAGATAATTTAGCTAGGATTTTAAATAAGTGCATTCAAACTAATCTTGTATTAAATTTTGAAAAATGTCATTTCATGGTTGAAAGAGGGATAGTATTAGGCCATATAGTATCTAAGAAGGGCATAGAAGTAGATCCTGCTAAGATTGATGTTATTACTGCTTTATCTTACCCTGCGTCTGTGCGGGAAGTGCGTTCATTTCTTGGTCATGCAGGTTTCTATCGACGCTTTATTCAGAATTTTAGTGAAATTGCCCATCCTCTTTCTAATCTTCTGCAAAAAGATATTATCTTTGAATTTGGAGATAAATGCAAGTCTTCTTTTGATCATTTGAAGCGGTGTCTGACTATGACTCTTGTGATCAGACCTCTTGATTGGTCCCTACCCTTTGAATTGATGTGTGATGCTTCTAATTTTGCCGTTGGAGCGGTTCTTGCTCAAAGAGTTGACAAAGCCACACATGTCATAGTCTATGCTTCAAAAACTCTAGACTCTGCTCAAGCAAATTATACCACCACCGAGAAAGAACTTCTAGCTATAGTATTTGCACTTGATAAGTTCAGATCTTATTTGCTAGACACAAAAGTTGTTGTTTTCTCTGATCATGCAGCTTTAAAGTATCTTTTGAAGAAAGCTGATGCAAAATCACGACTCATTCGGTGGATGTTATTGCTCCAAGAGTTTAATATTGTCATTAAAGATAGAAGTGGAGCACAGAACTTGGTAGCAGATCATTTGAGTCACATTACCCACCCTCATTCTGATCTTTCTCCAATTCATGATGATTTTCCTGATGAGCAGCTTCTGCAGCTGCAAGGTACGTTACCATGGTATGTTGACATGGTGAATTATTTGGTTGCTGGTGTTTTACCTGTAAATGCCACTAAGGCCCAAACTTTGAAATTTAAAAGTGAATCTAAATATTATGTTTGGGATGATCCTTACTTGTGGAGATTTGGTAGTGACCAAATAATTAGACGTTGTGTACCAGATAGTGAGTTTCACTCTATTTTGCAATTCTATCATGCTTCTGCATGTGGTGGCCACTTTGGACCCCAAAGAATAGCTAGGAAGGTTTTAGATTCTGGATTATTTTGGCCTTCATTATTTCATGATTCATATGCATTTTGTAAGTCTTGTACAAATTGTCAAAGAGCAGGTAATATTTCCCGTAGGCATGAGATACCTCAGCAACCTATATTATTTTGTGAAATCTTTGATGTCTGGGGTATTGATTTCATGGGTCCCTTTCCTGTTTCTTTTGGTTTTACTTACATTTTGCTTGCTGTGGATTATGTTTCAAAATGGGTTGAAGCGAAAGCCACCCGTACAGATGATTCAGCTGTGGTTGCAGATTTTGTTAGATCTCACATTTTCTGCAGGTTTGGTGTTCCGAGAGCTATAATCAGTGACCAAGGCTCTCACTTTTGTAACCGAACCATTGCAACTTTGCTGAGAAAATATTGTGTTATTTATAAAGTAGCCACAGCCTACCACCCTCAAACCAATGGCCAAACTGAAATTTCAAACAGAGAAATTAAACAAATCCTGCAAAAGACTGTTAGCTCTAACAGGAAAGATTGGAGCAAGAAACTTGAAGATGCTTTGTGAGCGTACAGAACTGCTTACAAGACTCCAATTGGTATGTCTCCCTTCCAGCTTGTCTTTGGTAAAGCCTGTCATCTTCCTGTTGAGTTGGAGCATCGAGCATATTGGGCAGTTAAGCAGTGTAACTTGGATATGGAAAGATCAGGGGTGGAAAGAAAACTGCAGTTGCAAGAATTGGAAGAACTCAGGTTGGATGCCTATGAGAGTTCCCGTTTATATAAAGCTAAGACAAAGGCATTCGATGATAAGCGCATCCTGAGAAAAGAGTTTGTTGAGGGCCAGAAAGTTCTTCTGTTTAATTCCCGTCTCAAATTCATGCCAGGTAAACTTTGATCTAGATGGGATGGGCCTTTTGTTATCTCACATGTTTTTCCCTATGGTGCAGTTGAGCTTTGTGATAAGCAGACTGGGAGGTCATTTACAGTGAATGGACATAGACTCAAATCTTTCTATGAGGGACCCCAGCAGTAGTCTGAGGAGGCGGATGTGACCCTCCGTGATGCCATCTACCCTCCATGAGGAGGAGGACAAAGAGTTTCTACTCTCTTGCTTTTACTTTTTATTTGCACTTTTACCTTTTAGCTTTGTTTGTTAGCAAGTCATACTTCCATCTGATAATTGCCGAGTGATGCATAGTATGGACTTAGTCATGTTGCTTTCATTTGGATTACTTTGGTTTAGAAGAATTCTGAATTCTTGCATTATCTGACTTGGTGATTGATTTTATGGTATTGATTATGTGATATGGTACCTGGTGAGATTTTGGGCCTGCTTGAATGGAATCTATATCTTATACCATTCCTTCTTTCTAGTGTGATACTGCTCATGATTTTCATTCTCTAGAACTTGCTCCCTTTCTTGTTAAAGCAATGTTTATAACTTGCATGCATGAAAATGATTGAGGCCTTCTTTCTTTTCTTTTCCCACTTTGGCCATATAGCTATCCCTTACATTATATTCCCTTGTTAGCCCCTTTGTGCCTGATTGACTTAATTTTTTTCATATCCACATTAATTGCCTAAGTGAAAAACCATTTGATACCGCACCTTAAAGTTTGTTTCCTATGGTTGCCTTAGTATTTTGTATAAGTGTGGAGGTTGCTCGAGGACGTGCAACATTTTAAGTGTGGGGGAGAGGTATTATATTTTGTGTTTAAAAAAAAAAAAAAGAGCTAGCTACAACAAAGTGTTAATTTGCTTGAAAAAAAATGCAACAAAAGAAAGAAGAAAAAGAAAAAAAAAGCTGTTAATGAAAAAAAATGCTTATTTTTGGCAAAGTTGTGATGTAATGATGAGTTGGGATTGGGAAAAGAGTTTGGAGTTACTTGTAAATTTTTATTTTGGACTCTACAAACTTCTTTGGTGCTTAGCTTCATTTCCAGATTTATCCACCTTGTCCCTAGCCCCATTACAACCTTAAAAAGTCCTCTTGATTTAAGCATGCATGTTATAAATAGTGGAGAAGGTAGAAATTGAGCAAGCCTATGGCAGGACAATTTTCTTGAGTAGATTTGAGTGATACACTTGATTCCTATACACTTGAGAGAATGATTGTGAACTTTCTGTGATAACCATATTGCATAGTTAGCATCAATATCTGAGATTGTCCAGTTTTATAATGTGAGATGAAGGAATATCTATTGTTTTGTAATGTTGATCTTTTGAGCTTCATGACTATTGTTCACCATCTTGCATTTTTTGCAATCATTGGACAGAAAGTTATCTTTTGATTTGTTTACTGCTTAAGTTTTAATTTTGCTCAGAAGTGCAAAAGAATAAGTATGGGGGAATTTGATAAGTGATTTTTATATCACTTATTTGCTACTCTTGATTAGTAGTTTATTACCCTTTTTGGTGTGTATTTAATGTCTTTAGTGTTGATTAATAGTTTATACTTTTAAATAGATTTTTATTTCTTAGTAGTTAAAATTGCAGATTTGTACAGTTTTCGTATTTTGGCCATAACTTTTGCTGTCGATGTCCGTTTGAGCTGATTTTTCTTTTTTTTTTAGATAATTCAAATATCTACAAATTTCATGAAGAAATCGAGCTCAAATTATGTCAAATAGATGGACGAAATTGGCCCTAAAGTCAGCCGTGAAAATCTGGAATTTATGTAATAGCTAGGGGTAATTATGTCATTTTGCTCAAAAAGTAAAAATTAGATATTTTATCCCCTTTTTAAGCAATTGAACGAGGTTGGAACAGAGGAGGCACTGTTTGCTTCTTATAAAACAGAGTCACGAAGCTTGGGAGAAGAAGAATAGAAGCTTTTACCAATTTTGCTTTATTTTCATGATTTCATTATTTGTTCTTGTATTTTCTTCTGCAGATGTAACTATGGTAGGCTAAGATCCCTGTAACCAACTCATATTGGAGATTTCCATGGATTAATCTAGAGGATTTGTGCTCCTTTGCTCAGATTTGTTTCTCCTCTTTTCTTATTTTTGTTTGTGCTATTAATCATGTTTTTTATCATGGTTTTATGTATGGTTGTGTGTCTGTTTCTAGATTCTGATTTCTTTTCTATTTTCTACCCTTGTATTATGTTCTATTTTCGTTTTTGAGCTATCTCCTATATATTCTATTTTCTATTTTAGTTGTATTTGTGTGTTTTGTTGTTTTAGTTGCTCTCTGAATTTTGTTTTGCTGTTTTTTTGGTTAATGAAAATTCCTGTTTTAGTGTAGGTTGTATTTCTGTTGTTGGTTTCCTTTATATTTTGTTTTTATTGATTTTCTGTGCATTGTTTGTGCAATTTCTGATAATAGGGAAGGAAGGGATTAAATGCTAGATTTAGTATTTAGGTTGATTTATCCAATGATCATTAATTAGACCGGTTTAAAATGATCACTGTGCGATTGTAATTGTGAACATGCCGTGTTTAATTGAATGCTAGGCGATCGTCTAGTAGGAAGGATATTCTAAGCGAATGCAGATATTTCTGTTTGTTTAGAATCAACCACAAAGCTGTTTATTATTTTATCCGATGATAGATATCCAAGGAATCTCAATTTTGAGTTGGTTACTCATTTTTAAATCATTAAATTACTTCTGATGTTCTATTGTTTAATCTTTTTGAACTTAACTCAATCCCCCCCTTTTACATTTCTGTTAATTCTGACAATACAGTGTCAGTTCTAAGTGTGAAACGATCCAGATTTATTACTATACTATTGAATCTGTTTAACCTGGTATTTGACTGAGTTGGACAGCTCATATCAAGCATATCCCTATTATTGGTTACACATTTGTTACGTGATCTCTTGCATTTAAAGGGTCATCGCTTCGGGTCTTCCGCATTTACTAGCAAGTTCATCAAGATATTTTCTTTTTAATCGTCATATAGGTATGAAATTGTCTCATCACAAGAAAATCGATGAGTATAAATTAGATGAATATTTCCTTTTAAATATAATTTATTTTATATCTAAGAATCAATCAAAATTTAAAACATGTATCACTTAACTAAAGAAAAATTCATCAATATAATTACTTACACGTATAAACTTCTTCAAATTCAAAATGACGCCAGAGGAAATCAGGCGTATTTCCCACTTACCAATCTCAGCGAGCTTCCATATATTATGCTCCCACCTAATATATGAATACTAATTTAGAATTTATTTAAATAAACTTCTCTATAATTATTTATAAAAATAAGAAAAAAACTAAAAAAATCTATATAAGCTAAAATTATGCATAATTAGTATTTTAATTTATGCATGTATATAATAAATGCTTAATTTATATAACTAAAATTTATATTAAATAAATACTTCTAAATATATAAATTATATAATAATTGAAATCTATAGTAAGTATATATTTTAAAATATATAAATTATATTTTGGATTTATCATAAAATCTATATTGTGATATATTGTTATTTTTAATTATTGATAATTTTTTTAAATAATATTGAAATTCAAGTTAGAAATAAATATATTGAAAGAGATAGAAAATTAAGTTAAATTGTCCAGTTGATATTAAAACAACAAGAGGATATATGAAATAAATATTAATAGCATATTTGAGTTTTGAGATGCTAAAAATATATACTTGAAATTATTTTTTAATATTATAACTTGTTGTTAAAATCATAAAAGAATATACTAAAGAAAATTTTATTCGTACAATAATTTATTCAAAAATATTTTTTTGTGTCTATTTCTCTCTTTCACATTATTTGTTACATATTATAATAATAGAGAGAAATAAATACAAAAAATAATATTATATAAATTATTGAACATGCATTTCATTTTTAAAATTTCACCTATTTTTTGGAATTTCAAATTTCTGATGTTAAAAGAACAATAAGGTAACTTTTCTAAAGGTTTCCTCATTGTTCTTTTAATAGTTTTCTTAGCTTTTGTATAATGGAGGTATTATGATTGCAGATTGCTTATGTATCAACATGAGCAAAGCCCAAATGGCTCAAGGGTCCATTTGTAAATACTTTTCTGTTAGAAATTAGCAAACATTTTATTTGGTATCTTAGTTGCATTTCTTTTTCTGTCCTCTGCTCTTAAGGACATGAGTGGGAATGTAATATTTGGTATCTCTGGATCCATTAAATATTCATGAGGAAATGTTTTTGCTCAATAATAAACTTTTGGATTTCAGTTATAAGAAACTAGCTTATTGAATATTCTAATCAATTGATTTATTTCACCATACAAATCTTACATATTTGAGAAATGTTTCACTTCAGAAACTCCTCCGAGTGTCACTTTTTTTGTTTTCATTTTTCAATTAACGGGGTTTGAAATCTTGCAAGTGTCACTTTTCTATATCAGCTATGCTTATCCAGATAATTGATATAGAAATAGAAAAATACTTTCAATCTTATTTAAAAAAATTGATATTGAAAGGGTTTAAAATTAGCCTATTGAATATTCTAATCAATCATTTAATGGGTTAAAACCTTCCTTAAATCATTTTTCTAGATTAATCGAAGTCACACCCGATATATAAATTAAGGATTTTCTATGTTGTTTGAAAAAAATGACGTTAAAAGTGACTCACTTTCAATTACGATCACTTCAACATCGGTACTAAGTTAATATTAAAGGTCTTGTTTAGCCAATTAATGGTAAAAGTATTCTTTTTATAATAGTGAATCAAAGATCTACGTTGGTATGCATCTTAGGATAAGATCACAAAGAGCAATGATATTTTTCGAGGTTACCATATTACCGTTAATTATTTTGTTCTCATGAATGCTCGCTTACCATATCTAGCTAGGTCCAACTTTGGGGCAAGGTCCCGATTAATACTACGTATATTTAATTAAACATTGACTTGTACCAATTACATTAACGCGTATGTACTAGATAGTGCCCCAAATGACAAATGTTCTATCGGATGCAAAAGAAACTCTTCAAAATTCATTTCGATGCCGATTTATTACATGCATAAGAATTCTGTATCCTATTGAATATTGATCACCAGAAAGCGTCATGCTAGCTACTGCCAAAATCTACAATAAGTCAGCTTTTGTATGTAATACGCATGCAATTTGCATGTCTCATGCATGTTATTATTGTTCTGTACAGGAGTTTACACAGTACCCACGACAAAATCAAAGCGGAATCTTGGTGAAGATAAAAAGAAAAGAGCACCAACAATATTCCAAGATGGTATTCCCCTCTCCTTTTTTGCCATATATAATTTAAACTAGAGTACTAATTCTTCTAATATTTTGTAAAGTAATATTAAAAGGAACATCAATATATTTAATATATTAAAATTATAAAATATATCTAAATTTTTCTTCAAAAACAAAAAACTTACGTTTAATTTTTAAGAAATATTATAAGAGAGTTTAAGAGTATTATTTTATTTAAGTCACAACAAAATCGCGTACTTGTTTAATTATCCCTCGTATGTATATATGTTTTTGAACAGTTTCATAAAAGCACCCGCTAGGTACATAATCTTTGCATCTACATACAACGGTATACAACCATTTCGAAAGCAGCTTCGGTCATTTTACCGTTTGAGTCACTTTACTCTTCTTTTTTCTTCTTCTGAAAAGTGAGATTGGATGGATTACAACATACAAGCCAACCAGGGCTATAAGTTATCAACTATATTCCATAGCCGTTGGGTGGTGAATTGGTTGTCAAGCACGTCTGAATATTAAAAAATCTGTAACCAAAAACTATGTGTTTAGATTCATGTTGTATCATTTAAAATTATATTAATATATTGGTTATCTGATATTTTTATTTGTTTGGTCTTTTTTTCCTTAACTATAATAATTAAGATTTTTGGCTTTTTATATACTCTAAGATGTTATCACAAGCTAGCTTTCATTCTTTAGATTGCTATTTGACTCATCATCCATCTAAGACGTTCTTATGTTAAAAATTGATTTTCAATTGATCAATTTAAGTATTTTGTGTGTTGAATAAAAAAAATATTTATACCGAGTTTTATAACTAATTTATTTTAAAATAAAATAAAATTGTAATTTTGATTCCTATGTAATTCTTAAACCACAATTTTGGTCTTTCTATTTTTTTATCGTGATTTTGTTCCTAATTATAATTTTGGTTCAATTCTTACTTTTTCATACATTTATTTCTTTTATTTTTTATATTTTAATTAATTAAATTATATTTTTATGGTATCTTAAGTTAATATGTTAGGTCTAGAGTTTAATTGGACAAAATAAAAGAAGAAAAAAAAATGCAAAATTGAAGATTGAATCAAATTTTTTTAATTTTCTAAAATATGAGAATAAAAATTGTGAGAACAAAAGTAGGGAGACTAAAATTGTCAATTAGAAATTATAAGAAGACTATTATAATTTAGTCTAAAATAAAAAATTCAAAAATAAATCACTTTACTTCAATTTCAATTTTTTCTTGTGTAAAAAATTCAATTTTAATTAATTTTTAAAAAATATTTTAGAAGAAAAGTTCTAAGAATACTTTTCTAACATCTCTTATTAGTTAAAATATATTAAAAATTATAAAATCATGAATAAGATTCATTGAGTAAAGAGTGAGACTCACATAATTTTAGAAATTATAATTTCCAAATTATTTCAACTAATAATGTGTACCCTATCCTTTTTAGTATATTTTATCTTTCAACTATTATTAATGTATTATAACTATACAGTTTCCATTTTTTAAAAAATATTGCTACATTATAAATTAATTATTCTCACTCCTTCAATCTCATCAACAAATGAAAAAATGTAAGCATTTGTCTTTCCGCTGGTAATTATATAGTTTAAATAGTATAGATTTTTAATTACTCTGTAGTGTGGTGTAAAATCTTATATCTAAGGTCGTGTTTATTTTAGTATCACAAATCATTCTCCGAAATATGTACATGGAAATTCATATCCGCAGGAAATGGCCAACTAATGTACTGGTTATCACAAGTAACTGGCCCAACCTCCTCCAAAGGCTTAAGCATCCCAGCGCTCAAAGAATATACCCCCGAGATAATATCCTGGACAGACCAAACTTCATGCTGGAATATTATACGGTTAAACTTAAGAATGATTCTCATGCACACGAGACATATTTGTCTCCAACCAAATCTTCCAATCAGTACAAATAAAAGTCACCACTACTGTCCATATTTATCTAGCTCACTTCTTATTCCATGCGAAGGATGGGTATTTGACGTGCACTACTAAAAAAATAAAGACGGTTAAAAATGGTTATTGACAATTATTTTTGGATTATCTTTAAAGCTTAAAGTCAATACTATTTTTGATGGCTATAATTTCTAATACGATTATGCTAGAGAATCATTTTAGAATTTTTTTTTTAATAAAAAAAATTGATTCTTCAAAGAAATTTCTTTTAAAAAATCGTCTTTCAATAATACAATTTTTAAAACGGTTTGTCTTAAAAATTGTTTTTTTTAAGTCAACATGGTCATTCACGTTTTTTCCTAGTCATGACCAAGAAATATTTGTTTTTTTAAATTAATGTGACATGCATGTATACGGGAAAAAAACGTAAATATTAATATTTTAATAATTAATTACGAATTTGTCCCATTTTTTAAACTAATTATCAATTTGGGGGGTAACATGCCAAAAATGGGCGTGACCAGTCACGCCCAGATTAGGCATGACTAAGGGGGGCAGTCACGCCCAAATGGGGCGTGTTTCACCAGATGGCGACATATGTCACGCATACAGGAGCAATGTGTATATAAACTTTGGAAAATCATAATTTTTTACTAGAATGTCCGATTGAGGCAAAATTGGTTGCAAAACGCTCGAAATTGAGAGGAGAAGGCTTTAGAAAATGCCTGAAGGGGATTTGGTCAACTATTTTTTCCAAAAAATATTTCTAAGTGCCTCAAAATTAGAATTTAAGATTCAATCATTCAAAAATTTTCTTTTTGTCTACTTTTTTTAATTATTTAATTAGTTAATTTAATGCTATTTTTTATTTTTTTCAATTACTTCTTTGAATTTTGAGCGTTTTAACATATCGTACATCTCAATCGGACATTTCTATCGAAAGTTATGACCGTTCGAAGTTTATACACATATTTAATGTTATTCTTTTTTTATGATTACAAAATAAATAAATTTTATTTAATTTAAATATTCAGTTACCAATAATATTTACTAGCCACAGTGATACACTGACACGTCATGTTACTTAACAGTCAACATTTTTTCTTTAACGATTAACTTAATCAATTTATTAAAGCAAAAATAATTAATATAATAATTATCCAAAAACGAAAGTTGCTTTTATAAATTGTTATTTAATATTATTAATTGTTATTTTTATCTAATTTTAAAGTATATTTAGACCTTTATTTAGTATATTTTTTAATTTTATATTATTTTATTTAATATATTTTCTATATTTTTTAATATTATTTTATTTAATATAATTTCTAAATTTTTATATGGCTTTGTTTAATATTTTTTAGATTTTTTATATAACTAATTTTAAATATAATATTTTATTTAAAATATTTTCTATATTAAAAAATTATTTACAATTTAAAAAAACAAAAATTTTCAATTTTTTAAAAATCGGTCTCTATTTTAGTCGTTAACACTTTTCGCGACTGAATATTATTGCAAAACGTGTTAGTCACGGAATTAGTCACGCCCATTTTGGGCGTGACTACCCCAGATTGGTAATATGTTTCAAGAATTGAGCAAATTCGTAATTAATTATTAAAATATTAATATTTACGTTTTTTTGCCACATGTATACCCTGTGTCATCATCACTTGAAATGGAAAAGAGCATGAGGATAGCCAAGCATTCACATTGCCTTTGGAGGGTAGCGATCCATCTATGAGCACCAAATCCAACACTAGAACTAAGCAATGGGCGATAAAATTGGTGTACAACATTCTCATCATACTCCCAGTGTTCAAGTCAAGTAACCTACGAATAGTGCAACTTTCTTTCAAAAAAGTTGTCAACATTGAGGGAACCAACTCGAGTCTCATTTGAATTCTTAGTCTTGTGAAGCTTTTCTGTTGGATTCAGGGGGAGCTACTTAAGGAATACAAAGGAACTTTGATTCAAGCTTTGGTTTTGAGCTTTCAACATGCAATGGATGCCTTGAAGTCAATTCAGTGTGAAATGTGTAAAAGAAAAGCAATTCTGGTGATCCAAGTGCATTGCATTCATTTAATCCATAATTAACTTAATTGGTTTAACAAAAATCACAAGGCTTTGATAAATTGACTAAGGTTTTAAAATGATTCAATTGTTTTTGGAAAAATGCAAAGTCTATTGTAATAATTGATTACTTAAACGTAATAATCCATTATATGCTTCGTCTTCATTTCTGGAAAAGCTTTTATGAACACTTTAATCGATTACCAGGATTCGTAATCGATTACACAACGTTTTGAGAAAATCATGCTGCACTGGAATAATCGATTACCACATTTCGTAATCGATTACTCAAGTCTTTTAGAAAACACAGTGCTATTGGAATAATCGATTATAGCTCGTATTAATCGATTAATTTGCTCGTTGCTCAAACCCAGAAAACTCATGAACACTTTAATCTATTAAAGTGGTGACGTAATCGATTACATAAGTGTTTTAATCGATTAAAATGGTGATTTAATCGATTACAAGCAGTTATAAAAATTTGTTATAAATAGAACTATGGCTCAACTGCTTTTCTAACTTTGTGGAACATTACCCATTCGTATTTTCTGAGCTTAAACAGTCTTGTGAGCATTCTTAAGGGTTTTCTAAGGGATAAATTCTTTCTTGCTCCATTGTGCTTTAATCATGAGTGTTTGAGTCATTCTTGGAGCTTGAAACCTTTTCAAGATTAAGGAAAGTTATGCTATTTGATTTGTAATCATTCAATCTGAGCTGGTAACTTCATTTTACATTGCATCATTGGATCATCAGGATATTTCTCTCCTTAATCTGGTTGTAATTTTCGTTTTGATTTTTCTTTGTGACTTGGCTATTGTAATTGAGTTCTTGCATGTATCTAGAGTAGGGTTCTCTAGGTGAAAGAACTGAGTAGTGTTCTCAGGTTCTTGTCTCTTAGAATCTAATAGGGTTTTAGATTTCTGTACTTTATCTAGGGTTGATAAAGGGAGACATTGTAATTGATTGTAAGAACTGAAAATTATAATAGTGGAACTCTAACCTAGTGTTGGTTGGAAGAAAACTGGATGTAGCCTCTAGTGTTGAAGTGAACCAGTATAAATCTGATTGTGTCTTGCTTCTCTATTCCTTAACTCATTATATTCATTGTGTTCTTGATTAAATTGCTTGACCAATTATATAAGTTTTGATTCATTGAATTCTTTGGGGCTGAGCTACTTGATTGAATAAAGTGTCTTGGTTTTGAAAAGTGATAAAGATCTTAGCAACTCTAATTTTGATTAAAGAAATTTAATTAACCAAGATTTAACCAATTCATCCCCCCTCTTGGTTAAGTGTGAGATATTCATATCATTTTCATTTTCAACCCTCTCCACAATCTTCTTCATGATTCTTTTCCCTCTTACCTCTTTTGCCCATCAAAGCTTTACCAGAAAGTTAGTGTTTTTCCGGCTTGAACTTCTTGGATTTGGGGTTGGAGAGGTCAACGAGCTCGTGGGGTTGAAGAAGAGGAACCTTCATCCATGGAGGAGTGGGGGTTTTGATGTGAACTTGAGAAGGTGAAGTGCGCTGATAATTATGGTCGTTGTTGGAGTTTGGGTGCAAAGAAGAGGAAATGTGAAAGCGAGAATACGAATTTGGTAACATAGAAGGATGAAAGGAAAGAAAGAGCATGATTGCTGCTATCCAGAAACACCATACGATGATGATTCGTGAAGCTTAGCAACTCAACGATGACAACTTGAGATATTCACCAATATTCTTGTTATTTTGGCATTTTCTCCTCCACTTTCCTTTTTATTTATTTATTTTAAAATAATTTATACTTTAGTTATAATAATTTAGATTAGATTTAGAATCATTGTATAAGAGAAGAAATAAATTCTAAAAAAAGACACATAGAACTCATTATAATAAAGTATGACCTTTTAAATTAGATTATTATAGTTTTATATTAATATTTATCTCTATAACTTATATTAATATATTTATGTAAACAAATTTATGTCCCTGTGATATATTAAAAGCAATACATATTAAATAAGTTCTAAAGTTTTTTTATGGGTATATATATATATATAGATATATATAAAAGTTTAGTTATTGGAAAAAAAATAAAAACAATAGGAATTTAATAAAAATAATAAATTATAGTGACACTTTTTCATATATATTTTTTATAGATTGTACATGATATTTTTCTTTTTTCTATTCCTATATTAATCCATTAATTGTTTTAAAAATATCAAATTGATATTTTTTATACATTACACTGATACACTTAATTATTTGAAAATATTACATCTATAAGGAGTTATTTGTAACCTTACAATAGTAAAGAGATTATATGCAATTTACTTTAATAAAAAAATAAAATACCAAAACTCAGTTCACCTTATCATTTTAACTATTATGTGCATGTATAAATTCGAACATATTAATGTCATTCATGCTTATATGTTGTAAGTCTCTTTTTGTTACAATGAAAGGAAGTTGAAGATAACTGAAATGAATAATAAAAAGATGTGAAATCCACAATTTTACACTTTAATTTTACCTTGTTTTAGGATTGGTCTCGTTGATGGGATTAGGTGGTTGTTTAAAGAAGAGTTATGCTAGGTTTGTGTTTTGTTGGTGTTTAAAAAGGTTGGAAAAAGAATGGTATGAAATATTCTTAGGAAGTTTTTTCCCAATTCAAAAGACTAGATGGATGAAATTGTATAAGGTCTCGTTTTGCTAAAGTTGGTCTAGGTGACTTATACATCCTTACTTTGAGGGAAGGGAACCTCCAGAATTAGAGAAGGAAGAGACATAAACTAGAAAGGAAAATAAGACTCAATTCATTGCCCCTTTTTCAGTACTGATGCAGTACATAAATATAGCAGATATTGCCTTGCAACTAACCACTAGTTATGCATAACAGGAGCATAAAGAATTAATATAGAGCCAAAGTGTAATTTTGAAAAGATATGGAAAAATAGTAATTTAAAATAATTTAAAGGTAAAAATGAAAATATAGAAAAACTTAAAAGGTCAAAATGAAATTTTGAAGAAAAGATGTTCTGATGCTAATGTGACATACCTGACACATGGCAACAAAAGAATGACTAACATGTTTCTAATTGGACACTTCAGTACCAGCATGGCATATGATGTGGTCTTCTTTAATTTTGAGCTGAAAGTGGCCGAATATTGTATTTTAGAGTGTCAAACCTTAATTTTTTTCTCCTTTATTTTCTTCAAATAAATCTGTGACGGTGGTTTTGTATGTCGGTTGGTGATGATAGAAATTTGGTAAAAACAATTGTAAATAAAGTAATTAACTAGGAATGACTATAGTTATGATTAAATTTAAGTTTAAATATATTTTTGCCTTCTCAAATTTACGCCTTTTTTCCCCCAAATTTTAATTTATTTCTTTAGCTCTTCAATGTCGAGAAATGTTCTTTTTATTTTCTTGTGTGAGCTTAAAATTATCACAAATTGTGCATTCAAATTGTCAAAAATCAGTTAAGAAAAATTGAAAGTAACAATTTTTTTGAAATCAACAAACTAAAAAATAAATTTAAATTTTAAGTACCAAAAATACCAGTAACATAAATTGAGGGATAAAAAATATCCTATTAACAAATTAATCCTAGGATTAATTCTTTCTTATTGATTACCAAAGCACGTCAAAGGGTCTAACTCTAAGGGGAAAGGGTAATACTGACCATGTTGAAGATCAAGGCTACTGTTCTTTCACTGGAGGATGATAACACCCCTGTTTCACTGCCTTCTCACTGTCATTGGCTTGTTTATACAGAGAATAAATATTGTTGGACACTTTATTCTACTTCACACTTAGAAAGATAAAGAAAATAAAAATAAAATAATGTGGTGCCTAACATGATGTAATGGACAAACATAACATGGAATTTGGAGTCCTCTTCTTACATTTTCGATTTGACATTCAATGAACATTCCCAAAGAATGTCTTGTAAGCATATTACACTGATATTTATGGTGAATTTTAATATGAAGTCTAAAACTCCCTCTTTGTCACCGGTGTATTCCAAAATTGATTGGTAATAATAATTTAATAATTGGAAGAAAAAATATAATAAATAAAATAAAATCATTTTAAAATTATTATTTTTATTTTCTTTTTTTTTTTAATGTCCTTCCCGTGGCGCTTTTCTCTTCCATTTTGACTTCACCGGCAACTCCCTCCACAAACACCCCTAACCTCCTTTCTCTGTTGTTGATGTCCGGCATGAGAAGCAATACCATCACTGCGGAGACCAATTGATCATTGTCAGTTTCTTTCTCCCCTCTTTTTCATTTTTTCCCCTCATATCTAAGATTTGGTCCTCCCTCCACACCTCCTTTCCTGCCTCAACCTTGTCTGCAACCCCCACCACACCCACAACCCAGCATTGGAAGAACCACTATAGTGCTCAGTGTTTTCCTCACCTCGTTGCCCACAAAGTGTTCTTCGATTTTCACATGAATCTTGTTTGTGGGCTCTGAATAGATTTGGTTTTTGTAATTGTTACTTATTTGACAATTTCTAGAATTAAAACAGCACTTGTAGTGTTCAAATTTTTGCTTTATATCTGAAAATTGAAGAGATACAATGCAAGCTTGATGTTTTTATTTATGTATGATAAAGCTGTGTTGCCATTAATGGTAGTTTTTTTTCCTATATGATTTATAGTACTATGGTAGGACTCAAGAGCCTTTGTCAAAATATCTTAAAAAGGAGTTGCTCTTTGTTAGATCCTCTTGAGTTTCTTGCGAAAATGATGAAGCAAATACAAGATGATGAAACAAATTTTAAATTTGGGATCAAATTGACTCCTTCAGATTTAGGTTTTGTTGCAGAAGAGCAGTGGTAGGAAGGATGAGTTGAAGAAATAAAATAAAAGATATTTTATAAAAAATTCAAAATCTAATAAATTAAAAACCTGTTAATTGAGTTACCCTTCTTTAATCTCAACCATTGAATATTTTATAAATATATCCAATGGTAATAATCAATGCTTCACGGGTGAGGGAAGAATATTAGTACTTCATATTAGAATTCAGTGATACTTATAGGAGGATGAATAGGTTGGCAGCAAGGAATCAATGGGACATTATTCAATGTAACTGAACAGAAAACTATCTATAATTATTTAAGTAACAAACTAGAGGGGAGGTTGTTATAAAAGGGAGGGAGGGAAACCACGAGAGAAGAGTTTTGGGAACTCATTGGTGGGGCAGAGGTTCATGCTTCTCAATTGCCTGGAAGGTTACTATCTTCATAATTGAACCCTGTTGGGTCTTTATATTGATTGCTAATTCTGCTATCTTTACTCTCTTTACGTTATGTTTTTGCGTCTCTTAAATTACATCACATGGTTTTGGATGGTTAGGATCTTGTGGAGCTTATAAATTTGTTGAGCTTGTTCTTTTTTCTTCTATTTTCTTGTTATTCAACATCTCTTTCAATTTCGCACACTCTGCTATGTGCCTTACATTACTCAGAACAATAAGGTGACATAAAGCCCCAACCCCTTACACACTTGACTCTCAACTCTTCCTCAGGTTGCATACCTCACTTTCTACCTATTTTGTACAGGCTCTATCACATATTGGGTTAGTTAACAACTTCATATCATCATTATATTTCGTTATTTCTCATGAAAATCGGGTCAATTTCTAGCTATTTTCATCTTCATTCAATGACAATATACAGAACCAGAGAATACAAACAAACTAACTAAATGGAAGTAGACATGTACCACATTCACCACAACAATATGCCCTCACAACCCCAACAAGACGATGGCAGCTTCAATAGCGATAGAGCGAATAGGGCAGCAATGGTGTCAAAGTGAGAAGGAAACCTTCAGCTTGATGGTGTCGGAGTGAATAGACGTACAAGTGTTTGAAGTGTGAAGACGACGGTGTAAGAAGTTGGAATTGGCCGAAGAAAGCCTGTTGAAGATGATGGCATTATTCCAGTGGATTATGTGTGGAACTTGTGAGAGGGAAACATTCAGGTTGATGGTGTCGTGAACGGAGTAAGACAGGTAGGGCTAGGGCACGAGATGCTCAATAAAAATTGCCCAGAGTACAAAGACGATTTTCACGAAACCGTATTTAAATGTCTAAAACGAGGACGATTTTTGCAAAACCATATTTGAAATGTCTAAAACGATGACGGTTTTCGCAAAATCATATTTGAATTATCTAAAACAATGACAATTTTTGCGAAATCGTCTTCGTTTTGAGGTTTCAATGACGTTTTCAAGAAAACTGCCATTGGAATGTTGCCTCTAATTACAAAATTGTTACCATGTTTAAAACAATGACAGTTTTGACACAACCACCGTTGAACGTGTGTCCTGAAAAACAAGATTCCTAGTAGTGGTGTCTATAGGAATGAAAGTTACTTCCTATAATAACTATTCATTCCCACTATCTTTTTTCCTATTTCTTCTTTTTTTTAATTAAATAATTTTATGAAATTATCACATACAAACTAAACATGTTTATAGAAATAATATTTTCAGATATAGCATTATTTCCGGTTATGAGAAACGAGGATAGTTATTTCCAGGAAGTAGTAAATTTATAAACCAACAAAAAAATGACCGCACATTTTCCCAGTTAAGTAGAGATAATAAATACAAATTTTGAAAATAGTAATACTTCAAGAATAAGGAGATGCAAGCCTAAACCAAAAAAGAAGAATAAGGAGATACAAAAAATAAATACTTTATTTAAGGTAGAAATACCCAATAAATAAGAAGATCCAATATTTTTTTGTGTAGAATAAATTATTAAATTAATTTGAAAAGTGACAAAATGTCCACATAGATTAGCCCAATATTGTTATATGCTATCATATAGCTCAAAAGGGAAGAAGTTTCTATCAATGAGTCAGGCAATAAAACATGAATCGTATCCTAACCTAACACCACATCTTTTCTTAAGGTGTAGTTTCTTCTGATTTTGTCCTGATCTATCTCATTCCTAACTAATTAATATCTCATAATTTTCCAATAATTTTTATGTACTAAAATACACTAAAAGAAACTGACAAGTTTTTCTATACGTTATACATGCATCTTTAAATTTAAATAAATTTACAAATAAAAATAAATACTACTAGAAAAAGTTAGATGTTTCCATCATACTATTTTATTAAAAACGAATAAAATTTAAGAATGAGAATTTCAAAATGGAAGAAGGAATTATGAAACTAAATTCTTTAAACCAACTAACCAAGGTACATAATCTCTATTGATACTGTGTTAAAATTCAAAATTTAAAAATCAATTCGGATTAACTAAGATTGCAACAATCTTAAAATCGAATTTATTTTTAAAAAAATCTTCAACTTTCTACTGAAGATTTAAAACTTAATTTGGAATTAAATTTAAGTATTTTGAAGCGGATAATTATATAAATAATTTAAATTTAGTTACCCTAGGTAAAGTAATAAGGTTTAATTAAAAAGAAAATGATTCCTAAAATATTGTCGTTTAAGTAGAAAAAAAATTGAATTTATAAATTATAATACAGATGTATATCTTAAAATAGTATAGATGATTACCAAGATAAAGTAACCAGCTTATCTCCTTGCAAATCATTATGATGTGTTTGTTATTGGTCTACTTGCGTCATGAAGAGTGCATATATTTTAAAAATTGACCCGGTGACTGAATCCGGTCAGGGTACTGGATTACTGGGTCAATGGTCGAACCGGTGAGTTATTGATTGACCTGCATAACCTAGTCAGTGGTCAAACCAATGGATCCCTGATTGACTCGTGTGACCTGGCTAGTGATCAAACCGATTGACCCGCATGATAATGTCTTAAAATATTTATAAAAAAATCACAAATTAATATTTTTCCATAACATAGAGTCATAGATAATTAGATAGCAAAATGTTAAAAAAAACATCATTATCCAAGTTCAAACAAACAAGTACCAAATATCACAAACATAAGTTAAATATAATAAGGCATCACAAACCATAACATAGATAATTAGATACCAAAATGTAAAATAAAAAATCATTGTCAAAGTTCAAACAAACAAATAACAAAGATCATAAACATAAGTTAAATAAGTTTAAGTTCAAGAAACAAAATTATGAATGAAAAATTATAGAATGCTAATTCTCATCCAATAACTTATTTGATTACGAAAAGTATACTAAAAAATTCAAAATAACAATTGAAGTATTAAAGTTGATAACACAAGTGCATTAATAAAAAAGAAAGTGTAAATAGTAAATACTTAAATTAAAACAAAAGTTCAATTTTAATAAATAAAAAAAGGAGAAGGAGTATAGTAAGTAATAAAGGGAATGCAGGAAGCAAATCTATTATGGATCTGAGCCCAAATGCAAAAAACCCTATTCCCATGTATATAAAAGCTTTTGTGCTAGTTCCATTCCATTCTGCCTTGCGCTGCTGCACTTTTTTGTTTTCTTCTTTGGCAACTGTGCTGTACTTTCTTCTTCTATGCGCTTTCTTCTTCTATGCTTATTCTATGCTTCTTTTATTCTTTTTTCGCTTTCAACAGATGTGGTTGGATTTCTATTTGGCCTATTCTATCCGGTTTCCAGTTCCGCCTCCTTCACAGTGTGCGTGAAGGCATTTGTATTTATGCCAAGTGTGGAGGGAGAAGGCGGAAGCAACTCGAGGCAAGAGACTTTTTTTTTCTTTTCTAAATAGCGACCCGGTCCAGGTTAGCGGGTCGGCGGTTGAACCATGAACCCGATCGGGTCACACCGGGTTAAAAGCATGCCCGATCATTTAATAGACTCGACCCAGTCCAGCCATCGGGTCACGGTCCGACCGGCCGAGTCGGTCCAGTTTTTAAAACACTGATATATATATATATGGTTAATTTGCAATTAGGTTTGGACTTAGGCTCTAGAGTTGTGACCCATATCTTTGAGTGAAAGCACAGGGCTACGATTTAAGTATCAATATACTTGGGCTTGTTATTTACTAATTACTACTCCTTTTTGCTTGAACCTCCTGCCATTTTTTTTTCTTCTGTAACTGTTTTGTCATTTATTTTTGGAAAACTAGTTTTTGTAAGTGTATGAAAACTAATTTCTATAATATGTTTGTGTCCAAATACATTATGGAAATTATTTTCTATAATGTATATATATTGGAATACAACATGAAAATAGTTTCCTTGAAAGATAACTACATTATGAGAATTTGTTTCTGTATTGTAACTGGAAAAGACTAGGAATATGAAAGTTATAAAATAGTTTTCAGAATGTAATAACTAGATTTTGGAATATAAAAAATAATTTTGGAATATTTGCATCTCATGAAAAAAAAAGGTGATGCAGAAGATGATGTCAATGAAGGAAACACTGACGAAGAAGAAGGATGAGAGAGGAAGAAGGAGTTAAGAGAGAGTAAATGTTGAGAAAGGAAAGAGAAGGAGAGGCAAAGGGTGTCAGTGAAAGGGAAAGAGATAAGGGGTGTAAGTGAGAAGGAGAAGGGAGATAAGAGAGGAAGGGAGAAGAAGGAAAGAGGGAGAATATTTTACTTATGGGAGGTGTGAAACATTCTGGGTATATTAGTTATAAAAAAAACAAATTTCTAACAAAGAAGGGATGCCAATAGTAATTTGGGAGTGGTAATAGTAAAGCCCTTGTGTTGTTGTTTAAGCTCTCATAATTTGGACCTTGGCTCTTGGGCCAAGTTTCAAAATGTAAATTAAATAAAAAGAAGACCAATAAATCAATAACATACTCATTGCAACTTTTTGGGTAAGGAATATATGGATTAACTAGCAGGTACCTGTGCATTCACATGTCATCTCCGTCGTGACAAATATTCAAAATATATCTATTCATAAAATTAGATATTTTTATTAAAATAAATATAATTAGCTAATAAAGCTCTCCAAAATAGAAAAAAAAGATTGAGAAAGTATTCAAAGAGAAAAAATATTTTAATTATAATCACACATAAATTTATAATTTAATTTAAAATATTTACAACATTATATGATAAATTTATTATGCATAAAAATTTGAAAGGGATTTAACTTTTATTAAATTAATATATTTTAAATTTTAAAATATGAAATAATTTAATTATTTTACAGTTATGTTGTAAAACAAAAATATTAATTTATAATGTTTAATTGATAAAAAATATTACAAATAATTTAAAATTTAAAAATAATTAAATTAGATGCAAAAATTAATATTAAAAATAAATTATCCTTTTTAGTCTCAAATAAATTATTTATATTTCATTAGTACCTACGTAAGATGTGCTATTATTATTATAAAGTGTTTAGTATTATCTTCGTCCCGTGAAAAGAAAATATACCAAGTTACTAACTATTAAATTCTCTAATATATTTGTTATAACTATCAAAGACTAATATTTTTTTATACATATTTTTTTATCAAAGTTTCATTAAGGAACAATAATGATATTATATTTCATAATTATATTAAAAATAAAAATATAAAATAAAGTTAATTTCAAAATAAAAAATTTTGTCTGTAAAATAATTAAACATAAAATCAATATATTATTTAATAATAAATATATTAATTGATTAATTTTAAATTATTGTTTAGTATAAAAATTTCATTCTCTTGAAATAAATGTTATTCAACAAAAAATTTATTTATGAAATTGTTTTAAGCTATTTTTTATGATTTCTAAGTAAAAATATTCTTATAAAATTTTAAAAAATTATTGTTAAGTCTTAGGTATGAAATTGTATTAAATACTCAAAGAAAAATAATTTTTCATAGTAATTAAACTTAACTCAAACAAGATTGTCTCCTTGAATAAAACTTGTGATCTATATCAAAAAAATATTTAATTTATAATATTATTGTTAAAATAATTTAAAATTCAAAACAATTGTTGTAATAAAGACATGATTTAATAAATTAATTTTAATATAAATTTTATATCTCTATATATATATATATATATATATATATATATGAATTTAAGTATGAATTTAACATAAATTCAACATATTATTTTTAATAAACATATTAAATAATTATATTTAAATTATTATTTAGTATAAAAATTACAACCTCAAAAAAATGATTTCAAAAAAAATATTTTTGAAATTATTTAAATATTTTATACAATTTCTCAGTAAAAATGATTGTATAGGATATAATAGTAAAAAACATAAAATTGTTGAGACTTAGGCTAGTTGTTATAATTTGATAAACCACTTTCTAAGTGGTATTTTGTATGAGTTATTGTGTCATTTTGCATATATTTTCTTGGTAGAACTCACACTTGGACACTAATTTTATATTGCAAAAGGATAGTCGCTCAATTGAGTAAAAAAGTTAGAGATTGCACAAATTTATGAAGATTCTACATTTGATCACAATCACAATACATTTACTATGACTATGGTAATCATCATGAACACAATAAAGTGATAACAGTCCTCCAAAATAACATCAAAATTCGACAATTGTCATGATCAACTGACGAAGGTCATGGTCAACTCATGAGGGCATGGTCAACCATGATGTGTTAATTCATGAGGGTCGTGATCAATTCATGAGAGTTGTGGTCAACTAAGAGAGTCATGGTCAATCCATAATGGCCTAAGGCTTCAACATCACTTCCGACCATGGCCATGGTGGATCCACCACTACTGTAGTGCACCTTTTCATACAAATATCTTTAAGAAGCTGTATATAGGTCTCTATATTTTATAAAATGGTTATCCAATTTTATTTGTGTCTTTTACGAATTTGAGAGAACTTTGAGGGCTTTTGAGAGTTGAAGAGCGTGGACAACACCGTTTAGACAAATCATTATCATTGCTCCTGACTATTGGTATGTCTATGTTTACTCTTTATAGGATTGCTAGTTTTCTTTGATCATGAGTGACTAGTCCCCTTAGTTCGGGGGTTATAATGTAACTATGCAAATGTACTCCTCTCCTTATTTTTAATGAAATTCCTCATTATTTTTATGTTAATTAATTTTCTTTCTTATTTTAATGTTTATTTGGAATCGGTCATTCTAATACTTAATTGATGGCATAATAGTGATCATCTACATGTAATTGATAAATCTAGGTAGAAAATGTTTATACCAAATTGCATGATCAAACTATTTGAGTATTCTTCGATAGATTAGTTAATCTTTAGTTAATCATCCATATAATTGATTTTATCATTTGACTTAAATTGATAGATCTGTGATCATTGGGGTATTGATTTAAGACAAAGAGCATCTTCTGACCTAGATCATACACTTTAGTTGATTTTGGGAATCAGTAATGATCTGGGAAATGAATTTTATTAGAACTAGGATTGAGAAAAATTGGTACTAGTGAGTCATAACCACTGGTCACTCTTATCATAACTCAAAACCTTACTTTATTTTCATGTAATTGCTTTATTATAAAAACTAAAAAACTACAAAAATACTTAAACTCTTATTTTTAATATAATAAATATTTTTATTTCACTTTTTTATTTTTATTTCTATAAATAACGATGACAATAATAATAAGAAAAATTTTGATTATAAGTGTCATAAAGATAATAATTAAAAATTATATAATATATTTTATTAAATGTTTTGAAGCATTTATTATATCTCAATTAATCATCATTTCAATGGGATTTAGCAAAATAATTTTTATTTATACAAATAAAATTTTTGGTGTTTAAAATTAATTTTATAAAATAAAATGATAATATGTGAATAATTTAATGAAAATCTTATGAAAATATGGAGAGAAAACTATAGTACTTTATGTGTGTTGCTTCAATTACACATGTATTTTTTTTTCAATCTACAAAAAATCCCCTAATCACTCTATCTCCTTAATAGTGACAACCCCTTCTTGAAACAGTGTTAATTTTTTTGGTATATTTTGATCACATGATAGACATGTGTTATCAATATAATTTTTGTTGTTGTTATTTGCATATTTTTATGTTTAGCATCTAATATTGAAATTTAATTCTCTTTCTTGGCTTAATTATGAATAAAGCAACACATATAACTGATCGTCGATGAAAATAGTCTTTAAAAGATGAAATTAAGCTCCAAATGAAATAAATAGTATCATTGGTTTTTATTACTTCAATTAAAATATATATTATTTACAATTATTTTAATCAATTAAAATCACAACATATATCAATCGTAATTATCATAATTAATATAATAATGTATTTTTATATATAAAAATAGAAGTTTAGCAACATTTAGTAATTACATATAATAAAAAATAAATTATAATTGGTAATTACATGTTTACCTTAACGTTTTATTTTAAAATCATTTTAATGAATGCTCAATTTTTTTAATTCAAATAATTTTAATAATTACATGTAATTACCTTAATTGTATAGAATTGATTATTACATTAATTACTTCCATTAAATAATATAAAAAGATCTAATTAACTTTGTTTAAAATAATTTTGTGTGAGAAAAATATTTTTGAATATTTTAAAAGATAATTTATAAAATAAAAATCAAAACCAAAAAAAAATATTTTCATTATAAATTAAAAGTTATTAAAAAACTAATGTATTTTAATATAAAAAATATACATATTCACCAAGAAAATATAAATAATATAAATAAATCATCAAATAATTACTTACTTACTTTATTTATATGAGATTTAATTGATGTTTTTATATTTATATAAATTTATAATTTAAGTGATATTTTTTGTAAAATTAATATGAATAAAATTTAATTTATATTAACATAGATCAAAGGATTTATAAACTCTTTTTTTCATCTAATATGTTTGTATAATTCAGGAGTTCTTAATTTGTTCAAACTTTAACTTCCTCTTATAGCTCTATGATATTTTAAGTTATAACTTCCTCTTGGTAGAGAACACATGCATATTGATCTTCTTTCTTCTCAAATAACATGATTTTGATAATAAATTTATGACTGCAAAAAGAAAGTCAACAAAAAAATGCTATCAATTTTTAGTGAAAGAAAAAAAAACATAATACTGTAAAAAATTTCATTTTTAAATGGATAAAGATAGATATAATAAAATAAAATAAAGAACCAATTTTCAAGAAAAAATGATTAATTGTTAAGTAGTACATGTTAATTTTTCACAAAGCTTCTCTTTTCTTGAGAAAAAAGTGTAGAATTTCACCATCTTACATGTGTGAATGAGAATGTAGGTCATAAAAAAATATTGAACGGACAATGAAACAATATAATGTATTAAATAGTTAAGTTTTTGAAATGATCAATTTACAATAATAAACATATTAAAATAGATAAAATAATCATCATTCAATAATATTTCTTACTCTAATTGCAATAGTTTTGTAAATGTGAAATCTAAAAAATCAATTAGTAAGGAAACATGAAACTTAACAAAAATTAAAAGAAATGAAGAAATTGTATCAAATCAGAAAAAATATGAGATAAAAAAATTGTATTAAATCAAATGAAATTGATTATTCTTTATAATACACATCAACGCATTTATCTAACAAAAATATATTATTACATCTTATTACACACCACCTCCATAACTTGAAGATATTTATGTAAACACATAAAACTATCCACCACCACATATAGACCTATATCAAAAGAGACAAAAATCAAGGTAAGAAAATTCAGAGATAGATGTAAACTAATTTCCTGTTTCCATAGGACTATTTGATCTAAGCTAATACTATGCAAATGAAAATATCATTATATATTAATAATTAAGACAGTAGTTTAATTGCAATAATTAATACATTTTACAGAAATGAATAATCAACATGGAAACAATATACTTACAATTTTTAAAGTTAATTGGAATATTTTTTTCTTTTCACCACCCTAATTTAATTCCATAATATTATTCAATTACTTAAAATCTTTACCTGATTTGAATATTTATAATTGATTGGGATTAATATTTGGTCAAATTAATGAATTTTCACAATAATAATAAATATATTCATAATAATAAATTTATATCTGTGAAATATATTAAAAATTTATTATTTTAAATTTAATTATAAAAAATTAATATTTAAAAAAATACTAAAAATATTTTATTTTTCACTGTTTAGACTTCAGAATGAATTAAATTTATAAACATATTTTTAAATCATTTTAAATTATAAAAAATAAGGTTATAAAAGTTTGAATTATAAAAGATCTTAAATACGTGATTTAAATATTCACCCGATTATTTTGAACAAAATTAGAATTGATTGAAAATAATTAATATTGAATATCCATTGGTTGAATTACATATAATTGACCTATAAAATAAAGTAAATACTTTTCAACTACTTATTTTTGCATTAATTAATTATAATACATTTTCCAAATTAATGAATTTTTAATTTTACTGGATTTTAAAAAATATTTTTAGCACTTAACTATTCAATTTTTATTTATTTATATTAATATTCAAATTTCAATAATTTTCAGATATTTTTGCTGAATTAAAAATTTTCAACTTTAATTTTCATATTGACAGAACACAAACATTTTTATTAGAAAAGTAATTATTTTTAATTTATACATGAAAAATATATTAAATTTTATATGTTTGTAAATTTAAATATAAAAAAATTAATCTTTAAAAATTTACTAATTTTTTATTATTTATAAACATATTTTTGATACAGTTTAAGTTATAAAAAATGGTTTAATGAAATAAAATTTTTAATGGCCAATAAATATTTTAATCTTAAAATCAATTTACATTATTTATGAATCAATTATATAATTAATTTTTCTCATTTATATTAATGATTCATTAAGTACTAATTAAATTGGAATTTAAATTTAAATTGTAACCAGACCAATATAATTTAAAGCATTAAATAATGAGGAAAAAAATTAATATATTGTTTTTTTAAAAAAAATTACGAATTTATTGTATTTTTAAAAGTATTTATACATCTATTGTAGTCAGTCGCGCCTGGCGCGACTGGGGCTTAGTCACGCCCCAATCAAGCGCGACTCACCTGCTTGCGACACGTGTCATTTTGAGACACGTGTCATTTTGAAGCGCAGTGTATATAAACTTCGAACGGTCATAACTTTTGACTGGAATGTCCGATTGAGACGAAATCGGTGGTCAAACGCTCGAAATTCAAAGGAGAAGGCTTAAATAAATGTCTGAAGGGGATTTGGTCAACTATTTTTTCCAAAAAATGCTTCTAAGTGCCTCAAAATTAGGATTTAAGATTCAATTATCCAAAAATTTCCTTTTTGTCTACTTTTTTAATTATTTAATTAGTTAATTTAATGCTATTTTTTATTTTTTTAATTACTTCTCTTAATTTCGAGCGTTTTGACATAAAGTACGCTTCCATCGGACATTCCTATAAAAAATTATGACCGTTCGAAGTTTGAATATACAAAAATAGTTAGACCATTTGAAGTACGATATTCAAAAATAGCATTAGTACGATTTTTTTCCCCAATGGGGACATTTTTTTCTTTATTTACCGAATGGAGTAGGGTAGTCAACAAAAAATTACCACGTGGCACGAATCCTTTTTTTTTTTTTAAACATATCGGTCGTTAAAATTGAATTGCTAATTTCGGTTTCTATTTCAGTCGCTAAAGTGTTAGTGACGGAATGAGTCACGCCCAGTAGGGACGCGACTGGACCCTTGTTGCGCCTGGTAGTGGCGCGATTGGTCAGGTCTTGCTGGGACGCAACTGACTGCAATAGATGTGTAGATACTTTTGAAAATACAATAAATTCGTAATTATTTTTAGAAAAAATAATATATTAATTTTTTTGCCCAAATAATGACATTGACATCCAAATCTTGAGAAACTATTTGCTTTTTCACGTGTCATCCAAATCAAATTTTTGTACAATGAGGACAATAAAGCTTGAAACTGAAAGTTTATACAAGCCACTCCAATCTAAACCTAGAATTTCATGCAAGTTACTCCGACCTTATCACTGGACTGGATTGATCCTAATGGGTTAAATGATTATTTAAGTCTAAGCCCAAATTCATTTGCTTGTAAAAGTTTTAATGAATATCTATTATTAAGTACCAATCTAATGCTCCACAAGAAAATGAGAGAATTGACGACCACCAATTTCAATAATCATATTGGGCATATTTGAATTAGTATCAGTCATAATACACTTACGTATCTTAATCCAAATTAATCTTTCTAATGTAATATTCAAATATTGTTAATCCTTAATTATACACTATTAAAATTTAAATTTTGTGTACTCTTTTTAAATCACCTGTCACTCACCCGATCGTTGACATAGTGATTAAGTATTCCACACTTACATATTATGCGATGATATATTTAGAAAAAAAAAATATGTTTAATATTTATTGTGTATAAAAAAACTTTTTTTAGCAAACAAAATTAATCGCTGACTGTGAGATGCATCATGTGTCAGGAAAAAAAATCACTCGTCACTCCAAATCACTATTGAAGTGCTCATCCTTAATTATTAAAAAACATTGCACATTGCACATATATATGTTTATTGAGAGTACCAGGTTGTGCAATCATAGTACAAATTACATGCCTTTCATGATATGCTGTAAGACCTCATGCCTTTTAATGGATTAATACACTATGAAAAAGAAAGAGAAAAGACCTCGCCAGTTTTCTTAGTCAACCATGTCCAACTCTTATCCTTTTATTAGGTAATATGTGACTCTAGCAAAATCCACGTGTTCGTTTTTCTTTCGTTAATGTTTTTTATTAAATTCTCTCTGCAATCAAGGACATTACAGAAGATATTGAAGCTAGTGCCGTCTATATGTGAAGTCCCAAACTTGAATTGTAAATTTACAAGAGAAGAAATGAGAAGTGCTCTCTCTCAAGATTCTCAGAACATATATTAGACAGTGATGACTCATATCCATTGAGAACAACATTTTTTGCCTAGATTAATTTTTGAATCAAAGTGGTACTCTATCCAACACCACGAACCAAGCAAAGGAATATTTTCCATAATTTTGTTTTTGAATGCATATTGGATGTACTTCTTTTTTTATTTATTCATAATATTTCATATAAAAGACCTTGTCCCCTCATTTCAAGCGATGAGAACAAATGTATGTCCTCTCAAACCAACGAAAATGATTGAGAAATTGAATATAATGTATGTGAGAAGAATGTAATATCAAGACCCAAAAATTTTGATATATTCAAATTTAATTGTGTTGATTGCATGACATCTTACGCGTGCTACCTTTAATTATGGCTGGACCAACTGTGTAAATGATATGATATGTCAAATTTAATAAAATGACATCTCTGATAACATTTCTTTTATATATCAAAACTGAATTTTATCAATCCAACTATTGATTTGTGTAATATTATCATTGTGTACATATACAAGTTTACACAATTTAAATATTCAAACATATATAAGAAAAAGTTAAGTATATTTTTTTAAAACATTTATATATATATATATATATATATATATATATATATATATATATTTATTTATTATGAAACGCCAAAGTCGTTGATTTCATATAATCCATCCACATTATTTTCATAGCACATATTCAGTTGATCATTATGAATGATTATGTGGATCAATTGATACCTACCAAGTTCTTTAAATTTAATTAATGGTTTTAAATTTATGTTTTGGGTACACATTTGTGTTAAAATATTTGGAGAAATTTTTTATCGTCTATAATATTCCTATTCAAACTTGAAGAAAATTATTTTTCTTAAAAAATATGTGGTTTGTAAAAAATCAATTGGTAATTATAAGAAACATTTAATAATGTTTTATTGTTTGATTTGCTAAGATTATTGTAGATATTTTAAATAATAATAATTTTTTGTGCAATCATTGTAATTTACAATAAGAATATAATAAAATGTTATACTAACATTACAATATGTGGTGATCATATATATTAATTTTCTACGCAAATAGAATTATCTATTAGTGTTTAATAAGTATGATATCTTATACTATATATTAGTATTCATAATTTTTGTTAAATAAGTTATATACCAAAATCAAACTTAAGACAAAAATAATTAGTACGTAAATTAACTTTTTTTAGAGGATTAGTACAAAAAATCAGACGATAGCAATTAAAATTTTACAATGCAGCATTTTCAATTCCATGTGCAACCTACGTACATTTTATTACCCATTTTACCAAACTAGAAAACATGGATTAACTTTAGATCACTACATATGAAAAGTCTAATCCCCTTTGATGATATTCAGTGTTTCACATATATATTCTAATTAATGAGAATTTTCAAGCATGAATCGTTTAATGATTTGCACGACCTCTGCCGCAGCCTCTGAGTACGAATCATGAGTGAGAAAGCCATGTTCCTTCCCCTTAAACTCAATGTATTCAATGTTCTTCCCTAGTTCTTTTAACCTTGTTGCATAGTCCAGTGCTCTGTCCTTCAGCAATTCATTGCCACCAACTATCACTAAGATAGGGTCAAGCTTCACATGTCCAAGGTTTGGACTGTTAGGTCCAAATGGGTTCGCCAATGGGTGATCTCTTGTCTCTCCAATAGGTATTGACAGCCTCCAAAATCTGCTTGAAGGAAGAGATAAACCCTATCATCGCATATAGAACAGTTCTAATGCTACATATAAAGAACAATGATAAATGTTCATTCCACATTTTGGAGAGAATTCAAGTGAAAAAGAGAGATGAGAAGAAAGAAGAAAAGGTAGAAAGAAAGTGATAGATGGATGTGAGGATACAAGGAAGAAAGATTGAGATGAAAAATGAAATAGAAGAATATGTGAATGTATGTTAAGTATATTCCATAAAAGGAGTTATAACAATATAGGGTTTTAATGCATTTTGTGTGTGTACGTGATCACTAATTATACTAATAATTGAATCTAAAAATTAATGCATATTACGCAAACTTTTTATTACTAAATTGATCCTAGTTAGTAGTGATCACTAACACATTCTTTTATTAGACACATTTTTTTATTGTTTGAAATTTATTAAAAATTATAAAATTATGAGTAAATTTATTAAATGAGAAATGAGACTCACCAAATTTTATGTTTTTTTAATAAATTTTAACCGAGTATATTTAATAGAGAGTGCTGCTGCTCGCATTTTTCTATTCCATAATTGATCGAGAACAAATCTTAATAAAAATTGAGAATTATTTTCACATGTAATTGTAAAAATATTTTTTTTTCATATATAGTTATATATAAATATAGTTAAATTAAAATTAAATAAAACTAATCTTAATTATTTTATATAATTAATTATATATAATTAAAATTTGTTATTTTTATAAAAATTAGTGTGAACAATTATCACATGATATGCTTAGTTGAATTAGCCAACTCTCTAAAAAGTGGATTGCCTTAATTGATAAAAGTTTCTAAATAATTTTGTTGTTTGAGAATATGACAAAAGAGTTGAATTTTAAGTGATTGTCCTCATGCTGAATAATTTTGCTTTTGGTGTAGTACACATATATTCACCACTTTCTCATTGTGTACCCACGTCTAGTACACATATATTCACCACTTTCTCATTGTGTACCCACGTCTTTCATAGGTATTAGGTATTTTCCAAATAAGAAAAAGTTTTACTTTGCACGTGGAATATCATAATTAATTAAAATTTTAAAATGTTACTAACCTAGAAGACAAGTAAATGTAACTAAAATGGTGTACTTTGAATAATATAGAGGAGTAGTTTTTCTTTTCAGAGACACGTAAGTATTTGTCATTATAACATTTAATATGCATGCTGATCTAATTTTAGAATATTCAACTCAAATATTTGATAGCGAAGGCTATACATATATCACGTTTATTATTTGCGAAACATGATAAGGCAAGTAAATTTTTTTTATTAAAAAATATTTTTTATGTCAAAATAAAAATTATTGTTTATTTTTAAGTAATTAAAAATATTTAGTAAAATATATTAAATATTTTTTAATCAATAGTTTTAATACATTCATTAACTGAATTTAAAAATATAATACAATATAGAAAGATTTACTGTGTTTTAGGCATCTCCTAAAAAGCTAATTACTTCACTAGATAAAGTGGGTTGATTACAAAGAATTTCACTTTTTTTCAGAGTACTATTTTAATAATACTAAAATTTAATATTTTATTTTTTACGTTTGGAGTATCTATCCGAATATTCCTCATTCACACATCAATTTTAATTAATACCGTTTGATGTTTAGCAATATAACTTTTAAAAGATGATATATTATTTTATATTTTGATTTATCAATCATTTTCTTGTTCTGCTTGTAAAGTTATGCATGTATAGCATTATATTCAGGACACTTAATATGTATAGCATTATAAAAAAAAATTATATTATATGTTAAACGTTTATAATTACTGTACACATTTCTTCCAAAATAATCACTGTACATAAAATATTCTATCAACTGAAACTTTTATTCTTTATATTGGAATATATCGTTTTTTATCACTTTCTACTTAGCTATGTTAAATAGAAGGATTAATTAAGTTTTTTTCTCTTAACTTTTTTAGATTTTCATTTTTAGTTCTTTAAATTTTTTTATATAACTTTTAATCATTTGTTACTTCTTTGTTACTTTTTTGTCAGCAATTGTAGTTCTTTTAAATTTTTTATTTTTAATCTCTTATTTATTTTATATTTGAGATTATGTTTTAGTAATAAAAATAATTAAAAGTAAATGAGAAACTAAAAATGAATAAAAAGTTTTAAAGAGATTAAAAATGATAATGAAAAATTAATGTAGGATAAGTTAGCAAAAATTATGAGATAAAAATATAATATGAAAAAATTGTGAGAATACAAAATTTAATTAATCCTAAATAAAATTATAATAGCAAATATCTAAATCAAACTATTAGTACAAGTTCCGTTAGTATGACCCATTCAAACTGGAAATAATAATTACGACAGCATATGAATTTTGATAGCAATGAATGGTTAAAATCATAAATGAACGATCATTTGACACGTGAGAGAATATAGACTGGCAGAAAACATGATACAGGTGATGGTGTGATAGAAAACAAAAATTTCTAAAAAATATATAAAGTTAAGGTAATGATTGAGGTGTAAAAAAATTAAAATAAAAACAAATACAATGAAAAGTAAAAAATATAAACAAAAAAGTTCATGACAATAACGTTTCTCTTTCTCCATATTTGTGGAACGTGGAACCGGTGGCACCAAGATGTGACATAAAGAAGTGCAAGACGACTTTATAGCAAATGTTGCTATAGCTTTGGGAATGACATGTTTGAATTTTCGCCTTTCGAACCATGGTTAATATTTTGATTTTCCCACGTTCCCGATACTAAATAAAACTAAATCATTATATAATTTCAGATTGCTTTAGAGATTAGACTTAGACATTATGTATATAAGTACGTTGAATGCCTAATAGTCTTTTTTTTCAATGAAATGCTTATTAGTCTTGTTCCAAATGAAAGTAACATATTTAAGATGAAATAAATTCATAAAATAACTGTATATTAAATTCATCTTAAACTTTACAATTTTTTTAACTATCATTTTAGTTTACCTGAAATAAATGAGTATTTTACATTCTGAATGCTTAAAAGTAGTATAAGAAGAAAAATAACTAAACATGCATGGTGGAGAAGAATTAACAAAGTTGTTATTCATTCACAATAATATAAACGTAAATTTATTAAAACTATTTTATTTTTTTTCCTTCAGTTTTTGCACCGGTGTCTTCCTTAAAAAAAAAATCTTATAATCCTGTTTAAAATTTAGTCACAATTATATATTTTTCGCAAGTGTGTTTCGTGTATATATCAAATCTGTAACTAGTTCCACAAATCAACCTGTATTACTGATTCAGTCACACGTTGAGTTGCCAATAGAAAAAACTAAATATGAAGATTATATTGCTTGTTATATATATGTATTTTATACATTATATATTTTGTATTTATCTAATTACAAAAATAGTGAATAAAAATACACTTTTAGCGAAAAGAAAAAAAAGATACCGTTGAAAAGTTAAAACTTCACTCTTCAAATTGTGGACTAGAATCAAATAACAAATATATTGCCACTTCCATATATGATCGTGAGATAAGCATAAATATTTTTTTCTCAAACAGTTAGCAAAGGAGTAGTTGAATTTTCAACCCTTACCTGTCGAGTAACTCAAGGGTCAGCATTTGTTCCGGTGGGCCCACCTCCGACCTGGTCCGAACCACCCCACCGAAAAACGGGCCCAGCAGAACGTAACCTCGTACTCGAACCGGGTCCATCTCCCTCGAACCGGGTCCGAGCTGAACCGCCAAGTGGTGCGCGATGTTCCCGCCAGAGGAGTCACCGAGGATGAAAACACGGTCAAAGTCAACACCCCGGGTCACCCACTCATCCCCGCCATGGTGGCCCTGTCGCTGGAGCCACCGCAGGGATTCCACGCCGTCATCCACTGCAGCGGGAAGGCGGTTCTCCGGGGCGAGGCGGTAGTCCGGGGCTACCACGGCGGCATGGAGGCTCGCAGCGAGACGCACACAGCATGAATGAATGTGTGGCCACGCTCGCGAGCCAAAGCAGAAGCCGCCGCCGTGGAGGAACATCACCACGGGCAACAACTTCTTGTTGTTATTGTTGTCATCAAATTTAGGTTTGTAGAGACGGAGGTGGAGGTTGAATTTTTTTTGGAAGAGGAAGTCTTTGAATTGTACGAGGTTGTCGTGTTGGGTGGGTTGAGGTTGTTCTTGGAAGTTGATGTTGGAACGCAAAACGGTGCCGTCGCTCAAGAGAGTGAGGAGGCCCATGCAGTCCTCAACTACGTGGGGAGGGAAAGCCATTTTAGTGAAGAAAAAAACGTTGTTTTGGTGAGGGAAAGTGAGAGTGGTGAAGAGGGCTATAAATACCAACACCTAAGAGGCCAATAGATACCATAATATGGCGCTACGTTGGTGACTTTGTCAGTGGAGTACGTACGAGAATGGAGGATTTTGGTATCTTGGTACCACTGTGGTGTAGAACTGTCAAAGTCCAGCATTAATACTTTTGCCCACTATAATCAACCTAATAAATTAAGACCATAAATTAATTAGGTGAAAAGATAAAAACAAAATTGATTATTAGTGGTCACCCTAGTTGACACTTTTGTTGTTTAGTAAAAAAATAACGAAAATAGAGTGAATGAATATAAGAATGATGAATAATGTATATGAGAAATAGAATGGATGAAAAATAAGAAAGATGGATGAAATATTTGAGAAATAAAGTAAAATCAAGATGTTTAATTTAAGATGCATAGGAAAGAGATAAATAGATAAATGAAAATAAGTGAAAAATAAAATAAAAATAATTAATGGGTCTCACACCTTTTTATTTCTCTCATTTCTCATTTACTTTTACTAGACACACTCATCTTTTTACTCTTCACCTTATTTGTTATTTCTCCTTCACCATGTTAATAATGGTGCAATATGATAGGTGAGATATATACCACGATGTGTAATAAGAGAAGAGAGATAGAACCATTAAAAAAAGAGAGGAGAGATAGAACCATTGAGTGTTTTTAGTTCCCGCTCTTTTTCTCTAAGTTTTGCATTTTTTTAACATAACGGTGTCATAATAGATTAAAAACATGTATTTTATAACCTTTAAAGACTAAATTATACAATATGAAAGTTTACAGACTAAAAATAAAATTCAACAAAAATATAATATATAAAATCATATTTTATCTTAATTTTAAAAATAATTATTATAAAAATTAATAAATTTATGATACATAGTGATATGTAATTAGATGAAAATGTAAAATTATTTTTTATTTTGCATATCCCATTTTTCATGGATTAACTGGGTGTGCTTGACCATCTTTTACTTTAGAAAATGGAAAGTAAAATAATGCAAAGTACTACAAATCACTTTAGCTTTGCATATGAGAAAATATGCAAATTATTCAACATTATTAATTTGGAACCTTAAAATTGTCATCTTCTCTGGCCAAATATTAATAACATGATAGTAGAGGTTTCTATTCAAGTGGACCAAAAAGCAAAAGTGTTTTTACCAAAATCTGAAAATGCCACGTACCAGTTGGAAGTGGTCCAGGTGGATTTCAGATTATGCACGTCGGATGGTGAGTCAACCTTGTTAAGGAGGGGGACCTGCAAAACAAAGGAAATGACTTCGATGCTCAAATAAGTAGATCAATTATGAAAGTATAACTGAGTATAAATATCTCCGAGGTGGTCTTAGAGTATGTTCATCGTGGGTGAATGTGTAGTGTGTATGAGCATTAGTAGTGGATTAGTATATCATATCAAAGGTTTAGAAAGAACATGTATTTATATCATTGAGTATAGGCCTTGGGCCTATGTTTCATAGTTGATCTATTGATAATATAAACAGATAACAACAGGCAATTATGTAATTTGAATAAGAGATAATGTGTATCTTGTAGATATGTTGCTACTCGTAGATAAGTAACAGCTTGTAGATAATCTCTTGGAGATATTCCAAGAGATAAAGTGATTACACTTATTTGAATAAGTGCAATAGATAAGCTGCTGTTGACCAAGGAGACCTGATTGTTGAGGGTTGATGTCTACGCTCCTGAAGCAGGACTGACAAGGAGGGCGAACAAGTGTGTTATCACTATAGTAGGGTTGATACTAAGAGCCAAGATATGCACCATTACTATAGCAGGGTTGACACAGAGGGTGGGCACGTGTACAGTGACCCCACAATAATGACCACGTGTAATCTCACCATTTGGTATCGTACATAAGACCATCAGCCTCTGAGTCAGCTTGCGAATGAAAGAGGATGAATGAGTGTTAATGAAGAATGTCCAATGTCAAGGTTAATGTTCTTGATGAATAAGAGGAGTAGTGAGCTCAAGGAGTCCCCGAGGGTGGACAAGTGATGTCTGATGTCGATGTTGACAACTTGGTGAAATATAATTGTGGAGCCTTGTCAAGCCCCCTAACCTGGACATGTGTTGTTCGGGTTGTTATTATTGAAGTATCCAAGATGGACGTATTTGTGCTATAGGTGAGGTCAGACATGTCTGGTGAATGAAGCGTCGAGGTTTAGGACTTCTACCAATATCTGATCGTTGGAATGAGCATTGAAAGCAAGCATTACGCTTTATTAAATGTTGCAGGCATATGCCATCCACGTGCCATACTCGTGCATACGTGTCATTCAAGGAGTGGACACATATTGGAGACGTGCAATAGTGGGTGAATGGTGTTAAATCGTTGCACGAGTTTCTAGGGATCGTTTCCAATCTCGCTAGTAACTGTCAAGTCACGCCTCCATTTAAATAGAGGAGACGTTTGACATTTCTCCTACTGTCATTCCTGTCTTCCTTACCTCCTTGCATTCTCGATCTTTCTTCAAACTTCCTTGTTTCTTTGCTTCCTTTTGCTTTTTTTTAAGGTAACATTTCTAGCTCTGAAAAATGTCTGAATCTCCCATTTTTTTTACTCTGCCTTTGGTCTGGGAGGCAGCGACTCAAGGGGCTCAATCAAGCAGCCCTTCATGCGTGAAGTGATTTTAGTGGGTGACTCCTAGGAGGAGGATACCCATGGTGGAGTTTCTGATGAGTCTTCCTCTTTAGGGAGGAATGAGAACTCTCGTTGGGCTGGTGAGGGCATCTCTCACCCTCGTCAGCAGGCAAGGCCTTCCTTTGCCCCTAGGGCGAGCAGGCCTTAACCACTTATCATCCTTCCTCCTCTGTCTGCATCTGGAAGGATAAGACAAAGTGGTGCTAGAAGTGCGAGGGCCTCTCCTCGCATGTGTTGCAATCGCAGCACTGAGTCGCTATCCTCCACTCTCGTTATGTCTAGTTATGAATGGGTTAGGGAGGATGTCTTCAAGTACCAGTCATCTCTGACTTCTCAAGTGCACGTGACTGCCATGTGCCAACAACTGTAGTTGACGACTCTTGGGGACTCCCGCAAGTTCATTATCGAGCCTTGTGGGAGTGTTGACTTCCCCTGTCTAAGGGTGGCGCTAGGTGCACTGCCCTTTTTCTTCATGTACCGATGCCTCTTCGAGGTGTTGGGTCTTCTTCTTCCTTTCTCCCTTTTCTAGTGTGCCTTACTGGACTTTTTGAACGTGGCACCCTCCCAACTTCACCCCAATAGTTGGGCAGTGGTGAGGGCATTTCAAATTCTTTGTTTCTTTTTGAACATTCGACCGAGTGTATCGATCTTTTTATTTTTCTTTCAAACAAAATTTTCTGGGAAGATTGCTTGGGTCTCCTTGCACAGTGTTTCCAAGAAGTTGTTCGAGGTTTACACCAATGTCTTTTGCCGCTTTAAGGACCATTTTTTCAAGGTTCGTGAGAGCGGTGTAGTCGCAGTTGCCCTTGATGGTAAACCGGGATGGGGAGCCTCGTTTTCCATTTTACTGGCAAGTTGAACCCACTAGATTTAGGTCCTTCGATGAGGACTTGATGACCCTGGTGGAGAAATGGGACAAAGTGATCATAGAGCTATTACCAGCCTCCTTAGACACGCGTGCCATCCTGTCACTGTCCTCGACAAATGACCCTTCTGCTGTATTGGTCGATACCCTTTTCTGCCTTATTCCTCCTTTATCTTCTTTATCTGCTTGTATATGTATTTTTTGACTTGGCTTGACACTCATGATCATGTACTTTTGCAAGTATCATGGGGAATTTTTCTTGGAGGCCATTGGTGAAGGTTGTGGGCGCTGATAGCGGTGTCGTGCCACTTGCCCCAATCCACCCCCCAACCGAAGAAGAGGGTCGACTCGCTGTCAGGGTTGGCCTTGTTGATGTTGCTACCACTTTCCCTAGTACCTCCCCTTCCACTTTGGCTACGAGGAAGAAGAATGATGGTGATGGTGCTGGGATTTTCGACCATAAGAAGTCTAGTGTAACACCCCGATATTTCCATAATTACAAATATGTATTAAAGATATGATTCAAGCCAATATTCAAATATTCATGATTTTGTAGTCAGAATATAAATAAAGATTATATCATCTTTTTATAAAATAGAAATTATAAGAGTAAGGCAATAATTACAAAAATACCCCTGTGTAATTTTGAAATGACCAATATGCCCCTAAGGTGAAAATGACCATTTTTCCCTTAGACAATTGTAGAAATGACCAACATGTCCTAGATATTTTAGTAAGATATTTTAGGGTGGAATGACCTAAATGCCCTTGAACCAATGGAATAATTACCATCACGTCCCGAGGATGGTAAATTACTAAAATGCCCTTTAGGTCAAAAATGACCAAAGGACTTTAGAAATGCTGAGGAGACCTGGAAAATAGATAAAATACTTTTAGATAACTAAATATTAACCTAGGAGATAACAAGAAATCATCAAATTGAATTCCTAGAAATTTTGGAAATAGGTTGAAAAAGAGCTTAATCTAGACTATCCTAGGTATCAGAAAATTATAAAGAAAGGATGAACATAATCTATGAAAGTTTTCTTTTAACTCTGGAAGGAATAGATTGCTTAAATAAGTTAGTTTGGTAATTTTAATAATTAGAGTCAATATGGACCAATAAGAAGCAAGATAAAAATCACGTTAGCATAAATTAGGATATTATGGAAAAAACTTGTGAAGATTACTCCTCAAGCTAGCAAACCTACGGGTAACATGAAGAAGAATGTAGAAATTAGACACTTGGGAAATAAGGAATCAATAGCCAATAAAAATCAAGCAAATGGAAAGTGAGTAATGATGACTTAAGAAGATATTTTTTAAAGAAAACCTTCTCTTAACTCCTTTAGACACGGATGAAATTATACACATTAGTTCAAAGATCCAACGGTCAAAATATTAGATATATGAGATAGGAGTATGCCCTTAAAATTTCAAAGAGATCCAACGGTTAACAAATTCATAGTGAGTATTTTAGTGAAACGGGTTTTGGAGGAAGCCCTCCCACGTGAAGCAAGGCAAATAAGCATGAATTGCCTCACAAGCTTGTTTCCAACGTACCAAAGGAGGTGGATGGAGCATGATGAAGAAACTTCAAGATATAAGACACTTGGAAGGTGCAAAATCAATAGCCAATAGGAATAAAGTAAGTGGAAAGAAGCCATAATTATTTGAAGATATTTGGAACTAGGTAACACCTCCTACAAGCTACATCTCCCACGTAAAAGCAAGCCAAGAGAAGCCTTCTTAAAGTGAAACTCAACGTGCCAAGGCAAGAAGGAAGGGGAAAAATCAAGAAGATAGCCACTTGTAAGGCAAAGGAACACTAGCCAATGGAAATAAAGCAAATGGAAAAGCGGCCATCATGACCCATCATTACTTGTAGTAAAAATCAACAATTGTCATAGTATAAAAAGGGCTTATGGCTGAAAATTTGGGAGCCTAAGAAAGGCAAAAACCGTGCAAGGCAACCATCCACCACTTTCCAAAATTTCCTTTCACCTAAAAGAATTAAACAAAGCTTTCACCCACTTGGAGTATCACGTGAAGCTCAAGGATTTAGGAAGACAAGATTGTCTAGCTTAAAAGGGAATAATCAAGGTATGGGGAAGTTTATGATAAGCAAAGTTTGGATATGATTTATGTTAAGAATCTTATGTGGTTTCATGGATAATTAAGCCTTGTAGATTAAGTGTTTGTGGAAATGCCGTAAAGAGTTAAAGATTGCTAAACAAAATGATTATTAAAGTGAGTAACTTGATTTTAGTTAAAGAATGATATTTTGAATGAATAACTTGAATCTAAACTTAATAGGTGAATTTAAGTGATTAAGGTTATGTATATATTATGACTATTTTTAAAGGAAGTAATTGGAATGGAAGTTATATGTTTTGGAATAAATATTCTCTAAATCCTTGAACTAGTTTATTTATGATAGGTTTATGTTGGAAACATGTTTATTTAGTAGAATTATGTTGAACTTTATAAAGATTAAGGTTTAAGTAGCTTTCTTTTAAAGTATTCTCTAAAACAAAGATTGCTTACCATGTGTTTGACAATTGGTCACAATGAATGAAATATGTTTAAGTGTTGTTGGCTTGAATCCTTGTTGTGGAATTTGAATTAGATTTGCATGGTTGGTTGCTTTAATAAAAATTATGAATGTGTTGCTGAGTGTTTCTGTGAAAGCCATCATATGTTTGATGAAATGTTCTAAAGAAACAAAGATGAATGAGGTATTGGAATCCTTGTGTTGTTAAATATGTTGTGATTATTTATGGATTCCAAGAGTTGTGTTGAGATATGGCTGTATGCTTGGACTGTGGAGTAAAGCTTTCTGTGATGTTTGAAAGAAGCTTTACGTATTGTTTTAAAAGCATATGCCATAAGTTGTTAAAGATGTTGAGCTTTGAAGAAGAAGAGTAATGATTAATGAGAAAAGATGTGATAAAATGAATCATTCATGCATTTTCATATGCATATGCCTGGCGGGGGCTAGACCGTGTTGTTGTTGTTGTTGTTGTTGTTGTCAGATAGTTAGAGGAACTGAGTATGAGCGTTCAGACAATGAGAAGTCTGAGCTGGGGGGTGCTTCGGCAGTGGGGAACTCACGCCACCCATGATGATCACATGTAGTGTGGGTGACTTTCCTGTGCACCACTGTGACACCCTGACTGATCATGCAAGTTCTGGACCAGTGATTGGGGCTATCTGACTGTGGCCACTGATGTTGATTTTATGAAGCTGAGATCTCAGTCATGCATCATATAAAAAGATGAGCATGCATTCTATACATTACATGATGAGTATGTGGAATATCTGTTGATCAGTAAATTGGATGATTTAATTTGTGTGCTGTGTAGATGAGGTAAATTAATCTTTGAGCAAATCTTCTGTGTTGTTCTTTTATAAACATCTACGTATGTATTCTGCTATATATGTTTTATTTAAACTTTGCTTGTCATAGACTTACCCTATTTTGTGTCTGTGGTTGACACCTGTGATGACCCCAAATTCATTTGGGCGAGCAGAAAAGCAGGAAAGTCTAGAAAAATTATACAGGAAAGATGATGAAGATGTGTTGATGATTTGTACTAAGTTAAATTCTTTGTATTTCATGTTGGCTTGTACATGAACTATATTGATGGACTGTGCGATATTCTGGACTGTTTTGATGAATTGTAATTGTATGAAGCGTAGTGAGAAAGAATTCGCTTGTTTGAAGCAAGAAGAAAAAGAAATTTTCATGAAATTTATAACTAAACTCATTTTAATACAAAAGAGATATGAGATTTCATCTAAAATCAATCAACCACGAGAGAGAGTAAAGAGAGGCGTTACATCTAGGGCCCCTCTCAGTTTGCATGCAATGAGGGAGGCCATTGGGTTTCTACCTCGCGCCCCAGTTTCTTCACCTCCTGTCCAGGCTCCTTCCCTCATAGTTGTTACTGTTGCTGCTCCTGTTTCCACCATTCCATCGCCTAATGTCCAGGCTCTAGCTTCAATGGAGGTGATTGTTGCTACTGCTCTGACCTCGACTGTCATTGTTGTTCCTGTTCCTCCTCCTTCTCCTCCTACTACTTTCGTCGTGCCGCCACCCCCTGCTGTGGCAATACCCAGTAAGCCTCTTCGTCCTGCCACCTCCCTTGAGCTTGCAAATGTTTCAAGGGAGGTTGACTTACTTTGAAGTGTAGGGCACTCTCTTTAACGCAATCCCCATCCCCCTTTGATAAAAATCTGATAAGGTCAGTAGGGGTGCAACGCTCTATGGACTCCGCCAAACTTTTCCTACAAAGGAGTTTGGTGATCTTGGAAGAAAATGGTCAGCTTCACCAAGAGGCTGTAAACAAAGTGACTTCCTTAGAGAAAGAGCTGGCCAAATGAAGTTTGTTGTTCACAACATTTGGCGGCTGGAACATGCCAAGTTGAATGGTGTAGTGGTGGCTCTTGCTGAGGTGGTCAAGTTTCACCATCAGTTGTCTACCAAGGCCAGTGATGCTTTGGCCAAGTTGTTGTGCACCCGGGTTGACGGTGATGAGTTGGTCACTCGGGGTAAGGCTTTGCTGAAGGAGAAGCTGGACCTTGCTGTCAAGGCCGACAGGGATGCTGCTGAGAAGAAGGAGTTGGCAAAGAAGGTAGCAGACCTAGAGGCAAGGTTGAAGGAGGCTGAGCTGGGACTTGCGACTGAGATGACAGTCAATAAGAAGCTTGATGAAGAACTGGTCATCTACAAGAGGGAGGTGGTGGAGCAGCATGAGAAGGGCTTCTTCAAGGCCGTCAGATAAGTTGCCTTCTTTGCAAAGGACCTTGACTTGGGTTTGTTTGACCCATTCAAGGATGTAAAGGAGGGCACCTTGGTTGACGAAGAAGAAATTGGCTTTGCTGAGGAGGGAGCCAACGATGGAGCCATTGCTACCTTTTGTATTTTTTGCTTTGTTTTTATTTTGTTTTGGGTTGTGAAGGTCGTGTAATGACATTCAATTTAATGAAAACATTATTCTTTCTTCATTCTTCTTTGTTTTTGCATACTATCTTTTGTTTATGAATATTTTGTGTTGATGAATATAGGCCACTTGAGTTGTGTCCTTCCGTCGAAAGTAAGACACTATATATTGATAATGTCTTGTCTAATTTGCGTGTTCGAAAATGAATGGTTTAGTCCATGGACTTTGCTTGCTGAAGCTTTCAAGTAACTGAAGTCCCAAGAGTGTATCTTGGGTTTTGCATGTTAAGGGTGATCCTTGGGATAACATTGGACTCCTATTTTCGCATATGACTAAGTCTTTAACCTTGATTGTCGAGGTTCCAAATGCATGTGTGTACCAAGAGCGCATCTTGGGTTTTGAAGTGTCAAGGGAGGACCTTGGAGACCTATTCCTGCAAAACAATTAATCTTATGGCCTTGCTTGTCGAGGCTCTAAGGATGTTATCGTACCAAGAGCTTGTCTTGGGCTGAGCATGCCAAGGGTGGACCTCGGACTTTAGCATACCAATGATGGACCTTGGGTTTTGTATTCTTGGTAATTAATCATGTGACATTGCTTGTCGAGGCTCTTAGGATGTTATCGTACCAAGAGCTTGTCTTAGCTTTAGCATGACAAGGGTGGACCTCGTATTTTAGCATACCAAGGATGGACCTTGGGTTTCGTATCTTGGGAACTTATACTACTACAAAGATAAAATTTAGGAATAATGAAAATTGTCAAGAGTGGACCTTGAGTACCTTAAGTTTCTGCCAGGGTGCTGAGGAAAACTTAGTAATGAAGAAGTTCACCAAGGGTGGACCTTGGGTTTGTCAAATCCTGTAAGTTACCAAGAGCTGGTCATAGGTTTTGTGGATCATTGGAGATCGACTAGTGACATGTCTGTCCTGAATTTTTGAGTTAGAGGTCTACCAAGGCTTGGGTTTATGAATCTTGACAGTCTACCACAGCTTGGGTTTATGAACCTGTTACCGACCAAGGGGTTGCCTTGGATTTTGTTGGAGGTCCACCTAGGGAAGCCCTAGGGTTTTACGAACCTTTGGAGAGTACCAGGAACTGGTCCTGGGTTCTATCAAGGTTCACCTAGAAATGGATATTAAGAACCTGTAGTCGACCAAGGGGCTGCCTTGGATTTTGCTGGAGGTCCACCTAAGGAAGCCCTAGGGTTTTAAGAACCTTTGGCGAGTACCAAGACGCGTTTGCCCTGAATTTTAGTAAGGCTCAACAAGGGTAGACCTTGGAGAATAGTACCAGGACATGGTCCTGGGTTTTGTCTAGGCTGGACCTTGAACGATATTTGGGCGTTGGTCCTACTTTTGTTATGTTCCTGCAATGTTGACACAAGTACATGTAGAAAGAGAAATATTTTTATTAATGCAGCAATTAAAGTACATATTCCCTTGTTGTTCTTTGAATTAGCCTCGTTAAAACCTTTCAAGCCAAAACCCTATTTTTTATAGGGACAAAAAACTTGAGTAGGAAAAAGAGTACGCCATCCAACATTCAATTCATCAATTGTAGTAGAACTTTAGGTGGGTAGCATTCCATGTTCTTGGAATGTCTTTACCACTCAGTTCCTATAGCTTGTAAGTGTCGTTGTCTAGGTTGGTGATGACCTTGAATGGGCTTTCCTAGTTAGGTAAAAGTTTTCCTGTGCGGGGATCTTTTCTGGCTTCACCCCGGACATGCCAGACTAAGTCGTCTGGCTAGAAGGTTTGTGGTTGAACCTTGGTGTTGTATCTTCTTGTTATTCGAAGCTTGGTAGCTTCTTCTATGATTTTGGCTATGTCTTGAACTTCCCCAGCAATTTCTAATTCTACCCTCATGTTTTCCTGGTTGTGTTGTTCTTGAAAGAGCATCCTTCTTGTCGATGGTTCTCCAAGTTTGACGGAAATCATGGCATCTGTGCCATATGTGAATCGAAAAGGAGTTTCATTTGTAGCACTCTGAGGTGAACAACGGTAGGCCTAGAGTATGCCGGGGAGCTCTTCCTTCCAGAGACCTTTAGACTTGTCAAGTCTAGTGCATAGGGCTTGGAGGATGACTTTGTTCACTGCTTCCTTCTGACCGTTGGTATGGGGATATGTGACAAAGGTGACCAGGTGTTTGATACCCAACTTTGTATGGAAGTCTTCATATGTCTGTGCCTTGCACTACGTACCATTGTCAGTAACAATAGCAAAGGGTAGACTGTACCTGCATATAAGATGTTTCCATGTAAAGGTTTCTACTTCACTGGCCATTATCTCTCGTAAAGGCTTTGCTTCAATCCACTTGGTGAAGTAGTTAATGGCCATCAGTAAGAACTTGACCATTCCTGGAGCTCTTGATAGGGGCGCAGGATGTCCATCCCTCAAATTGCAAAGGGCCATGGTGAAGTTAGAGTGTGAAGGTTGTCAAGGGGAGTCTGGGGGACGTCCATAAACTCTTGACACTTTTTACACTTCCGAGTGAAATTGAAAGTGTCGATTCTGAGCATCGGCCAACAATACCTTGCTCGTACTACCTTGGTTGCAAGGGAGCGTTCCCCTGTGTGGAGGTCACAGATACTTCATGGAGCTTCCTCAGAACATAGTTCGCTTGTTGGTTGTCCAGACACTTGAGTAGAGGTGCCATCAGCACTCTTTTGAATAATTCGCCATCAAGGATGACGTAGTAGCTGATTTTCCTTTTTAGACGTTGGGCCTCATTTTTATTTGTCGATAGTGTCCCCTTGGTGAGAAAATTTCTGTAAGGGGTCATCCAGTTTGGTTCCTTTTCTTCTGCACCCATTACCACTTGGGTGTCTATGGTGGGAGTTTGGAGTGTTTCCAGGAAGATGGTTTTGAGGTGTGCGGTCTTCTTAGTACTGGCCAGCTTAAAGAGCAGGTTAGCCCTGGTGTTACTCTTTCGCGGTATATGATACATCTCAAAACACTCAAAGCTATCGATGAGTGTCTTGGCTAAGTGATAATATTGGAGGAGTACGATTTCTTTGGTTTGAAACTTATTGGCTACCTATCCCTAGATGAGTTGCGGGTCAGACACCTCAGACATTTAGCCCCGACTTCTCTTGTGAGCTTAAATCCTGGTATGAGTGCCTCGTACTCAGCTTGGTTGTTTGAAGCTTTGAAATTAAGCTTAAGGGCTTGTTCTACCGAGATGTTGCCAGGTTCCTTAAGAATAATACCTGCTCCGCTTCCCTGGTCATTTGATACTCCATCCACATAGAGATTCCACCAGTCTGGGGTGGATTTGCCTTTCCCCGCAAACTCCACTAGGAAGTTCGCCATGAATTGTGTCTTCATGGGATTACGTAGTTCGTACTATAGGTCAAATTCTGACAATTCGATTGACCATGCCACCATCTTGGATGCCAGTTCAAGTTTCCGTAGTACCTGCTTAATATGATAGTTAGTTTTAACTATCACTTAGTGACTTTGGAAATAGGGCCGAAGGCGTCTAGCGAAAGTAACTAGTGCCAAGGCTATCTTTTCTATCATTTGATAGCGTTTCTCGGCGTCATGTAGCATGCGACTGGTGAAATAGATATGGAGTTGATGTTTCCCTTATTCTTGGACAAGTGCTGACCTGACAGCCTCATCCACCACTGAGAGATATAAGAGCAATGGTGCCTCTAGTCTAGGTATACTCAGGACCGGTGGTGCAACAATTGTCATTTGAAATGCCTTGAAGGCCTGTTCACAAGTTTCATCCCAGAGGAAAGGTTCATTCTTGTTGAGCAATCTGTTGAAAGGCTTTGCCTTTTCGACGAGTTTTGGGAGGAACCTTGACAGACCTGCCAATCTTCCGTTCAATTTTTGAACTTCAGTGATGTTGGTTGGGGTATGCATCTGTAATATGGTCGTACATTTGTCCGGGTTGCCTTCAATTCCACGATGTGTGATCATGAAACCAAGGAATTTTCCACCGCCCACCTCGAATGTGCATTTTTGGGGGTTGAGACGCATGTCATACCTTTGTACTTCTTCAAATACTTCTTCTAAGTTCACTATGTGCTGAGCAATACTCTGGGACTTGACGACCATGTCATCAACGTAGACCTCGACAATGCGTCTGATCTATTTTTTGAAAACGCGGTTCATCAGTCGCTGATATGTGGCCTCTACATTTTTTAGGCCAAAAGGCATGACATTGTAGCAGTAGTTGACATCTTTAGTAATGAATGCTGTCTTTGTTTTGTCTGTGGTGTGCATCCTGATTTGATTGTACCCGGAGTATGCATCCAGGAAACTCAGGATTTGGAACCTTGACGCACCATCGACCAATCTGTCAATTTTGGGCAATGGGTACGCATCTTTTATGCATGCCTTGTTGAGGTCGGTAAAGTATGTGCACATACACCACTTGTCGTTGGCCTTCTTGACCATTACGACGTTGGCGAGCCAGGTAGAGTACCTGACTTCTTTGTTGAAGTTGGCCTTTAGTAACTTGTCAACCTCTTTTTTCACTTCCTTCTGTCTTTCTTTTCCCATTTTTCGCTTCTTCTAGGCTATGGGTTTACCCTGTGGACATGTTGCCAGCTTATGGCATATGATACTGGGATTGATGCCTGGCATGTCAGATGATTGCCAAGCAAATAGGACCGCATTTTTGTGGAGGATGTCTGTTATGTATATGTGATCATGACCAATGAGATCTTTGCTGAACTGTGTACATTGCCTGGGTTTGGGTCCGAGTTCCAATTTGACAAGTTCCTTGATTGGATTTGGTCCTTTGTCGATGTTGTCATCACGTGGATCCACATCGAACGTGTCGTCCTGGTAAGCTGTATAGACAGTTAGGGTATAAGGGGTGAGCCCTTTGTCTATGCTCATGACCTGACTAGTACCCCCCGAAGTGGGGCGGTACCTGCCTAGCTTCCTGTGGGAAGGATACGACGCCACTTTCAAACTCTCCACATAGCACTATCTGGCCTTCTTTTGATGTGCCTTTACGAGGACAATTTCCCCCGTCATGGTAGGAAATTTCATCTTTAAGTGAGGTGTGGAGATGATAGCTCCAAGCCCGTTCAACGTTTTCCTGCTAATTAAATCAAGGTAAGAGGTGTTGGCATCGACAATTAAATACCTGATGGTAAAACTCATCGAGAGTGAACCCTAACCGAAGGTGGTCTTGAGGTCCACGTAGCCCCGAGTGCTACCTTTTCTTCTACGAAGCCCAGAAGGGATCCAGGGTGAGGTTGAATTATGTTTGGTTAGATCTCTAGCTTCTAAAAGTCTTCAAGTATAAAATGTCGGCAGAGCTACCCTGATCAATGAGAACCTTCATCACTTTGAAGTTGGCGATTATAAGGGAAACCATCATTGGACCATCTTGGTTGATAAGATTGATTCCCTTGAAGTTTGCATCTGTGAATGTAATAGGAGGGAGGCTCCGTGGTGGGAGAGCATCGACACAGTTTATATCGATGTCCCGTACATCATGCAAGTGCTTCTTTCGAGACTGGCTGAATGATCCTCCATGAGAGAAACCATCCGTGATGATGTTGACTACCCGTCGGATGTGTTGGGCAGGCTCATTCTCTTGTTGGTGAGGGGGTTGACGCTCCTGTATGGGCTGTTGTTGTCTCTGTCTCCCCCTATCTTCTACTTTGTCCCTTCTTTTGTCAGCATCCTGATTCCTGTATTGATCTCTCTGTCATCCCCATGTCTATTTTCCGGCTGAGGGGTTGTCAGGTCTTTTTACAACTGTGATAAGTGCCCTGCCTGGTTGAGTTATTCAATTTTGTCTTTCAAGGCCTAACACTCTTCAATATTATAGTCATTGCTGCGATGAAATTGATAGTATTTTTTTGGGTTCGCCCCTAGTTTGAGAGATGATAGGGGAGTTGGTAGTGTCACCTGTACCTCCGTATTGAAGGCTTCTTGCATGATTGTGGCCCGATTGATTGTCAGGGGAGTGTATCTCTCGTACCTGGGTCTTTTCAGGAGAATCTGTTGTTTGTGCAACCTCTACTTTTTGTCTGGCCTCTAAAGGTCGACTTTGGTTGTCACTTTGTGCTTTTCTCGCTTTTGTCCAACTTGTCGGACTTCATTTAAGAACTTTGACATCTCCTCCATCTGTATGTAACCTTTAGCCCGTTCACATATCTCGTCTATGCTAGAGTGAGGTTTCTTGCACAGACTGTCCACGAACTTGCCAGGTCGTAGGCCAACATCATGGAGTGTAATGCTACCTCAAGATTGAGGTTTTTGATCTGAACGACTACTCGTCCAAATCGTTCCATGGCCTTCGAAGGGGTTCGTCATCTGCTTTTTGCAGAGTGGCTAGTGCAACAAAAGTTAACATGTGTGGCCGGCTGGTCACATATTGTGCATTGAACTTTTCGACAAGGGTGTCGAAACTGTCTATAGATCGCGGGGGGAGACCACCGTACTATGTCAAAGCTGCCATTTTTAGAGAAATAGGAAACACTCAACATAGCACAACATCGTTATTTGTGTATAGGTTTACCTGAGGAGGAAGGCATCCATATGTTCGTCTGGGTCGGTGTTGTCGTCATACCTTTCTAGGTGGAGAGATTTCCACCCAGGAGGAAGGTCGACCTCCATAATACGGTCGACAAACGGATGTTGTCGTGTTGTCCGCCTTCTGGATGGTATACCTGTGCTGAACTGGGACCAGGAGAGTTGACATGTTGTTGATGGTGTGATTCCCCTTGAGTAGGTTCATTTCTTGTGACAGAGGAGTGCTTGTATCCCTGTGGATGTCTCGTTCTGGCCTCCAATTGATCATGGTCAGCTTTTAGCCTTTAGAGTTCTTCTTCGTGTCTTCGCTCCATCTCCACCATGCGATTTTGGAGTTGTTGGATGGTGTCGGCATTAGTCATGGTAGTTTGCGGAGGGTTAGACGCCTCAACGGGGGAGCGTTTGATGTTGGAACGCTTATTAACCATTGACGTGGGTGGACACAAAATGTGGTCCTGAAAATGTGATGATCTGGAGATTGCGAGGCCGCAGGGTAAGTTTTAACGTGGCCTCACGGTGGGCGCCAAATGTTCTTACCAAAATCTAGAAATGCCACGTACCGAGCTGGAAGTTGTCTAGGTGGGTTCCAGACTATGCACGTTGGATGGTGAGTCAACCTTATTAAGGAGGGGGACCTGCAAAACAAAGGAAAAGACTTTGACGCTCAAGTAAATACATCAATTATGAAAGTATAACTAAGTATAAATATCTCTGAGGTGGTCTCAGAGTATGTTTACCGTGGGTGAATGTGTGGTATGTATGAGCATTACTAGTGGATTAATATATCATATCAAAGGTTTAGAGAGAATCTATATTTATATGTGGAGTATGGGCCTTAGGCCTTTGTTTAATAGTTGATCTGTTGACAATATAAACAGATAACAACAGGTAGTTATGTAATTTGAATAAGAGATAATGTGTACCTTGAAGATATGTTGTTACTCATAGATAAGTAGTAGCTTGTAGATAATCCCTTGAAGATATTCTTGGAGATAAAGTGGTTACACTTATTTGAATAAGTGCAACAGATAGGTTGTTGTTGACCAGGGAGACCCGATTGTTGAGGGTTGATGTTCGTGCTCCTATAGCAGGACTGATAAGGAGGACAGACAAGTGTGTTATCACTGTAGTAAGGTTCACACTGAGAGCGAAGATATGCACATTACTATAACAGGATTGACATGGAGGATGAACACGTGTACAATAACCTCAATGTAATGATCACGTATAATTTCATTATTTGGTACTGTACAATTTCATTTACTCCTAAAAGCCCAAAGGACTCAAGAATAATGCACAAATACGAAGAAAAAGGTTCCATTCAAGGATTAGTACATCCACTACAAGAAATGGTAATTCAAATTTATGGCGGCAATAACATCGACCAATAGTGGAATGGTTATTTGGAAACTTGGAATATTACCAGAAGAATCAAAAGAGTCTGCTCAACGGCTTTACAAGATGAAGCTCAATAGCGGAATGCCGTTTCAGGTGAATGATTTTGATCCTTGAAGAATAAGAATTCTGAACTGGGTTTGTTCAACCGGCTGGTCCGGCTGTCAAATGATTTTTTTTGTTTAACTATGTTACTATGCAAAGTCGTGATTAATATTTGTGAAAAAATATTGTTGATTGTTTTTAGTGGAATTTTTCTTTTTAATCTTTTTTTATTCACAAGACTCATTTTACTTAACAAAATAGAATCCAATTTCATTTAACAAAATATAATCCAATTTCACTAATCGGTTCAATCATTTTATTTTTGCCTTTTTGTTTTATCATTTTAGAGAATAAAATAAAAATTATAACATTCCAATATACTATATATTTATTTTCTTACCAAATTAATTGGAAAAGTTATAGCGGATCCAATAAACTTTACTAGTGGGACAAGATAGTACATAATATTTTTACAAAAACAAATTATATATTTTTATAAAATACATAATCTTACAAAAAATAAAATTCTAATTACTTAAATTTCTACAAATTAAAATTGAGTCAAGATATATAAACGACAATATAATACTCTAACCAGTATAATAATTAGTGCCTGATTATTATTAAATTTATAACTTTTATGTAATTTTTAATCATTTTAAACTTTTATATTGATTTATATTAGTATATATAAATTTTAAAAAATATTTTTTGTTATAAGTCAAAGATCACATGTATCCCCAAAATCAGTATTAAGATATTAATCTTGCTCATAATGTGTAACTGTAATTCACCCAAGTAACGAATTCTCTTACTTTTAAGTGGAAAATTAAAAATATAAGAAACTGAAAAGTAGATTGAGACCTTTGGAAGAGGAAGACATAAATGTCATGGATATATTTTGTAGTGTAGGTGAAATGTTAGCTACTAATTTATTTTCATTTACTTTGAGATTAGTAAAATTAAATAATACCAATTAACTCTTTTAATAAGTGTGAAAGTAATTGTTTTTGCTTATATCGGAATCAAGAGAGAATATTATTTTTCTAAATTTTCCCTTAATAATGAGAGCCTATTCATCTTTTCCAATCTTCATAAGAGAGAGAAAGTGACAATTCAAAGTAACATTTAATTATAGATAAAAATAAATAAGAGTATTTTAGTCAATAAACAATTAATACACAAGAGGATGAGTCTTGACATAACAATAAAATTGTATCTTGATGCTTATTGATCATAGATTCAAATCTGGAAAGAACCTTTTTGCATATGCAAAGATAAGACTGTATGTAATTTTAGTAAAATGATTATGTAGTTTCCTTTTTTATCCATTTTTCTTCTCACTCCACAATAAATGCATGTGTAAAATAATTAAATATTAAAAAATAAGTAAGGATTTATTTCTTTCGTACCGTATTATATGATATTTAAGATTTTAACATAAATATTAAAAAAATATAATTAATTTATTGAATTTCAAAGAAAGCATGGAATAATTTTCTAATATATTTTTTATCTTTCTAATTAATGACTTTTTGTATGTACTACTCTTACTTAGTATTGATTAGGAATAATTTAAAAAATATTTAGTGCGGTTTTGATTTTGTAAAACAATATTTAATTTGAATCAAATTTTTCTCTAAAGGAGGGAGTAATTAATAAGAATATGTTACACGAACACGAGTAACTAGACGGGACATCTAGTCAACATGAAATGCATCACTGTAATCAAATATGCGAATCAGGCATATCCTTAATCAACAAAGGAGTAATAATGTGGTGGGGGATCTTCACCTTTACATAATAGAGCAAAGGAAAATCGAATCCCTCAAGAATCTCTCCCAGCTTGTGTAATATTATCGGTTCCTTATTCATTTTCTTCATACCATAGACCTTAGCCTTTAGAGCCTAGATTGACACAAACAGAATCCTAATCTTGTCATACCCACATCATCATGGTGTTTCCATTCCATTAGTCTACATGCATGCTAATGCCTTTGCCACCAATACAATGATAGTTCAATTGCCATTCACCATGCACGAACTTGAAAGAAGGTTAAAAGGAAGCGGAGGCTCTTTGTTGTGTCATATATATATATCCCCTAAGATCTTTTTCTATCATTTTCATGAGGATTATCTAAGAAAAGTGAAAAGAACATATGAATGTTGATATTGGACCGACATCGAAGGAGATAACGATGACGATGAAATCCAGTGAATGTTGTTGAGCATGATATTCTTAGTGAAAGGTCAAATTAGTTATTACTTATTAGGTGTATGAGTAGGAATGTCCAAATCGCCAAAGAATATTCATATGCATAGTGGCTCTAGTCTTATCATACCATGCTATGGGGGTGACTAAGGAATTGTGGGTCACCCTTCTGCAACGAGTCACCAAAGAATCCATCCCTCTTACCATAATTTGGATGACTAAATAGTAATGTTTCACGCACTAGGACATATCCCCCTAGACCATATTGTACTAATCTATGTTTTTTGTTGTAAGTTTAGTAACTAAATTAAAGTGTGTATAGATATTAACTTAGTACAATTAAACCCATGTAACTAAATAATTAATAGATTTGAGTAATATTGAACTCTCAGTTTCTTTGAACAAGATTTTAGTTCAAATCTTATAAATGAAACAAATCTAATTAAAAATGGAGATTCCATCAAATATAACAAGCTAGTTAGCTTCTCTAACAAAACCTTCCACGTGCTAAGTATTAAAAAATGCAAAACTCTCATTTAGAGTTAATCAATCAGGTTTTCAAACACACCCTTAATTAGTCTTTAAAATTACGAGTAACAAGTAATTCAGTTCCTTAAATTACAAAATGTTGTATTAGTTCCTACTACTTGTAATTTCAGAACTTAAATTGGCCTATTAATCTTTTAAGTTCTGGCGCAAACTGTTAATAAAGCACATTTAAGTATAACAGTACTCTGTATCATTCTACCTACCAGAGGAATGTTATACGTTGTTCTGTAACAAGTTCATATCCTTACATTACAATTACACCACATTTGTACAGTGTGGTGCAATTCTAAATTTGTCGAGCATGTATAACTTTGCTCCAATATAACAAGAGTAAAATAATTTAAATTGTCTGAAGCTTTTCTAGAACAAATGAAGTGGTGCACTATACCTTTACCTTTATATGGCACAAAAAGAATTCTTCAGACATGGTTCTAGGTTTGAAACAATAGTAGCATAGCATGTTTGGATACTCTTTAAAAGCATAATGATTATCTCAAAACCATGATGTCATCATGAACTTTTCAAAGTAATTATCTGTTGTTTCACATTTACCGTAATTTTGTAATTGATTTTGACTCACCACACCATCACTCGAAACATGGTATAAATAGACCAATTTTTGATTCCTTAATCTGAGGAAAGCATGTTTATCCATGTTCTAACACAGGTATTGTATTGCACATACTGAAAACAGACATGGGGAGGAATGATTAGTGGAAAAAGATTGTTTGACACCCATGTTAGAGAACAAAGTGTTGTATTGGAGGGTTAATTGCAGTGCTAGTAAAACAGCAACATTCAACATTGTTCAATTAGTTTGGTCGTTCATCATCATCTTCTAAAAAATGTAATCACAAGACAGTTGATCGAATCTAACTTCAGGGTATTATGGAGTTAATTAGATTTAGAGAGTTTCAATGGTGCACTTAATAATTTTAAGGTTTTGATACTGTTAAGTTTTTAACCAATCAACTTATATGTTATCTTCTCATTAATTGTTTTTATGTTTTTCAAATTAGTTTTTAATTATTATTTTTAAAATTTTAAAATTGCAACTCTTTTAAATTAAAAAAATATTATCAAAGATAATTTTAGAAGTCTGAATCCTAAAATTTTTTAGTGACTTTCAACACTTTTTATAAAAAAAGTCTTTTGGAATTTAGGGTTTAATTTTTTTAATTATTATTTCTTATAGGTTTTATAAAAAGTATTGAAACTAACTAAAACGATTTTAGGATTCAAACTTTTAAAGTTATCTTTAATCATATTTTCTAGTTTAAAAAAGTTGAAATTTAAAATTTTAAAAAATAATAGTCATGGATTAATTTAAAAAATAGAAAAATAATTAATGAATAACATGTAATTCAATTGCTTAAAAAGTTAACAGTATGAAAACCCCCAAATTATTGGGACACCATAGAAACTCTCTTAGATTTAGCTTCTTGTGATTTAAATTTCATAAATCATCATTGCCTTCAAATTCGGTTTCTTTGCAAACCAAACCTGAAGATTCTCCCTTCCATACCAGCAAATCAACAAGAGATAATGACTATTTATTAATGAGGTCACTTAACATTTTAAATTTGACTTTAAATACATGTTTAAAACAATACTCTTGTTAAATTTGTAGCTCGTTTATTTTTCAATATTCCGCACTTCTATTTCTGGAAACCTAGCTAATTATCAGTTCAATTAGGATATGCTTCAAAATGCTGCATTACAGGGAAGTTCACCAGTGATCATGAGCATGGACATGGAGCATTTTGTTCATAGCAGTCATGGCTCCGGGAAGTAGCTTCTAAAAGAGCAGCATTCCCTCGACTGACTTGGTCCTTTTTTTCTATAATTTCTGTTTGAGGCTTCACACACAATGAAGCTCCCAATGTTTGCTGTTTGGTATATAGTATAGGCTTAATTAATTCATGTATAAAACTTATATTAACATTGTTGAGAAATGAACCAATGGGTGACATTCCCTTTTATTCTTACCTAAGTTTTCTCTGTTGCAGGCTATCCTTAAATTTGAAGCAATGACGCGTAAGATCATCTAATTAATTATTAATTTATTATCATCATTCCACACTGCTCAAAGTAATTTAATTACTACCTTGAAGTCCTTTGAAATGAAAAATAGTACGGTACCGTTGCGATTCATTTGCACGGGTTATTGTCATTCTGATGCATGTTTAAAATATACTTGTTTACGAAATTAAATAGTTTTATTGAGACAAAAATAATTAACTGATTAAGTTCTTCAAAATGAGAGAAAGTTTGACAGAGTATTCAAAAAGAGAAAATATATTAGCTATAGTCTCATGTATTTCTAATTTTATTTAAAATATTTATAAAATTGTATGCAAATTTATTATGTATAAAAAAATTTAAAAAATGATTTTTGTTTGATTTAAATATTTTTTAATTTTAAAAAAATGATAAAATAATTTAATTATTTTATAACGATGTTATAAACAAATTATTAATTTTTATAACATTATAGTTTATAAGCAATATTTTGAATAATTTAAAATATAAAAATTAACCAAATTAGATGCAAACCATCCAATCAATATAACATTTAAATTATTTTATATGATTTTTAAGTAAAAATAATTTTATAAGATTTAAAAGTATAAAAAAAATTGTTGAGTCTTAGATATGGTGTCGTGCTAAATAATTAGAAGAAAAAACATATTTGTCACTTGTAAATAATGGACTTACCAGATTAGGATTGTTTCTCGTAAATAATATTTTTGTTCTTTATCATTAAAAAATTAAAACTAATTTTATTTATTATATTGTAATAAAGTAATTTTAAACTATTTTATGTTAAAAAATCATTTATTAAGTTAATTTTAATATAGTTCATTATATATTCATGTAAAAAAATTAACATTATTATATAAATATTAACCAATTTTTTGTATATAAATTTATTAAACATAGATTCAAAATATTATTTTATAATAAATATATTATCTAATTAGATTTAAATTAATTTTTAGTATAAAAATTTCAATTTCATAATATAAATATTATATATTAAATATTTTATTTATGAAATTAAATAAAATTATTTTATATTATTTATAAGTGAAAATAAATTTATAGGATTTGAAAGTAAAAAGAAAAAGTTGTAGAGTCTTAGGATGAAATCATGTTAAATACTCATAGAAAGAGATTTATCACTCATAATGGTCCTATTTAATTCGAGCATGATTGTCTTCCCTTAAATAATATTTGCAATCTTTACCATTAAAACACTCAAATTAATTTAATTTATGATATTATTAATAAAATAATATAAAACTATATTGTAATCAAATTATTTTTAATATATTTTATTATATATTCATTAAGAAAATTTAACATTATTATATAAATAATAATTAACCAAATTTCAGTATATGAAGTTATGAAATATAAAGTCGAAATATTATGTTATAATAAATATATTTATTAATTACATTTACATTAATGTTTAATGTAAAAAATTTAACTTCAGAAAATAAATATTATTCAAAAAAATATTTATTTATAAAATTATTTTATATGATTATAAGTAGAAATAATTTTATAGGACTTAAAAGTATATAAAAAAATATTGAGTCTTACGGATGAAATTGTGTTAAATATTCATAAAAAGAGATTTGTCACACATAATAATTTAACTTGGCTCAAATATAATTGTCTTACGTGAATAATACTTATAGTCTTTACAATTAAAAAAATTAAATTAAATTAATTTATGATATTATTAACAAAATAATTTAAAACTATTATATAATAAAATTTAATAAATTGATTTAATATAATTTATTATATATTCATATAAAAAATTATTGCATAAATATTAATTAGATTTAAATTAATATTTAGTATGAAAAATTTAACTTCATAATATAAATATTATTCAATGAAAATATTTATTTATGAAATCATTTAAAATGATTTATAAGTAAAAACAATATAGGATTTGAATGTAAAAATAAAATAAAATTATTGTGTGTTAGGGATAAACTTGTGTTAAATACTCGAGAAATAAATTTGTCACCTATAATAGTTTAACTTCACTTGAGCAAGATTCTTTTTCCGTTGATGAAGTAACTAAAAATTACCTTATAATAAAAACACAAAATTTTCATTCCAAAATAAGTGTTACATTTGGGAAAAAAAGTAAACCAAATTAGTGTCACATTTAACTTTTAATGTTATATAATTATTTTTTCCCACTTATATTCTTAAAAAAATTACTTTAACTTTGAATGTAAAATTAATGTTAAGGTTAATTTTAAAATTATCATTTTCTTTTATCTATTTTTTATTTTTTATTAATTAGTATAAAATAATTTAGAAACGATACTTATTTTAAAATAGATGAAGTATTTAATAAATGAATTTTAGTATATTTATTATATATTTATGAAAAAAATTAACATTATTATATACAATATTTTATTATTATATGAAGTTATTAAACATAGAGTGAAAAACTCAAAATAGTATTTTGAAGTAAATATGTTAACTAATTAAATTTAAATTAATCTTTAGTTTAAAAATTTTAACTTATAATATAACTATTATTATCATAATAAAACAAAAATGTAAAAAGAAATAAAAATGAGATATAAAAATAAAAGAAACAAAGAAAGAGAAGAAAAATCAGATAGAAGAAGAAGAGAATGAATGAAATGGTGGAGGGAGCAAGAGAGTTTGGGAAGAGCGGGGATGTGAGTGAGCCAAGCAGTGACACGTAGGCACAGGGGATAAAATCAAACTTAACATAACCATTCAAGAGGAAATAAAAGTTATAGATCATTTTCCTAAAACTGTAACGCGTGCGATTCGTGCAAATTGGTGGAATCGTACCTATCATTTTCTATTTTCAATAATTTCAACATTGGCCATTTACAATAACCTCGGTTTTAAGTTGGGCTGCTTCTGTTACGGGGCTAAAACTAGGGTAACAAAATAATCAAATCTAGAGTAAAAAAGAAATAAAATCATAAAGACTAAAATAATTTCATTTATTCATTCATTACTTTCCTCGCAGAGGGATACATTTATACATACATTTATATATGTTCCTAACTAATATTAATGGATACTAGTTATTTATATGTCAATATCATATATTATTCTAAACATAAATAAAATGAATACTACAATAAATATTAAAACTATTTAAGGGCATATTTGGACCTTCTAGACTCAATCTAACAGTTTCTCTTCTAAAAAAAAGTAGAAAAAAAAATATTTCCACTATCCTAATTTGTTATTCTATTACCATTTTCAAAAATGCTAAAAATAATCAAAATTACCCTTCTCCTCACCCCTCATCCATTTCCCTTCCCTTTTCCCCACTTCCCATAGGTTTCCCCACCCCTACCCTTCATTTCCCTCTTTAACTCTTTTCCCCAACACCCAAACCCTTACTTACCCTTTCCCCTTCGTGATTCTTCTCCCTCTCATACTCTCTCTCTCCAACTCTTTCTCACTTTCCAACTCCTTCTCCCTCACACAAGTTATAACATTGTAAGGTAAACACTTGTTTTTTTTTTTGTTTTTCTCTATAGAGAAAAAATACGATTTTGTTGTATTTCTAAATGCAAAACACAACAAAATCATATATCCGTTGAATTTCTTGTTTCAAAAAAATACACAATGAAAATACGATTTTGTCATATTCTAGGTTCAGAAACATAACAGAGCCGCACTTCTGTTATGTGTTTTTTGAAAGCAAGAAACTGCAATGAAAGTACAATTCAATTATGTTTCTTAACCCAAAACACATTGCAATTGTGTTTCGTTGTGTTCCCTTTTTAGTTTTAGAAAAATCTACAAAGGAAATGAAATTTTGTTGTGTTATTCTTAAAAAAAAACAACATAATTGTACTTTCGTTGTGTTGTTTTGAAAACACCACAATGAAAATACGATTCTGTTGTGTTATTTGATGAATAACACAAACAAATCGTACATCCATTGTGTTATTTTTTTTTGTTTTTAAATTATTTAATTTATTGTTTAATTAATATTTCATTGATTTTCCAAATGGCTCGCATGAAGCGTATTGCCTTTGTCTTAGATCCTGAGGCATAGAGATGACATGTGGCCATGTTAGCACGTCGTGATGGAGAGTTGGCTCGGAAACATCAACTGCAGACAAAGCCACAACATGAGGCATAGGCACAACCACAACCACAACCACTGATGATATCGCATGATGATCATATCATCGGACCCATATTTAGAGGAGGCCATATAGATTTGACTTTGCTTCAATCCTATAAGGACCACATAGCTGACCATGTATGGATTGGTCAACCCAAAGAGGAGCTGAAGTTGGTTAGGCATGGTGGCAAGGTTATGGACTACCCTACCCAGGCGACAATGAAGGGGTATGTCAATAGGTTAAGGCTAAAGGCCCTGTATGATGCACAGTACATGACCTATGATGTCATCAAGTAATAGGGTGGCTCTGAGTTGGTTAAAGAGCTTGTATCACAACTATGTTGCCAGTGAGTCAAACGTCTGGGCTAGTAGGGCGTATTTGTTGCATTTGCTTAGGAATACCATATTTGTTGAGAAGAGCTCAAGTGCTTAACACATGTACACTTTTGCTACCTATAGTAACTCAGTGGCCTGGATCAGTGCCACGAGTATGCTTGAGGGATAGTTTTAATGTGTTATCTTTATGACTAGCTGCCATATGATTGCCAAAAGTTACGACATCAAACAAATGGGAGGTTATATGACTCTATTCATTGTAAGAAAAATATTTTTATAGACAGCAAAGGTGGTAGAGAAATGGTTGTAAGGGTATTTGAGGACATTTGTCATTTTGTTTTATTATGTATTCGACTTATGATGTTTTTTGTACAAAGTTATTTTTATGTTGTATGTACTTATTTTTAGTAGTTTATGTTTTCCCTATTTTTATTTTTAAATGGCATACACCTAGAAATGTAATAAAGAAAGAAGTTTTGATTAAATTCAGGAAACAAACAAACAACAAAAACAAAAACAACAACAACCACAACTAACATAAAATTCATCAATTAAAACATGATTAAATAGAGTTATGATCTTTATTAGAGCTTGTTTTTGCCATTGATCCACACATCAGAGCAATAATCTCTTCGACAACTCTTGATTTTCTTTGTTTACACAACAGGACAAGGATTTCTTCTGGGGACCGACCAACCATTGCATACAACTCGATTAGACCTTTAAAACTAAATTGTGAAAAGATGAAAAACATATTCCTCACTTCATTGTCATCTTTAAGCTCCTTACAGTCATACTCAACATAACCATCACCTACATATACAGGTTTACGGTAAAAAACCTCAAATAAGGTTCTTTCACCTCTTATAGCATTTGTAATTGCTTTCCTCAAAGCAACAAGTGACATTTCCTCACTAATTTTTATGAATTTAGGACTATTAGGATATTCAAACAATATCCCCTCAGAAGTTGATACCACATCACCATCATAATACACAACTTGAACTACTTCCCCCATCTTCAGTCTAATATGGTGAAAGATCCAACACAATGCATTGAGTTTCCTCATACTACTAGTATTTATTATCATCTTGTATTGTTCTTCTTTTATGAGTCATTTATTAGTAACGACCAAGATTTCATCGATAAAATGGACAGTTCAGATTCAACCGATAAATATGGTTGTTAAAGCACAATATAAAATATTAAATTTTACTTCAGAAAAATCTTTTTTTTTTTTTATAAAAAAAACACAACAAATCTTGATGGGGGAGGGTGGCACAATGTCGTGGTGCTAAAACGGTTACTGAACGAAGAAAGGGGAAGGGGAGGGGTGTGGGGATAAATAGATAGGGGCAGAGATGTCTTTTCATCAATGATAGTAGTCAAAATAGAAAAAAAGTGATAGTGGAAATAGTAGCTCCCTACTAATATTTTGATATGGTGAATTTGGTTAAGTATATGGCCATTGCTTCCTGCATCTCATTTTTTGTTTCTTGCACCCCCATAATTTTCCAAATTCCAAAATTGACCTTATAGTAGCAGACACAAAACAAAGGGATGATTGTTGTTGGGCCGATCCCTCTCCCTTCGAGATGCTAATCTCACACCTCCTTAAATAAGCAATGCTCCCACACATATCTAATCCACTTGTCCATTCCTCACACACCTCCTATGTCCCTCGTTGCACCTCCTTCACTCCTCATCGCATCAAGAGGTGCATTCCATGTTTGCCATCCTCCTTTGGAAGTAGCACACATGATGAATTAGATTTTGGTTGCATGCGCCTGTTCCCTCACAAGAAACCCTTATTCAAAACCACTCTTCCTCTCTCAACTCAAACTAAGAACACCAAATCCATCTCCAAGAAACTCTACAACACTATTGCCGAGGAAGGAGCATTCAATGGAGGTTTTCTCAATCTTTTCAAGGTGCTCATGGTTTTGATAGTGGCATCGATTTAAGGCTCAAATGGCTTTTCTTGCTGTGTGTGTCGTGTTTGTGTGGATTGCAAGAAAAGCATTGTGTTCATGTAGTGTTATGTATTTTTTTATACATGGCTTTATTTCTGGATTTACAATACCAAAATAGTAAAATTTGTTTACATAATTCTGAAATGAGAAATCCAAAATTATGTATACTTATACATAATTTCTTATTACCCATTCAAGAAGTTTGCATACATGTTTTTTAGATTGCTCATTCCGAAATTATGTAGGCATAATTCTGGAATGGGTAATCCATAATTATGCATTTTTTTTTTGTACATTCTGGATTCTCCAATTCAAAATGATAAAAAGATCTGGAAAAAAAGAAGAAAGAAAGAAGCAAAGGATATTTTTTGGACCATTCTTGTTTTCTATGGGATGCAGAAAACAAAATATGGGTGCTGAAAGCAATTGCCTAAGTATATGAAACAAATTGTGAAGCCCAATTTAACTCGAGAAGGGTACCAAAAGTTGGTAACCAAGTGCTAAGAAGCTAGAAGCCATAGGCCCCTTCTGCGAGAACCAAAAAATCTGTGAGACTCTGGAAGGAACGGTTAAAATGGGAAGGTGGTTGGCATTTGGCAAGCTTTAACGCAGTGGCATCAAAATGCTTCAACAAAACTAGGAAAGATTGGGGTCTACATGAATCCAACTATCGGTGGTGGTTAGTCAGTCTTTGAATCATATCGTCCAGAACCTGCGTTTGGTGTATTTTCCTCATTTGTTGCGAGTAATAACATATATATTAGTCTCATCGTTTTGCAATTAGTGTTAATTTGGCTGTCCTCTACACTTATATGGCAAAAAGCCTAGGATTCAATGGTGCTATACAGTGGATTATATCTTGCTGCATGTATATAGCATTTGCAACAATAATTGGAATAGTTGAACATGTATATTTCTTAGTGTTGAATCTTTATATAACATTATGTTGATAAAGCTAAATGGTCATTTTAATTTTTTTATATTAATTTTGTTATCTTTTAAACAGTTAAATTTGATCATTTATTTTATTTACAAAATTTAAAATGATTATTTATTTTTGAAAATTCATTTTAATACCACATATTATTTAAAAGGTTCAAAATAATGCTTTAACTATTTGAGTATATTCAAAATGAGTGTTATTCGAAGGAGAACTTTAAATATATTTATGCTATGTTTGACGAAACTAGTGAAAAAGTTAGTTGAAAGTTGGAAAATTAGCTTGTAGCTTAAAACTAAAAAACTAACTTATTAAATTAAGTATTCAATAAAATTAGCTATTAAAATAGTTGAAAAGTGTAAAATGATAAAAAAATAATAAAATCATTATTTATTTAAAATAAGTAATAAATTTTTTTTAATAAATGTATTGAGGATAAAAATGAGAGCGAGTCCTGTCATAGCAGTAAAGTTGTGTCTTGGTGACTTGTTGGTCATGGGTTCGAATCCGGAAATAGCCTCTTTGTATATGTAAGGGTAAGACTGCATACAATATCCTTTTCCCTTACCTGAGCAAAGTGTGGAGCCTCTGGGCAATGAGGTACGTAATTTTTTTTAATATTGAGGATAAAAATGTAAGAAAATATAAAAAAACTAGAAGTTAGCTAACAAATTTTGAACATAGCCTAAATAATTGAATGAGCATTTTGAACTTTTTAAATGAGATAAAATACTAAAGTGAATTTAAAAAAAAAATAAAAGACAATATTAAAATTTTTAAGATAAATGATCAAAGTAATTTTTTAAAAAGATAAATCCTCATTTTAATCAAAATAAATAAGAGAAAATGATAAATGATCATTTAGCTTGTTGATAATTATCAATATCCACCTAGCTAATACTATTGAACGCTTACTCTTACTGTTGTTTCATATTCATACAAATATTTTAGTATTTAATTTAGAGAAGGAATTAAATTACTCTAAGAATAACTCTTTTAAAATTGCTGTTTTTACTATTCATTACAAGAAGAAGAATAATTTCTGATAGAATTTTTTCAATGAATCCAAATCCGTTGAAAAATTTATATTACAAATGGATTTTATCGACGAAATTACATTCATCAATAAATATATTTTAGCGACAGATAGTTTCCACAAATTTCTATCCATCGAAAAGTTTTATATTTTTGACGGATATTATTGATGGAATTTTGATGACAATTTTAATTTTATATTACCAATAAATTTTATGGACGGATTTATTTCAGTCGAAAAATTTGAATTTACACCAATAGATTTTACCTACAGATAATCCTTCGGTACATGTATAAAATCCGTCGTTAATTATTTCCGTCGATAAATTACAGAATCCCTCAGTAACTATAAAAATTAAAGAGATAAAGAGAAGACGGTCATTCAATCTATTTGGGGTGCCAGAAATTAAATGAAAGTAAAGAACCAATAAAATCCTTAAATACCTAAACATTGCAGAATTCAAAAACCCAAGGTCAGCGGGTCACTAGTTTAGGTAGCAAAATCCCGTAAATGTGAATCCCACAGAGTAAATGTTTTATTTTAATTTATTTTCAATATATTGAAATAAATATTTTTTTCTCCCATTAATTTTTTTTAGAAGATAGAACAAAACTACTTATTAAAAATATAAATTTATTGTTGCATCGAGTGTTATTATCTGGAGCTTCGTAATTATATGATTCGATTACAAATTATATTCATGTAAAAAAAATTCAAATTCAAATTATAACCGAACCTGTCTTTCTACACGATTGTCATAAATTAGATAATAAAAAATGAAATAACCAATCAGCATTAACTACTTAAGAAAATAATCAATCAATGTTAATAAAAAGTTATTCAAAATAATTTTATTCATTATTTTGAATTAAAAAATATACATTTAAGTTCACTTAAAAAAATCTTATTTACTATTAACTTGAAAATGTGCGCATTTTCTCTCCAATCTCCCATGCCAGGTTAACAATATTACGTTTCTTATTCTTCATAGTTTCCTTTTGTGCGGTGTCATTGGCAAGTCTACAACTCAATTATATGAGATATTAGTTGATCAAAACTACTCAATCACTTAGTTCACTAACATACACAACTAGGTAACCTCCTATTTCAATACTTTTCTTTTAGCTAGATCATGCCTTAGAGAAAGGAAACATAGTCTAAGTGCATTTAAGTGTAAAGTGTAATTAGGTTAACTTTTGGGGTTTATTTAGGGGTGTATCGTAACTGAATGATCCGATATTACCAAGAGGATCTATCATATCCAATCTAGCCATTACTCCGAGATTCTCGGGCACTTATCAGTAGTTATGGTTGCTAGCGGGCTAAAGGTCTTTGATAACTAATGTTGCATCGTTTCAAAACAAATAAAAACTGCTAATTTTGTAGCATAAGATTAACCTAGGTCGACTTAGAGATACAATCAATTTGGTTTCAATTTCAATTCATTATAAACAACATGAGGATTTTAATTGAACAGTTTTCGAACAATGAACAAAAATTGCGAAAACACAAACTAAAATTGAAGAAAAATGTAGAAACTAACAATTGATAAAAGATATTGTAAAACAGATTAAAGAATCTCAATCAAATTCACTAAACCAAGCAATGCGAATTATCATAGTTCGTAGATAATGATCTTATTATGAAAGTTCATTCAATGTCATTAGAAGTAGTTCAATCGAATTAACTTCTAAATTAATTGAAACCACAAACCTAATTGAAATATCATCCAAACAATCTATGATTAAAATTGGAGATTAGGAAATGAATCCATAACCTAATTCGTTTCCAATCCTAAACATATTCATAATCATGAAAATCGAAGAGATGATTGAAAAAAAAATGAACATTCACATAGAAATTGAAATACCAAACCAGAACTCAAATTCTCCTTGCTTGGACTGGATCCTTGGATTTATTGATTGTTTAGCCTTCTATGATCATCATCATTGGAAGAGCCACGATATTAGTGCAAGAAAATAGAAGAACATAAATGAAATGAAGAAGAAAACTGAAGAACAATAAAGAACAGTTGAGAGAAAAAAAGAGAAAAAATTTTAATTATGAAAACTTGTAAAAAAAACTAAAAATTTTGTTTGTACCAAATGAAATAACACCCTTTAACTAACTAATTACACTAATATATAGTGATTGAGTCAGTAGGAAAGGATGGGTCATGATTAGGCCCATATAATCTAACTAATTATGCTAATTACACTAATCAAAGCACAACTCGTAGCCCAAAACTCAAATGTAGAGGTTCTGACTTCCAAGCCTAAAATGATTCTCAAAATGACAAAATTGGCCTTGGCGTTTCTCTGACCAAATTGTAGCTATTTTCCTTATCTTTCCAGTGACTACTCATATGCTTTATTTGGAGTTCTGTAGAACCCTCTAGGTCCTGCACAAGGAAGATAGGTCAAGTAAGTAAAAATTCTGAAAGCCATAATTATCAATTGAGCTCAATTGTTTGCCTAAGACAAAAACTGAGTTAGAGTGAGAAAATAAAAGTCCAAGAGAAGTCAAATAAGCTAAGAAGAATAGAAAAATATTAAACTAAAATTGCTCAATCAGTCTTATGATGTATTCGATAAGATATTAGTTGATTGTATGAACATGGATGACTGGATGCTGAGTAGGAGTTTGAACGTGGACCATTGAGCATAAAACCAAGTGAAAAGGGTCGACGGGGTGCATAACCCCGTAGTCCTGAGTGTGTGAACATGAAGGTACCTAGGGACTAGAGTTAGGTTCAGTCGTCCTAGCACCGAAGGGGTGCATAGCCTTCCAGTCCCGAGTGCACAAGCACGAAGGGACTAAGGGACCAGAGTTAGGTTCAGTTGGCCTAACATCAAATGGGCACACATCCCCGCAGTCCCAAGTGCATAAGTACGAAGGGACTAAAACAATGGTAAGTCATTAGTGTATTGACTTATAGGCCAAAAGGGTACATAACTCTGTGGACTAAGAGTGGATGTTACCCAACATCTGTCGGCCATAAGTCAAATATGGGAGTGGAACGCCATGAGGCTTTGCATGAAAGCTTCACAAATGCCTCATTTCAACTGAAGTGTCGTTATTGACACCGTTTGGTGTTCATGCCTCGTGTCAATGTGTGAGTGGCGAGGATTTAGTAGAGGAATGAGAAAATGAGAAAAAGGTCACGCGTGTAAGTCACATGTGAGTTTGTAATCAATACGACCCTTGGGTGTCTTGCTCACACGCCCCTTGAGGCATATATAAATATCCCATGGCACATTTGGGACCCTTCACTATCTGAAAACTCTCCCTGCATTTTTTATAGTTGTTGTAAGTCATGAAAGGGGATTTTTGACGTAGTGACCACGACGAAGTTGGGAAGTTTCGATGAAGCATTCACGACAGTGTCAATGGTGGTGAAGGGAGTGGAGGCATACGAAGCTAGGTTTTAGAGTGTCTATTGAAGAATGTATGCCTTTACCCACCCCTGGCTCTTACTACTTTGCATTGGTGTTTTTTTTGGAGGGGGGGTGGGTGAGCTACAATGACGCATTATTGGAGTTGACATAGGTTGATTACACTACGATGTATCCTTGGGCAAAGGAAGAAGTGGTTAAAGGGCGATTGGTATACTCCGATTGGCCTTCCCTGGCTAAAATTAAGGATGATCTCTTCTTGACCATTAATGGGTATGAAGAGAATGTAGTGGTGGAGCCGTGTGATGAAAGAGAGCTCGTATATGTCATCTGCCATGGGAATGAGCCTGATTTTGCATTTTTTTTTTATGAAATCTTGTTTTCGAAGTTAGGAATTAGGTTTCCCTTAACTGAGTTAGATATGGGCGTGTTAGTGATGTTCGATGTGGCCCTAACCTAACTACATCCTAATAGTTGGACATTTGTGAAGTGTTTTTAGTTGCTGTATAAAATTGCTGGCATTATGCCGACTGTAAATATGTTTTTAATTTTTATTTTTTTTTTGAATTTACAAACACCAAAAAGACAACATGAGTGTCATTGAGTAACATTAGTGGTTGAGGGATCCTTTTGTTGTATATTACATCTTATAAGAACTTTATAGTCAAGTTATTCCACGTTCGGGCCCTAACACACAACGCCCATATACTAAATGACTTTTCAGATTTTTCAACCCATCAATCCTGTAACTATTGGAACCTTGCACTGGAGGTTCTATTGAATGCCGATCAATTAGGGATTGATGCCATTAAACAATTGACCCTTTTTTCCACTATGTTTAAGACTTCACGAGTGATTGAGTTGGAGTATCGTTGGGTTGATCTAAGGGTGTATATTGGTATAATTACATTGAATTTTTGTTGTTTTGTGTTTACTATTTATTATTGTTGAATGATTCAAAGTACTTTGTTTTGATTTGTTTTGCAGAAGGAATACAAGGAAGAGTATCGCCCCTTCAAAGTGCAAAATGGCTTAACTTTTGGCTGAGAAGGAGAAGGTTGATCTACTCACTTTTTCTATGAGTGCCAACATTGCTGGAGGTTCAATGACATTGACTGCTCTTCCAATTAACGTTGTCGCTACTGAGAATCATTCTTTTACTTGTAAAAGAGATCTTACACAAGTGGGTGGCTCAGATTGCATTGAAGTAAATCATAGGGAACCAGAAGCTCGACCAATTGCGTTGGCCATGAAAACAATAGGAATACCCACAATAACCAAGATGGGGGGGGGGGGTGAATTGGTTAAAACTAGGTCTTTTAAAATTTACAAAATCAGAGTAAGGATCTTAATCACTTTAAAACCAAGAAAGCTTTTATTCAATCAATTCACTCAGCTCAAGAATACAATGTCTCAAAATAGAACATGTTGAGTAATGATAAGGATACAAAGAACTAATGAACAAGATAGCTAAAAGAGATTAAGGAACAAAAAATCAACACAAAGATTTATACTGGTTCACTCCTCAAGAGAAGCTACATCTAGTTTCTAATCAACACTAGATTAGAATTCCACTATTGTAAATTTCAGTTCTTACAAGCTTTATTACAGTATCTCTTTATCAACCTAGATAAAGACAAGAAATCTAAAACCCTATTAGACTTCAAGCAAACAAGAACCAGAGAACACTACTCTGTTCTTCCTAGAGAACACTACTCTAGACAAGCCTCAAGAACAAATTTACACTAGCACCTTATTACAAAAATTACAAAACAAATTTACACTCAAAGAGAATGGAGAGCAACAACCTGATGATCCAATATGTATGACTGCATATGAGTTACCAATCAAGGTTGAATGAACAAATGAATTTCAGAACATGCTCTCCTATTCTTCTTTCAAGTTTCTTGCCCAAGAAATCATTCAAAAACTCATGAAGATTAAGAAGAGGGACAAGAAGTTAGTAAACTCACAAAAAAACACTTTCAATCTTGGTGAAGGCTTGTGTGTAATCAAAAATTCGAATTTCGCAGGTTTTATAACAAGACAAGCCTCACTTCTATTTATAACAAAACTTTGTAACTAACTATAATCGATTAAACGCGCTCAATAATCGATTAAAACGCATAAGTAATCAATTAAATTGCCATTTTAATCGATTAAAGTGTTCATATGTTTTTTGGGTTTGAACAACGAGCAAAATAATCGATTAATACGACTTGTAATCGATTAAACCAGTGCAACAAGCTTTTCTAAGAACCTTGTGTAATAGATTACAATACATGGTAATCGATTATTGCAGTAAAACAAGCTTTTCTAAGAACCTTGTGTAATCGATTACAATACGTGGTAATCGATTAAAGCAGTGAAGCATGATTTTCTTTTAACACTAAATAATCGATTACAATAAATGGTAATCAATTAAATTGTTCTTCAAAGCTTTTCCAGATTTGAAAATGAAGCAAATAATCGATTATATTACTGTGTAATCGATTAAACCAGTGGGATTTGTATTTTTCCAAAAACATTGCTTCTTTGGTTTTTTTTTATCAAGGTTGCTTCAATTCTTTATGAAAACATTTAGGCACATGAATGATTAGATGCATGCAATGCAAGGATCAACAAATTGACTTCTCTAAACACTTTATGGATTTACATTCTTCTAAGGCATTCCAAGGCATGTGAAAAAGCTCAAAACATTTCTTCAAGTCCTAAGCTTCAAGCTTCAAGATTCTCCCCCTATATCCAACAATCTCCCCCTTTTTGGCTTTGAATATGCCAAATATTGATTGATCATGTGTCTAAGTTTGGAGTGTCTTTGATAATCCTGAAAAATAAATCAGCCTTTTGCCAAGAACAAGTGTTAAGAGTTTAAGCTTGCATTTGCATTAGCATTAATCATTTATTCATAACAGATTAGCTGGCTCCCCCTGAGTTAGTTTGCTCATTTTAACTAAGTTAATTGCATGAATCATTTATTAAAAAAAACCAGCAGTAAAACAAAGTAGAACATAGAGCAAGACAGAGTTGTCTTGTTGCTAACAATCACTCAATTTTTCTCCCCCTATTTGGCTTATCAAAGTCAAAAAGATAATAGCACAACACATAAGAATAAGGGAAAATACAAATTTCATTGATTGAAAGGTAGAATCCAGTACATTGATCGAAAAAAAAAATAACAGGAGAACGGAGGAAAACAAACATGAAATACAAGAAGCCCAATCTTCGTTACCAGAGTAATCAAGGATAATCCTAGCTTCTATGTTTTCTATCCTAGATTTTATCTCCTCTAGAGAGGTATTAGTCTTAGCCCTATGCTCATGATGCAGTGATAGCAGGGCATCCATCTTTTGAATCATTAGGGATTCAAATGGACTGTAAGATGGTCCAGCAGGGCCAGCATCTTCAGATTCTTCATCAGTTTCCTCTTCTTGTTCAGGAGCAGGTAGTTGTTGTCCAGCCATTTGCCATCCATATGGGGTCTTGGTCATCCCCAGCTTGGTAAGATGCTTCTCTTTGATGAGGATGTTGCTAGAATTGGTGTTTTCAACAACCTCATTAGAGACATCAATTTGAAAGTAGTCAATGAATCTGGATACAAGAACAACATATGTGAAGGGATAGTTTATCAATCTCTTGGATTTCAGCATAATTTCCTGGAGAACAAGAATCCAGTTCATCTTAATGTTATTTTTCAAGGCATATACAAGCTGTAAATCATCATCAGTGGCTTGGGCATGGTTTGTGGCTCTAGGGGTAATGATGTATGTGATGATGTAGTGGAGAAGCCTATCCTCATGAGTCATGGGTCCAGTACTCAACCTAAGTTTCAACCTCATTTGAGGATCAAGAAGCATCCCCCTATATGTGTCTACCCTATTATACCCACCAATTTCTTCCTCAAATCTTCTCTCACCATCAAAAGACAGACCAACAACTTCTTCCCAGATTTCAGGGGTGATCTCTATGGCAATCCCATTCACTTGGGACAAGATTGTCCCTTCCATTGAGAACTTGGAACAGGTATAAAATACCTTGACCAATTCAGGGTAAAATGTACCCTTCATCTCCACAAAACGTTTCAGACCTTGGGCTTCAAGGAAGGTAGGGAATTGAAAACCTTCATTTCTAAACCAGTCTAGGGAAAGGTATTTAGGAGGACCTATAAGCTTAGTTGCATTGGAGAACCAATGATTTAACCTATTTTCACCTGCGTTAGATGATTCGGCTTTTCTCTTAGAGGACCTAGGTTTCTTTGGTGCAGACATGGTTTTAAAAAAAAACTGCTAAGGCAAGGTTTCTAAACCCAAAGAAAGAAAGACTCAGAAGTGCTTAAGAAGGAAGATGAGAAAGGTGTGATTTTCCACATGAACATAGGTTGTATTTATAGAAGAATTTAGGCTCCAAGGTTCAAATTTGAAATTTAGAAACAGTTATCACGAATTACCCACTCAATTGAAGGCTCAGAAAATTCAAATTTTGAATTAGGTGGCAGTTGGGGAGTTACAAATTCCAAGAAAAATGTGCAGATCCTGCAGTAACTCCAGGATTAATTGATTATTTGCATGTGTAATCGATTAATTCTTAAGAAAAATCAGTTTTAAAACATACAGTAATCGATTAATTCGTAAGGTAATCGATTATTTCAGAACAATACAGTTGAGGAGGATGAAGTGTAATCGATTATTCTGCATATATAATCGATTATCATAGTGAGAGTACAAATTTCAGTGTTTTTCAAAATAATTTAATCGATTAATTCGTAAGGTAATCGATTATTCCAGTGGAAATGTGAATTTGCAAAAGATTTTGAATCTTGTGTAATCGATTAATTCGTTGGTTTAATTGATTATTCCAGTGGAATGAGATTTTCTGAAAAAAAATTCTATGAAGAATAATCGATTATTTCATTGTGTAATCGATTATGTAAGCTTAAATTCCATTCCCAATAGCTTTTAAAGTGAATTTAATCGATTATCCCGAACCTTAATTGATTATTCCAGTTAAATTTGCAGAATAAATAATTATTATGCAGCATAAATTTGAATTTTCAAATGCAAATGATGATCAAGCAAGTGTTCAATTATTTCTCATAGTTTGGCACAAATCAAGCATACTTTAGCAAATATTAGATTCATCAAGGATACCTAGCATGTTTCTTAGATTGTAATATCTATCTCTATCCAAGGGTTTGGTAAATATATCAGCTAATTGAAAATTGGTTTCAACAAATTCAATTTTAATGTTACCCTTTTGGATATGGTCTCTGATGAAGTGATGTCTGATTTCAACATGCTTTGTCCTGGAGTGCATGATAGGATTTTTGGAGATGTTAATGGCACTTGTATTATCACACAACAATGGTATTTCCTTCAGCTCAACACCAAAGTCCTGAAGTTGTTGTTTCAACCAAAGGCTTTGTGCACAACAGCTTCCAGCTGATATATATTCTGCTTCAGCAGTGGATAATGCAACACATGATTGCTTCTTGCAGTGCCAAGAGATCAATGAGCTTCCTAGCAAGTGACATGTTCCACTTGTGCTTTTTCTATCCAACTTGCACCCTGCAAAATCAGAATCAGAATATCCAATTAAGCTGATAGGTGTACCTTTTGGATACCAAAGTCCTACTTTTGGTGTGGACTTGAGATACTTGAGGATCCTCTTGACTGCTGTTAGATGAGATTCCTTGGGATTGGCTTGATATCTAGCACACAAGCAAACACTCAGCATTATATCAAGCCTACTAGCAGTGAGGTATAGCAAGGATCCAATTATTCCCCTGTATTTGGATTCATCAACACTCTTGCCTTTGTCATCTGTGTCAAGATAAGTAGAAGTTGCCATAGGTGTTGCAGCATCCTTGCAATTTTCCATTTCAAACTTTTTAATCATCTCTTGACAGTACTTTGATTGACTAAGGAAGGTTCCACTCTTTAATTGCTTGACTTGTAGTCCTAGAAAGAATGTGAGTTCCCCCATCATTGACATTTCAAATTCACCCTGCATTGTAGCTGAAAATTCTCTGCACATTGATGGATTAGTTGAACCAAAAATTATGTCATCTACATAAACTTGAACCAATAATATATCATTTCCTTTTCTCTTTATGAACAAGATTTTATCAACTTGACCTCTTATGAAAGATTGTTCAACCAAAAATTGACTTAACCTTTCATACCAAGATCTAGGTGCTTGTTTCAAACCATACAATGCTTTTCTTAACTTGTAAACATGATTGGGATGTTTATAATCAAAAAATCCAGGAGGTTGTTCTACATAAATTTCTTCTTCTATGTAACCATTTAAGAAAGAATTTTTGACATCCATTTGAAATAATTTGAAATTCATCAAACAAGCATATGCAAGCAATAACCTAATAGCTTCTAATCTGGCTACTGGAGCATAAGTTTCATCATAGTCTATGCCTTCCTCTTGGTTGTATCCCTTAGCAACCAATCTAGCTTTGTTCCTTACTATGATTCCACTTTCATCCAGCTTATTTCTAAAAACCCATTTAGTGCCAATAGGTTTATGAGTTGATGTTCTAGGGACTAACTCCCAAACTTCATTTCTTTTGAATTGATTTAACTCATCATGCATAGCCATTAACCAATGTTCATCCAACAATGCTTGATTAATACTATTTGGTTCAATTTGTGAAACAAAAGCCACCATGTTACAGCAGAGATTTCTTAATGAAGATCTAGTAGAAACTCCATTTGAAACTTCACCAATTATGTTATCAAGGGAGAGATCTCTCCCTCTGTGAAGCTCTAGTCCTTTCTGCTTACTGTCTGCTTACAGAAAGCATATATATGCAGTTCTCCAATCTTTAGGCTCATGTCCAGATGTTGATTGTTCTGTTTCAGCACTTGGTTCTTCCTTTTCTTTATTCAATGAGTCATTTAGTTGAATAATTTCTTCCATAGTACCTGCATCAATATCACACTTCTTTTCCTCTTTAGAGAAATTAGATTCATCACAAATAACATGAACTGATTCTTCCATGCATAATGTTCTTTTATTGAAAACTCTATAAGCTTTGCTTTGTAATGAATATCCAAGAAAAATGGCTTCATTAGCTTTAGCATCAAATTTTCCAAGTGATTCTTTCCCATTATTTAACACAAAACACTTGTAGCCAAAGTTCTCAAATGAGATATGTTTGGTTTTCTACCTTTGTATAGTTCATAAGGAGTTTTCTTCAAAATAGGCCTTATTAACAATCTATTCAAAGTGTAGCAAACTGTACTTACAGCATCAGCCCAAAATTTTTTAGGCAAATTAGTCTTATTAAGAAGAGTTATTGCACCTTCTTCAAGGGATCTATTTTTCCTCTCCACGACACCATGTTGTTGAGGTGTTCTTGTAGCTGAAAAATTGTGGTTGATTCCATTTTCTTCATAGAATTTTTCAAAATGTTCATTTTGGAATTCTCCACCATGATCATTTCTTATTGAGATAATTTTGCTTCCTTTTTCATTTTGAGTAAGTTTAGCCAGTTTTCTAAAAGCATTGGAAGCATCACTCTTGGATTTCAAAAACAAAGTCCATGTGAATCTAGAGTAATCATAAAAAATGACAAGCCCATAGTAATTACCTCCTAAACTCATAGTTCTAGAAGGGCCAAATAAATCTATGTGAAGTAATTCAAGGGGTCTTGAGGTAGAAACAACATTTTTACTTTGAAAAGAATTTTTAGTTTGTTTCCCCTTTTGACAAGCATCACATAATTTGTTCTTTTCAAACTTGAGTTTGGGTAATCCAATAACTAGATCCTTTTTAATTAGCTTGTTCATATGATGCATGTTAATGTGACTTGCTCTCCTATGCCATAACCATGATTCATCAATTTTACT
>CM023960.1:10226458-10238137 GCA_013407115.1 Glycine latifolia
ACAAGAAATCTAAAACCCTATTAGACTTCAAGCAAACAAGAACCAGAGAACACTACTCTGTTCTTCCTAGAGAACACTACTCTAGACAAGCCTCAAGGAAAAATTTACACATGCACCTTATTACAAAAATTGCAAAACAAATTTACACTCAAAGAGAATGGAGAGAATCAACATGATGATCCAATATGTATGAATGCATGTGAGTTACCAATCAAGGTTGAATGAACAAATGAATTTCAGAACATGCTCTCCTATTCTTCTTTCAAGTTTCTTGTCCAAGAAATCATTCAAAAACTCATGAAGATTAAGAAGAGGGATAAGAAGTTAGTAAACTCACAAAAAAACACTTTCAATCTTGGTGAAGGCTTGTGTGTAATCAGAAATTCGAATTTCTCAGGTTTTATAACAAGACAAGCCTCACTTCTATTTATAACAAAACTTTGTAACTAACTATAATCGATTAAACATGCTCAATAATCGATTAAAATGCATAAGTAATCAATTAAATTTCCATTTTAATCGATTAAAGTGTTCATATGTTTTCTGGGTTTGAACAACGAGCAAAATAATTGATTAATACGACTTGTAATCGATTAAACCAGTGCAACAAGCTTTTCTAAGAACCTTTTGTAATCGATTACAATACATGGTAATCGATTATTGCAGTAGAACAAGCTTTTCTAAGAACCTTGTGTAATCAATTACAATACGTGGTAATCGATTAAAGCAGTGAAGCGTGATTTTCTTTTAACACTAAATAATCTATTACAATAAATGGTAATCGATTAAATTGTTCTTCAAAGCTTTTCCAGATTTGAAAACGAAGCAAATAATCGATTATATTACTGTGTAATCAATTAAACCAGTGACATTTGTATTTTTCCAAAAACATTGCTTCTTTAGTTCTTTTAGCAAGGTTGCTTCAATTCTTTATGAAAATATTTAGGCACATGAATGATTAGATGCATGCAATGCAAGGATCAACAAATTGACTTCTCTAAACACTTTATGGATTTACATTCTTCTAAGGCATTCCAAGGCATGTGAGAAAGCTCAAAACATTTCTTCAAGTCCTAAGCTTCAAGCTTCAAGATTCTCCCCCTATATCCAACAGGCCAGACCAGAAGAACAATCCCCTATGAAGGAAATGAGGGACAACTAGAACCTGAAGACCTTGAAACTCGTAGAATGAGAGCAAGTCCTTTTGGGATGTTTCATTCCCTCATTTAGTGCATAAGCATACAAACAATATGCCTGAAGCCGACATGCTAATTTGGAGGAGCTGAGCTCTCTGAGTGGAATAAGGGGGCTCATGCGGAAGTGAACCACCTCGGCATTTTGGTCCCCAAACTTTTTCAATTTTGTTTTAGTCCCTTAACTTTTACGTGGAAATGTTTGGGTATGTCAAAGTGTCATTAATATATGGTGGGCAGCTAGTGATCATTGGGTCATCAGTGAAGTGGGGAAAATACATTTGTAGAGTTTCTTAAGAGACACAATTATTGGGTTAGGAAAAGGTTCAATGCGGATGGGCAAATACTGAAATAACATCACAAAGATATATTCTGTTAGTTTTAAACGTGTTCACTTCAGAACTAATTATATGTTTGAGGGAATAAATAGTTAGGCATGACTCAGATACAGTCATGACTGATATGGGTTGAGAGTATCACAAATGTTTATATGTCTTGTTTTTAAGGTTCTTGTATTGTAAGTATCATTAGAGCTATAGGTGTGTTGATGTTCTAAACATTTCTTTTGTATTTCTTTGGTCACGACTTGTGATGAAGTTGAACTCTATTTATAAAGTTTTTTTATTGGCCTTTAAAAAAAATCGACATTTTTATTTTTCTTTTCATATATGTCAAAGAAATATGTTAGATACAGGGGGAACATGGAGATGGATCAAGATATAAGCTGAAGATGGATGAGTGTTTTAGCTTTGTACATGCCATTCAATTGAAGACATTTGTAATTGCTTAGTGTAGGAGAGAATCATTCTATGATCCTTTGCATATTGCATTGCATAAAATTCCATTGATTTGCATTCATGATTTTACAAAAGCACATGGTTTGTGAAAAAGGTTTAAGATTTCATGATTGCATCAAAGTCAAGGTTTCATGATTTCTAGTTTTTGGAAAAACAATTTTTCACTGTGATAATCGATTACCACTTATGTGTAATTGATTACTCAGTATAAACACAGAACATGACTTGACTGTGATAATTGATTACCACTTATCCATAATCGATTACTTAGTACATTTATGAATTAGAAAATCCCTGTAGTAATCGATAATAGGTCGAAATAATCGATTACTTTGTTCATATATCCTTTCTAGAAAATTGAAGAACATTTTAATCGATTAAATTTGTTTTCAATCGATTACATTGAATGTTTTAATTGATTACCTTGATGTTTTAATCGATTACATTCAGTTACAACTTTTTTTTTATCAATAGCTGAAGGGTTTTCTGAAATAAACACAAGACATAATTCGAAATTTTTGAAGTTTTCATAAGCCTTCTGAAAGTGAGAAATGATATTCTGAGTTCTAAAGTTCTTGTCCAACATATTCAAATCTTCATGGTGTATTTAAAGATTTCTTGGGCAAGATTGCAAAAAAGCTTTTGGAGAGGAAGTTCTGAAATTGTTTTTCATTTCAACTCTGATTGGTAAACCATATTCATTCATATTCATTGTATCATCAGGTTGTCTCTCTCCATTAACTTTGCCTGTAAATTCATTTTTGGATTTTTGGTTGTTTGTAACTATTACAAAGGGATATTGAAGCTTTTTCTAGAGTGGGTTTCTCTAGAGGGAAAGAGTAGAGAAGGGTTCTCTATGTTTTGATCACTAGGAATCTAATAGAGTTTTAGATTTCTGTTCTTTATCTAGGTTTGATAAAGGGTGATTGTTGTAAAGCTTGTAAGAATTAAAATTTGTGAATAGTGGAACTCTAATATAGTTTTGATTAGAAGAACTGGATGTAGCTTCTTTAGTTGAGAGGTGAACCAGTATAAGTTCTTGTGTTGAATTTTATTCTTCAATCTTTTCTTGTTATCTTGATCTATGGTTCTTGGTGATTTCCATATTATTCAAAAGTTAAGTTTTGTAATTGTTTTCTTGGGCTGAGTGGTTTGATTGAAATTGAAGCATTCTTGGTTTAATTGTGATAAAGATCCTTTAACTATGATTTTCTAAAGATTTTAAAAAGACAAAGTTTAAACCAATTCACTCCCCTCTTGGTTATTGTGTGTATTTCATATTGTTTTCAAAATACACCTTTGCTCAATTAGAATTTGGTAATGTTCATAATATACTTATATACTTCTTAACCAAATGATTTTGACATAAAAAATGTACACTTATAATTAGCAATCTGTAACATTGTAACTACCACAAAAAAATCTAACAATGTAACCCATACATTCAATGCTATATCAACAATGATAATAAATTCGAAAATTAAATCAAAACTTAATTTAAGTAATAGCAATTTAAAGATAAATGGGCTAAAAATTCAAAAAATTCCTCAATTCCACATGGAACTCGATGACTGCCAAGAAATGTTGATTAATAATTTGTCCCTTTCTTAACCAAAACTCATCCCAAACACCAATGGAATCCATATAGAAAACTCTAAGGATTTCTCCATGATAAGGAATTGTGACTCTGGAATCACCAAGGTAAACATGTTCTTCTTCATCCCCTACTAGAGTGTAGGAGGTAAAACCATTTATGTTTCCACAGATATGCCTGGTAGCCCCAGAATCTACAATCCATTTTCTCACATTGGTCGCAACATTTGCTTGAGAAACAACCGCAACAATAATATCATCCCTTCACCCTTAGCCAAGTTAGCTTTGGGCTAAGGAGGCTTGTCATTTCTCACAGCTCGTTGCCTACATTGAGATGCAAGATATCCTGGCCTTCCACGAACAAAGCAAAAGCTCTTTTTCTTAAAGGTTGGATTAGTAACACATGGGTAAATTTTATTTTTGCTATTGTGATCAGAACATCTTTGATCAGACCTCTTTTGGTTTTGGATCGATTTGTGTTGCACCATGTTGGCCCTTGACGCCAAAACTCTTTCCTTTGTAACAACAATCTCCTTCCAGTTTGTATATTCAATGATGATATGAGTGATAAGGTTTGATAGCGACATCTGCTTGTGCTTGTGCTTTAGTTGCTGCTTGTAGTCTATATATGATTTTTGTAGTTTCTTGATCAGCAACTCAGTGACAAATTCGTTTGAACTTCAGTTTTTTGTGCTATGCATCAAGGTTGTCAGAATCACGATTCTACGTAGAATCATGGAGGCCTCATAGAATCAAAACGTAGAATCGAATCATAGAATCGTAAGAGTCTACTTCAGACAAAAAAAAAGTAAATTACCTAAATACGAAAAAAAAATGAGCCAGAAGGTGTATAGTAAGCAAAAAAGGGGTGCAAGAAGAAAATCCATTATGGATTTGGCCCAAATACAATAAAAACCTAATAAGCCATTAACTTATGCATCAAACGAGAAGCACCGTCTGTCTCTTTCTTTTTTCTTGCTGATTTTGATTCCTCCTTCAAACGAAACACCACCACGACACCACCACCTCCAAACGGCATCGCAACCCTTTAAAGTGCGACCAACCCCTTTGAAAACAGAGTTCGCAGCCAAGCACGAAGACACGAAGACACGAAGAAGAAGAACACAAACTTACCAAGCATGGAGGCACGGTGCACCATGGAGCGACGAAGACGAGCATAATGGAGGCACGACAAAATGGCGCTATTTTGAATTTATTCAGACTTGCGGACTCGCAATCAAACTCGCGATTCTGAGTGGAATTAGGAGAGTCCATGTAGAATCATACGATTCTACTCCGTTTCTGAGTTTGCTTCCAATTTAACTCGTTGGGGGGTACTGGACTCATGGAATTGTCCGAGTCTGTGAGTTAACTCGCGATTTTGATAACCATGCTATGCATTGATTTGGACATTGATGTCTTTATTGTTATTCATCTCCCATTGGTATTAGTTTCCTATGATGAGCCTCTTTATCCCAATATACTCAAACATATATTTTATGATCATTGAATCCCAAATGGCCATGGTTTCCTTGTGGGAGCAATAAACATTAAATAACTCATTAGAAAGAGTAGTAAAGATGGTGTGGCAACATATCTTATTTGCAAAGGTCCATTTGTCAATGATTTTGATGTCCGCAGGAGGTTGCATCGTAAACTTAATCCTGCCACCTTCAAAAAATTTCTCCTGTAAAGACTTTGATTTTGGAGACATTAGGGAATGATCAAGCATAGTTGACAAGAGCAGAAATTGGTTCGGGCACATAAGGCTCGTCCTCCTCCATGTTGTCACCAATAAATCCTTTTGATTGTATGGAGTGCCTTTAGTTAAATATTTTTATATCATTCTTAGCCTATTTGACTTCTCTTGGACCTTTATTTTCCTATTCTAATTCAGTTTTTGTCTTAGGCTAGTAAGTGGGCTTAATTGCTATTGGTTGCGCATTTTCGGATTTTTGCTCACTTTACGTATCTGACTTGTGTAGGGCCTATAGAGTGCTACAGAACTCCGAATGGAGCATTCTAGGAGTCCCTGGAAAGATAACAAAAAGATCTATAAGTTTGTTAGAAATAGCACGAGGCCAATTCTGTCATTTAGAGGGTCATTTTAAGCTTCGAAATCAGAACCTCTGCACTTGCAATTTTGGGCTGCGAACTTGATTTTATGGTTGTAAATAGCAAATAACTAGAATTGTTGGGTTTGTTTATGGCCCATTTTAAACTCCAGACCTTGTCACTACATATTAGTGATCTTAGTGAAACTTGGACAGCACTTTACATTTGGCACAAACAAGTTTATTATTTCTTTTCTTTAGTTTTTAGAATCAAAAGCTTGTTCTTTATTTTCTCTCATTTGTTCTTCATTGTTCTTCATCTTCTTCATTTCCATTCTGCTATTCTTCCATTTTTCTGCACTTACTTCATGGGGCTTTCCTTGGTGATCATCATGGAAGGCTAAATAATCACTCAATCCAAGGATCCAATCCAAGCAAGAGGAGAATTTGAGTTCTGGTTTAGTATTTCGAATTCTGTGTGAATGTTCACTTTCTTCTTCAATTGCTATTCTGTTTTCATGATTATGAATGCGTTTAGAATTGAAAGCGGATTAGGTTATGGATTCATTGCCTAATTTCGAATATAAATCACAGATTAATTGGATGATATTTCAATTAGGGTTTGTGGTTTCAATTAATTTAGGGGTTAATTCGATTGAACTGCTTCTATTGAGATTGAATGAATATTCATGATAGAATCAACTTATGAGAATGATGATGATTCGAATAGCTTGGGTTGGTGAATTGGATTGATGCTTTCTAATCTGTTTTACTTTACTCCTTGATAATCTTGTTAATTTCTGCATTGTTCTTTAATTTTAGTTTGTGTTCTTGCATGTTTTACTTTGCGCATACCAACTGTTTGACAAAATTCCCCCTTATTATTACCAATGATTTGAAGCTAGAACCATATTGATCGTGTCTCTGAGTCGACCTAGGTTAACCCTGTGCTGCAGAATTAGCTTAGTTAAATTGTTTTGAAGCCACACGACAAACGCTTATCATTGTCCATGGTGGTTGGATGTTGCTGAAGCGACAAGCTTTAAACGACCTAAGACGTGTGTTAGACACATTGTCTGAAAGGATTTATCTGTGTATTGTACAAATCCCCCTAGATATAACGACCCTTCCCATAGGATGGGGAATAGAAATTGGCAAGCAAAACAATAAAGGAAAAAGAACCTAGAAAGAGAAGAGAACAAATTTTTTGTGTCTAAAACTGAGGCTAGAAGAAGGTATTTATGGTGTCAGGAAGGAGTATGAAAAGGGTAAAGAAATCAAATGGCTATTAAAAGGTTTTAATTATAAAATGGTTAGGAATTAAAATTGATAAAATTGGACAAACGAAAATCATGGGATTTTCGTAATTGGGACAAACTAAAATTAAGAGCATAAAATGCCATTTTTCACAAAAAAATTAATAAAACATTTCGTAAAATATTCCAACAATCCCTTTTACAGGCGCTCAAGGGGGAAGGGAGGAAATCATATGATTTGCACTACATTGAGCCCACTTGGCCTAATCTCATGCACGCGAGACTCATGCCTCTTGTTAGCCAAATTAACCCATCTTATCTCATGTAGATATATATACTCTTTAAGAAGGTGATCATCAAAGCCTTCTTATTTTATTATTGATATAAAATATCAACCAAGTTTGTCTATAAATTTTTGTCAGAAAATTGAGTCTTTCATCAAATTATCTTTTATTTTTTTATACAAATATTAATTTGTGAGTTTTATTAAAAATATTAGTGAAAAGATTCAAATCATGAACCTTTCCCCCTCCCTTCTCTCTTCATTGTTTCTTAATTGGGTCAACCTTATATCTCATCAATCTATCTCTTATTAGCTTTGGTTTGTTTCTCTTTAATTAATTTAAATGGGAATCTGTTGGTTTTATTTTGTACATGGTGAAGCCATTCAAGGTGTTGCATGGAGGCATATCAGCATTGGTGGTAGAGTCTTTGGCAAGCATAGGAGCACACATGGCTAGTGGATACCAGAGAGTTGTTGGGATTCAACTCAAGATCAACCATTTGAAAAGTGCTGTGCTTGGTGACTTGGTCTATGCTGAAGCCATCCCTTTAAATGTTGGCAAAACCATTCAGGTATTTCAATTCTTTCTTTCTTTCTTTCTTTCTTTCTTTCACCTTTTCTTCAATTAGTCCACACTCATAGGTGACTGACCATATCTAATCAAGCTGGAAGAAAAACCAAACTTATCACATTATAAAATTTGTATCACACCATAACCAAGGTATACTTTTCTTCAATTAGCCATTGTCTCATAGACATGAATAAGCAACACCAATAAGCATGAAATAAAGTCAAGTACCTGTAAAGCTAACACCAACGATGGCAACCACGGTCTCGAGCAAATGAAGCCTCCTACTTTGGAAATCCATGGCGGTAACATAAATAGTGAATAGCAACTAGTGAGTTCGAAATGTGAGTTGCGAGAGTACCTGAGAGAGAGAATAGAGCAAAAGAGAGAGTACCTGAGCGCGAGTGAGAGTGAAAGTGAAATATGAGTTTCAAGCAGACCAAGAGTGAGAGTGGAAGCGCCAAGACCACCGTCTGAGTGACAATGGGAGTGAAGAACACGAGCAGTGAAGAACACGAGCAGTGAAGGCTGAGAGAACGTGACAGTAGTGAAGGCGCGAGAGTGAAAGGTTTTAATTTTGGGGGCCAGCGCTTTTAGAGTAACAATAACAACATCAGTTTTTAAAGAAAAACCGATGTTGACTATCTCATGAACAACATCGATTTTCAAAGAAAATTGATGTTAACGTGTTCTGTTAACATTGGTTTCCCAAAATAACCTTAAAAACCAATGTTAACGTGTTCTGTTAACATCGGTTTTGAAGATTTTTAAGAAAACCGATGTTAACATAACACATTAACATTGGTTTTTAAGAAAACTGATGTTAACTACGTCCTCTTATTTATGAATTTGCCACTGCGTTTTGGTTAACATCGATTTTTAATAAAACCGATGTTAACACACATTTTTCTAGTAGTGTAATGAAGGATCATGAACATCCTCATCAATTGAAACATCACCTACGAAGAAGGTTTCCCAATTACCCTACACTAATATTTTAAAATATGCTAATCATGCAATAGATCTAGTGAGTGAAAATGTATGATAACTGGAACTAACCAAAATTTTCTCGTTTCTCCCTAACAACACTTTTTGGATTTCATAACTATCACCATCACTTAATTTTATTGAGTTGTTTGTTCTATTGAAGTGATTCAAAGTCTATTTCAATGCTTCAAGAAAGAAAACCAAGACACTAGTCCAATAGTTAGGGATCAAACACACAATATTTGGGGTCAACTTATCTTTTTCATCATTAGACTATTTCTACCATACTGCTTGTAAAAACTTAATGGTTTTTCTAAGGATCACAATAATAAAAAACCAAATAAGATCATGAAATCAATGATTCTCATAATTAATAGATAAACGATGTGTACCTTTCTCCATAGTAATACTCTCTCTGATGTGCTTTGATTTCCTTGAGATGAAGAAACAAGATATCATTTATCTCTTCTTTCTATTCTCTTTATCTTTTGTGATGACTGCTAAGGTTGAGAGGTTACTTTAATGTAAAGAAGGAAGGGGACCTTATTTCACGTTAGTGGGTATTAACCCCTTTATAATCACTACTCTCATCAAATAGTAGTTGTGTTTAAAATTTCTCCTCTTAAGTCCATGGCCCATTTACAATTTAGTCCATAACAATTAATTATTTATTTATTAGTCCTTAATAAAGCACATGCCTCTCAAATGAGACATTAAATCTTACATTCTCTCACTTGGCTCATGTGGCATAATCTAACATCATGGAAAAATAAATAAATAAATTAAACTTATGTAATGTGCATTAAAATGACTAAATTGTTTGACACATTGGACACATCATAATTTCATAATTAAGAATAGGTACTAATTCGAGTCATGACAATTTTACATCAATTAATCGATTTAATCCCTTCCATGTACCACAAATTAGACTTCTTCGTAATATAAACATAATTAGAAGCACATAATGGTCCAACATAATGTATTGGTTTAAGACGATACTTGTTTACATTATTCTAATACAAACATGCATGCAAATATAGAGAACATGTAATCAGAAACATATCATAAATGAGCTCAAAATTTTAGCAATCCAAAACAAAAGTAAACATTACACACAACAATCCTTAATAACAATAATGTCCATATTTTTAACATGCTAAATAAATGTCTTGGGGCGATAATCCCTTTGTCATAGGGTCAACTATCATGAGATTTGTGCTAATATGTTATACTGACACTCTCTATTTCTGAACTTCTTTCTGTTGAGTTTAAAGGAAGCTTCAAGAGGAATTGAACCAAGGTTGAAGACTTGGTTTTGTTTTAGTTTTTTACATGCCCAATCATTTTGAAGGCATTTGTAATTTGTCTAAGTGGTTTAAGTTAAATGCCCTATGATTTTTCATTAGCATGTGCATTCTCACGATCATGCATATATAGTTTTTAAGTCTTAAAGAAATCAAATGGTTTTTTACAAGAAGTTAAGTTCTCAAAGGCTAAGTTCTTTAAAAAACAAATCTTACTGCTTTAGTCTATTACACAATCAAATTAATCGATTAAAGACACTCAAACTATTCTCGAAAAGCCTTGAAGAACAGTTTAATCAATTACTAGTTTCTTGTAATCGATTACACAGTGTTTTATGAAAAACCTTGCATCACTGGTTTAATCGATTACCTCCTTTTGTAAACGATTATCTGTATTCATTTTTCATGATGCTTGATATGCTGCTAGCATATGTAGTTTTTAGGTTAAAAGCATTAAGAAACTAAAATAAGTACAAAGTTCATCATTATTGTGTTTATCACTGATTTTCTGCAATTTCGATGTTAGAAGCCAAGAAAAGGAAGAAAAGAAGCAAAATAAAGAGCTAAGGATTTCTGGAATCTTGCGCCAACCGCGCTAAAGCCATGCCAATCGCGTGGGATTTACTGGAAGCTAGCGCCAGTAGCGCTAGAGCCACGCAGATCGTACCATAATTACTGGAGCCAGAGCTGGCACCAGTCGCGCGAGCAACGCTGGGAAATACGAATTAGCTTAAAGATAACATAAGAATAAAATACATTAGGTTTTTATGACCTAAATATAAATAGGAAAGTAGGAGGACGTTAAGAAGGGAGACGAACACAGAGGTAGAAATCAGAAAATGAGGCATTAAAGGAGATCAAGGAAGGAGGAAGATCAAGAAGGAGGCCAAGATTGAGGGGTGTGAGAACTCTTCATTCTTTGTATTCTTTCTCTTCTACCTTATCATCATTGTATTCAAGCCAAACATAATCATGCCTAGCTAATCCCTCTTTGATTGTGGTTAAAACCAAAGCCAATGTGAACTCTTATGTAAATTGAATTGGCATTGATGCAGTTTATAATAATTATTTTGCTCTATCTTGTTCTTTAATGATTCTTGCCTCAATAGACTTGATCAATCTGTTAGGGTTCCAAGAACTAGGATTCACAATAGGAATATTGGGATTTTAGTTTCTGAAAGCGGTAGAGTAACAATCATTACATCACCTAGGGATAGGGGTGTAGAATTGCAAAGAAATAACTATATCAGCTCAAAGCTTAATTTAAGAAGGGATTGCTAAGGAATTAGAATTCTTAATTAGATTAAAGGGTTAAATGACCGAGGAATCAGGGTTTAACTAAATTACGTAAGATATATCCTTTGAATAATTAGAGTAAGCAAACTTAATAATCAATTCAATTACAGAAATAGGATTCAAAGGAGATTTGTGCTTTAACCACAATTCTTCCTCATTATTGCATAATTTTCAGTTTACATCACGTTTGAATTTTCTTAAATTTAATATTTTCTTAAAACCAAATCACTATCTTATTCTCTCAATTACATCATTTCTTTTCCAATTTAAAGAATCTAAATTACAATTAAATCTTAGTGCCTCAATCCTCGTGGGAACGATATCTTACTTATCATTTTATTACTT
>CM023960.1:10238237-10291790 GCA_013407115.1 Glycine latifolia
AGGAAGAATTGTGGTTAAAGCACAATTCTTCCTCATTATTGCATAATTTTCAGTTTACATCACGTTTGAATTTTCTTAAATTTAATATTTTCTTAAAACCAAATCACTATCTTATTCTCTCAATTACATCATTTCTTTTCCAATTTAAAGAATCTAAATTACAATTAAATCTTAGTGCCTCAATCCTCGTGGGAACGATATCTTACTTATCATTTTATTACTTGAACGAGCGGTGCACTTGCCGTGTCGCAACAGGTTTTTGGCGCCGTTGCCGGTGATTGATTACGCTAATTTATTTTTAATTTTGTTCTTTAATATTGGATTTTTTTTTTACTGAGGTTTAGTTGGACCTGAGGCTTTGCAGTTTGATCTTGAAATAGAAAAAACTGTGAGAAGGAACAGGAGATTAGCCAAGTCGAAACGAGAGACAGAAAATTCTAATTCAAACAGTTAATTAGAACCAGAGATGGCTGAAAGACCACCAGTACAAGAGGAGGAATTAATGGAGGATATCCTTGCTCCATTATTCACAAGACCCAATCCTAGTATAGTCCGACCGTCGATCGAGGCTAACAAATTTGATATTAATCCATCATTAATTACTTTGGTGGAAAGGAGTCAATTTGGTGGAGAGGACGATGAAGATCCACACAATTTCATTGACAGATTTCTGATGATCTGCGATACCATCAGACACTAGGGTGTATCAGATGATGCTGTTAGACTACGACTATTTTCCTTTACTGTTAAGGGAAAAACACTTCATTGGTTAGACAGACAAACTCCCAACAGCATCAGAACGTGGGAAGAACTGGTTATTAAATTTTTCTCTCAATACTTTTCTATGGAGAAATATAATAGGTTGGTGAATGAAATCACCAATTTCACTCAGAAGGAGAGAGAAAGTCTATGTGTAGCTTGGAATAGGTACCAGGAATTGATTAGAAAATGTCCACAGTACGATATGACTGTGGGAAAGAAAGTACACATATTCTTTAATGAGATGACTCCAGAATCAAGACTTATAGTGAATGTGGCAGCTGGAGGTTCGATTAGATCGAAGATAGCTACTCAGACTTATGAGTTAATTGATTCATTGGCTCGCAATGAAAATGAGAGCATAGCTACTCAACCGAAGAGGGAAGTTATCCAACTAGGAAGCAGTGATGCAATGTTGGCTAAGCAAAAGCTTTTATCACAACAATTAGCAAGGTTGAATGAGAAACTTGACAGGATGCAAGGTTCAACAGTTCAAGCTTCAACTATCAGAGTACAACCACTTATTTGTGAATACTGCCAGGGAGATCATGAATCAAATGAGTGTCCTACCTTGTAGGAGCTGATCCAGTGCAGGTTAATGGAGTATGGTACGACCAGAGAAATCATTCTAACTTCCAGAGGACTTCGAATTATGCTCTAGCTAATAATTTCCAAAGAAGAATTCAGGGAGGAGGTTTGGATTACAAATCCAATAATTATTTGCAGCCTCCACCCATTCCACCTAAAGAGTCATCAGAACTGGAGAAGGCCATGTTGCAATTGTCTAAGACTACAAATGAGCACATTTAGGTTACTAATTCTTTCATTAAGGAGACTAATGCATTCATCAGTGAGACCCGAGCCCATCACAACAGTCAAGATGCTTCTATCAGAATTCTTGAAAATCAAATTGGTCAGTTGGCTAAGCAATTGACTGAGAGGTCTCAAAGACAATTCCCTAGTGACACTGTTGTCAACCCAAGGGAGCAAGCAAATGCAGTTACAACATGAAGTGGACTTGTTACCAAATCTCAAGAAAAGTCTGATGTCATTCAAAGAAAGGTTGAAGAGAAGACCACTATAGTTTCTGATGAACAGGTAGTTAAAGTGCCTTCAAGCAAGCCAGAAAAGAAACAGATGGATTTTTCTCATTTTGAGAAGCCACCTTATCCTATGAAGCTCAAACAACAAGCTCAGAAGCAACAATATAACAGGTTTTTAGACATGTTTAAGAAATTGGACATTAATATTCCATTTGCAGAAGCTTTAGCTAGCATGCCTAATTATGCTAAGTTTATGAGTTGTTGTCTAGAAAGCATAAGTTGTAGGAGTGTGAGACCATTGCACTTACTGAGGAGTGTAGTGCCATCATCCAGAGGAAGCTTCCACCTAAGCGTAAAGATCCAGGTAGTTTCAATATTCCCATTGCTATAGGTAATGTTAATGTGGGGAGAGCATTGTGCGATCTTGGAGCAAGCATTAATTTGATGTCGTTGTCCCTCTGCAAGTCATTGGGGATTTTTGAACTCAAGGCTACTAGAGTTTCTTTGCAGCTTGCAAATCGTTCATTGAGGAAGCCTACTAGAGTCATAGAGGATGTTTTGGTAAAAGTAGATAAGTTTATTTATCATGCAAATTTTATTGTTTTAGATATGGAAGGTGAAAGTGAAATACCTCTTTTGTTAGGTAGGTCATTTTTAGCTACTGCTAGAGCTTTGATTGATGTAGAACAAGGAAAATTAGAACTTAGGATGGATGATGAATCTGTTACTTTTAATATGTTTGATGTTATGAAAAATCCTTCTGATGAACATGATTGTTTCAGGTTAGATGTTTTAGATACAGTAATCCATGCAGATAAAACAGATGACCAGAAGTTGGAGGAGGAACTGTAAGTCCTAGATATTAATGCATTACAAGAAGAAGTGGAGTCAATTATGGAGGTGCTAGAAAAGGAAGAAGTTGACACAGTAATTGAAACACCAAAAATTGAGCTTAAAGAGTTACCCAACACTTTGAAGTATGCATTCTTGGGAGAGAATGAGATGTTTCCAGTTATCCTTAATAAAGAGCTAAAGTTAGAAGAAGAAGAGAAGCTATTGAAAGTTCTTAAGGAGCACAAGACCGCAATTGGGTGGGCTATATCTGATCTGAAGGGAATTAATCCTTTTTTCTGTACTCACAAGATTTTGTTGGAAGATGATGTGAAACCTGTGAGGCAACCTCAGAGGCGACTCAATCCTACAATGAAAGAAGTGGTAAGGAAAGAGGTGGTGAAACTGTTAGATGTAGGGATGATATATCCTATATCTGATACCGCATGGGTGAGTCCGGTTCAAACAGTTCCTAAGAAAGGTGGGATGACTGTAATTCAAAATGAAAATAATGAGTTGATTCCCACTGGAACCATTACTGGTTGGAGGATGTGTGTGGACTATAGGAGACTCAATGATGCTACTCGAAAGGACCATTTTCCACTTCCGTTCATTGATCAGATGCTGGAAAGGTTGGCTGGTCATGATTATTATTGCTTCCTTGATGGATATTTTGGCTATAACCAAATTCTAGTGGCACCTGACGACCAGGAGAAGACTGCTTTCACATGCCCATTTGGAGTCTTTGCATACAGGAGAATGCCATTTGGCCTCTGCAATGCACCAACGACATTTCAAAGGTGTATGCTTTCTATTTTCTCTGATATGGTAGAAAAATGTTTAGAGGTGTTTATGGATGATTTTTTCTGTTTTCGGAGCTTGTTTTGATTCATGTTTAATTAACTTGGCTAAAGTTTTGAAAAGGTGTCAGGAAACAAACCTTGTTTTGAATTGGGAAAAATGCCATTTTATGGTACGTGAGGGTATTGTTTTGGGCCATAAAATTTCTAAAAAGGGAATAGAGGTTGACAAAGCTAAATTGTTGTTGATTGAAAAACTTCCTTCTCCAGTTAATGCTACTGAGGTGAAGAGTTTTTTAAGTCATGCAGGTTTTTATAGGAGGTTCATTAAAGATTTTTCTAAAATTGCCAAACCTCTTAGTCAACTTTTAACTAAAGAGAGTGATTTTATTTTTGATAAAGTTTGCCTCAATGAATTTAATGTGTTAAAAGAAAAACTTACCACTGCACATATTCTAACAGTGCCTGATTGGAATTTACCTTTTGAATTGATGTGTGATGCAAGTGCATATGCCATTGGTGTTGTTCTGGGTCAATGTAAGAATAAATTGTTGCATGTTATATATTATGCTAGTAAAGTTTTAAATGAGGCACAAGTTAATTATGCCACTACTGAAAAAGAAATGCTAGCTGTAGTATATGCATTAGATAAGTTTAGGTCCTATTTGATAGGTTCTAAAGTTATAATTTATACTGACCACGCTGCAATCAAGTATTTGATGACTAAGAAGGGATGCAAAGCCATGGTTGTTGCGTTGGATGCTTTTGTTTCAGGAATTCGATTTGGAAATCAAAGACAAGATTGGAGTGGAGAATAAAGTAGCAGATCATCTTTCTAGGATTCAGGATAGAGAATTACAAGATGGGCCAGAGATAACCATTAATGAATCTTTTCCTGATGAGCTGATGATGGTAATTGATATGGGTCCATGGTTTGCCGATATGGCCAACTTCAAATCTGTAGGTATTCCACCTGGAGGTCTTAATTGGCAGCAGAAGAAAAAGTTCCTTCATGATGCAAAGAGGTATTTATGGGATAACCCTTTTCTTTACTTTAGATGTACTGACGGAGTTATTCGCAGATGTGTAGCTAGCCTGAAAAAGAAGTGCCAAAGATTCTTTGGCATTGTCATTCTTTAGATCATGGAGGGCATTTTAGAGGAAATCGGACAACGCAAAAGGTATTACAGAGTGGTTATTATTGGCCGATGCTTTTCAAAGACGCAAGGGATTATGTGGAGAAATGTGATAAGTGTCAGCGAACGGGTAACATATCTCAAAAGGATGAGATGCCTCTTAATAACATACTAGAGGTGGAACTATTTGATGTTTGGGGAATTGACTTTATGGGACCCTTTCCCAAGTCACATTCTAATCAATAACTCCTAGTTGCAGTGGATTATGTTTCTAAGTGGGTAGAAGCTCTTGCTTTACCTACTAATGATGCAAAGGTGGTTGTATTGTTCCTAAGGAAGAATATATTTACTCGTTTTGGAGTACCAAGAGCAATCATAAGTGATGGATGCACTCATTTTTGTAACAAACAATTCTCAAGTTTGCTTGCGAAATATGGATTACCCATAGAGTGGCTACACCTTATCATCCGCAGACAAGTGGACAAGTCAAAATTTCCAATAGAGAGTTAAAGAGAATTTTGGAGAAAACTATTGGAGGTTCTCGGAAAGATTGGGCAAAGAAGCTTGATGATGCACTTTGGGCATACAGAACAGCTTTCAAAACCCCAATAAGTATGTCACCATTTCAGATGCTATACGGTAAGTCTTGTCATCTTCTTGTAGAATTAGAGCATAAGGCTATGTGGGCTACAAAATATTTAAACTTTGAACTGTCTAAGGCTAATGATAAAAGATTGCTACAGTTAAATGAGCTTGATGAGTTTAGGTTAAATGCATATGAGAATGCTCGAATTTATAAGGAGAAGACTAAGAAGTGGCATGATGATAGAATTTGTCCAAAAGAATTTGAGCCGGGACAACAGGTATTACTTTATAATTCTCGTTTAAGACTTTTTCCAGGTAAATTGAAGTCCCGTTGGTTTGGTCCATTCATTGTATGAGAGGTATATCCTTATGGAACAGTTGGAATTTCCCCACTAGACAGTGACAGATCGTTTAAAGTTAATGGATGTCGATTAAAGGTTTATCATGGAGGACAAGTGAATAGAAACACTGTTTCTATACCTCTATTTTCACCTAAAGAATAAAGGTTTGATGCGTCAAGCTAAGTGACATGAAACAAAGTGCTACTGGGAAGGCAATCCAAGGATTTTAATTAATTAGTCAAGTGTGTTTATTTAGTTAGTAATTAATATTTTTTGTTGATTGTTAATTTTTTGCAATGTTAATTGGTATGTTTTTATTTTATGTTAGTTAATTTTAGGAGTTTTAGGTAAGTAAGTAGTGTTCTTTAAAAAAAAAAAAAGTCTTTGCGCTGATCGCGCAAGCCTAGCGCCATTAGCGCCAGTAACACTGGAACTCCAAGCGATTAGCGTGGGCCTGGCGCCATTCGCGCCATTCATACTGGAAGCCAGCGCGACTCGCGTCAGGATGGCGCGAGTAGTGTGACATTTCGAAACTGATTTTTAAATTTTAAAAAAATTGAAACCCTAAGTGATAACTCCTATCTCTAACTCAACAGCCACAATTCCTGGTTATTCACATTCAGAACGTTGCAAGCTCTTGAACTGCCAGTAACCACTTTTTCGTTAATAACTACCATTACTTCTCTGTATTCCAAAAAGCCTATAAATACATTGCATTCTTTGCCTTATTCTTATCCATTCTCATTCTAAGTCTGAGAAGCATTTGAAAGTAGAAAAAAGTACGTGTTCTTTCTGAAGTAGTTCTTTCTATCTTGGAAGCACATTGTGTTCTATTTCAAGTTCTTGATTCTATTCAAATGGCTAAGGATAAGGTACGTATCACTCTTGTTAATCTTTGTCATTTATATTCTTTAGGGTTTAGATTAGTATGCATGATGGTTAGAATTTGTTCTGAAGATGATTGATAGAAATTTAGGACAAGAACCCAGCCCACGCGACTAGCGCGAGGAGTAGCGCGAGTAGTGCCAATTGGGATTTAGGAGTTTTTTATTTTGCAGCCCGTGCGACTCGCGTGAGACTTGGTGCCATCTGCGCCATCTGCAGATCAAAATGCTTGCTATTTTTTAGGATCAATGGCTAAAGGGGAATTTCTTTAATATGTCTTAATTCTTAGATTATAACTCTGATTATATGTCAATGCTTTTAGATTAAGTTAGCATCATTAATTATGTTTAGGACATGATAATTTTGAATTGGATTATTAAATTGCTAATTTGATTTCAATGATCATACTAAGGTTGTCTTAAGAATTAAAATGTATGTGGCTTTGGGTCAAGATAAATTGAAATTAGAGTAGGAAATAAAATCTGGGAATGGCTATTATGTTATTCCTATTATTTTGTTTTCATCCTATTTAATGATTTGATTTCCTAATTATAATGATAAAAGTCTGTTTTTACTAGTAATTTAGTCATATAGAATCAAATAAATCTGGGAATTATAGGAGAAGATTTATTTGTATATTATGGTCAAATGCTTTGTTTAATTCCAAAAATATGATTATGTTATGACTGTGAATCTGTTTACTATCCTGAAATAAAGAAATATTAGAGATATGATTGCAAGCAATCTGGGAATTCATAGCATATTCATTGTGAAATTTTTCTGAGTTTCAGGGCAAGCAAATTGAAAAAGAAGAAGAAGGGTGCCACATTTGGTACCAAAAGGGCACAGAACTCTGATTTTGATGCAAACCGGTTCCGCACAATGGACTGTCAACAGAGATATGAAAACTGGTATGCACCAAAGAAAATCATCCCGGAGAAGAGGATCGATTGGGAATTCTTGCCTGATGATTCACCTATCTTGGAGGTGATTATTAGAAGAGATTGGCAGAACTTGGTGAGTTATGCTGAACCAAGTTCGAGTGCTATCCTGAAGGAGTTTCTAGCCAATGTTGATAGAGAACTGTGGAGAGACAAAGAGTCAGCTGGGTGAGAGGAGTTGAAGTCCCATTCGATGAGGAGTTTATTGAGAGTTTTTTGGAAACAAGTTATTATAGCCTTCAAGCTTGTGCTTTCATTAGGACATTCAATAGGATGCAGCCCATCACCAGTAAAAGCATTTATAGAGATGACATGCCCCAACTTGCAGACGAGATTCGAAGAAACATTACAGGGTTATACACCGCTTGGAAAACAAAGGCTGGATTAGATTATGTGCTTGAAAAATTGAGGAAGTAGAACCTTACTGGAGAGGCAGAATTTTGGCATCAATTTAACAATCATACTGTCATCCCATCTACTAACTTGACAGATTTGAATGTTGAAAGGGCCATTCTTCTACATGTGCTGTTGGGAGATGATAATCTCAACATTTCTAGTATCCTGTCTGATAGGATACTACATATGATACAAGATGGTAGCAGTAAGTCTCTCCTTGCTCATTCCTCACTTATTTCTCATCTTTGTATGAAGGCAGGTTTAGAGATTCCTGATGAGGAGCTTGAGGATGTAAAGATAGCCTCTGTAATGACGCATAAGACTTATCTGGCTGCGGTAGAGAATGCATGGCAGGAGCAACTGATTCCAACTTCAAGGTTACAACCTGAAAAAATTGCTGAGAGGAGTCCCCGTGGTGAGATTCCTCAACCAGAGGTTCGAGCACCACCACCGTCTTCTTCCACTACCGTTAGAGCCCGACGTCATGGGGTGGTCTATGAAAATTCTCCAAGTTATTTGTAGATCCAATCCCACTTGGAGCATCAGACTAAATTGATAGAGGACTTATGCAGGCATTTCTCTATGGAATTCACTCCTTACCAGTCACAGCAACCAGCCGCAGCACATGTTTCTCCTGGACCTTCCCATCCTTCTCAGCCATCAGTAGCAACTGTCACAGCATCTCAAGCTGCTGATGATGACATTATGGAGGCCGAAGAGTGACAATTTTTCAAAAAATTGAACAATATTTTAATTGCTTATTTGTTTTTATGTTTAAGTTATTTTATTTCATTGCTTGTGGAACAATTCTAATTTGCAGTAATTTATATTATGGATATGTTTGAATTCGTTTTAATTTTAGTTAAATAATTCTGTTTAGATTGATTTTGGTAGTACAAAGATGACTTTTCGATTAATGCAGATATGTGTTTCCCTTAGAATGAAAATTATTGCTGGGGACAACAATGTTTAAAATCTGGGAATAGGGAATGCATATGCGTTATTTTTTTGAAAAATCATATTTGAAGAAACAATTGATGTTGAATAGAATTTAGAATAAATTAGAATTAGTTAATAATTAGTTTAGTTTATTGTTTTTCTTAGAATTAGGAGAATAAATGTTAGAGCATGTTATGCTAATTTTCAGATTTGGAATTGCTTATGCAGTGATAAATTGGATTGAATGATGATTGTTTTGGAAGTATATAGGAGATAAGTAGAGTATAGATTTGCATATTACGTGATTAGAACTAGGTTAGTTTTTGTGATTGAAGTACATTATGAAAAAGAATAGGATACTTGATAGGAAATTAAAAGAATCTAGCTTGATACTATAGCCTGTGAGGATTGAGCCTGTATACAGAAAATTTTCTTTTCAGAGTGACCTCAATGTGAATAATACTCTAGAACTTGACTTGTTTCTCTAGAATACTTGCATGGTTGATATGATAAAGGCAGTTTATTCTTTTTAAGCTAGAGCTAAATGACCTTACCTTGATAATTTTCCATTGTTAAACCTCTTTGAGCCTAAGCCTTTTCCATTCATTCACCTGACACTTAAAACTTATCTTTGACCATCTTATTGGAGATTGGAATAAAAGACAGTTAGAATCAAGTCTACTAGATATGGAAAAAGAGAGAGATGATGTCCATAGGAAAGGAAAGAAAAGGGTAAGAGGAAAGACAAAGTTACCCAAGAAGACAATTCTGGTTTGATGTTGAAGTGCCAACAGAACAGATCTGGCAAAACCCAAATCTAGTGAAGAATCGAATGGGGGAATAACAAGTCTGAAATACCAGCTAGTGGATCTAAATATATTTTATTATTATTCTATTCTCCTTGTTACAGTGTTTTGAAAAAGGAAAAATAAGAGAAAAGAGAAGATAGAAGAAACAAAGACAAAGGAAAGATTATATGTATAAAGATAGACATGAGAATAAGAGTGGTAGACTGGCTAAGTGGACTTGACTAATTCTAATAAAATCCGATCTCAATTTTAGCCACTATCCAAATTATTCCTACCCCTAAGCCAGGCCAAGTTACAACCTTGAAAAGGCCTTTTGATTAACTGTGCATTTATTCATGTTTCTTATTTTCAGGTAACTTGAGAATATAGTCAAGCCTATGGTAGTATTATAGCTTTGGAGGAATTGAGAGATTATAATTAACCAAAACACTTGAGTGATGAGTGATTTATATCTCTAGTGAGGGCTATTCAAGTTAAGGTTCTATATTGATAGACTTGAAAAGTATTCTTGAAATTTTCATATGGAATTCAATTGCATTTAACAGAATAGTTCTGAGATTGTGTATGTGATGATATGCTTGATTGTTGAATATAGTTTCCATTGTAATAATGTTTTATTTTATTGCTGAGGATAGTAATATCTAAATCTGGGAATTATTTGATATGCTGCTAGCATATGTAGTTTTAGGTTAAAAGCATTAAGAAACTAAGCATAAAATGTCAAATAAATGCTAGAATAAGTACAAAGTTCATCATTATTGTGTTTATCACTGATTTTCTGCAATTTTGATGTTAGAAGTCAAGAAAAGGAAGAAAAGAAGCAAAATAAAGAGCTAAGGATTTCTGGAATCTTGCGCCAACCGCGCCAAAGCCACGCCAATCGCGTGGGATTTACTGGAAGTTGGCGCCAGTCGCGCCAGAGCCACGCAGATCATGCCATAATTACTGGAGCCAGAGCTGGCGCCAGTCGCGCAAGCAACGCTGGGAAATACGAATTAGCTTAAAGATAACATAAGAATAAAAGATATTAGGTTTTTATGACCTAAATATAAATAGGAAAGTAGGAGGACGTTAAGAAGGGAGACGAACACAGAGGTAAAAATCAGAAAAGGAGGCATTGAAGGAGATCAAGGAAGGAGGAAGATCAAGAAGGAGGCCAAGATTGAGGGTGTGCAGACTCTTCATTCTTTGTATTCTTTCTCTTCTACCTTATCATCATTGTATTCAAGCCAAACATAATCATGCCTAGTTAATCCCTCTTTGATTGTGGTTAAAGCCAAAGCCAATGTGAACTCTTATGTAAATTGAATTGGCATTGATGCAGTTTATAATAATTGTTTTGCTCTATCTTGTTCTTTAATGATTCTTGCCTCAATAGACTTGATCAATCTATTAGGGTTCCAAGAACTAGGATTCACAATAGGAATATTGGGATTTTAGTTTCTGAAAGCGGTAGAGTAACAATCTTTACATCACCTAGGGATAGGGGTGTAGAATTGCAAAGAAATAACTATATCAACTCAAAGCTTAATTTAAGAAGGGATTGCTAAGGAATTAGAATTCTTAATTAGATTAAAGGGTTAAATGACCAAGGAATCAGGGTTTAACTAAATTTCATAAGATATATCCTTTGAATAATTAGAGTAAGCAAACTTAATAATCAATTCAATTACAGAAATAGGAATCGAAGGTGATTTGTGCTTTAACCACAATTCTTCCTCATTCTTGCATAATTTTCAATTTACATCACGTTTGAATTTTCTTAAATTTAATATTTTCTTAAAACCAAATCACTATCTTATTCTCTCAATTAAATCATTCCTTTTCCAATTTAAAGAATCTAAATTACAATTAAATCTTAGTGCCTCAATCCTCGTGGGAACGATATCTTACTTATCATTTTATTACTTGAACGAGCGGTGCACTTGCCGTGTCGCAACAATGCTGTTCTGGTTTAATTGATTATTGTATGGTTTAATTGATTATTGTGTTCATGAAACCATTTCCAGAAAGCTAATGAACAGTTTAATCGATTATCTAGTTACTTTAATCGATTACATATGGCAATTTAATCGATTACACTAGCGGATTAATCGATTATTGTCAGTTAATTTTGTTTTATATAAAGCTTGGTGAGTCTTTTTCTTATAAATAGACATTGAGCGATTTACTCTGAAGGAGAGTGACTTACCCAAAAGTTCCTAAGCTTTCAAAAGTGCCCAAATTACTGATTTACTCTGAGTTCAAACAACATCTTGTGTGATCAAGATTTCTGAGTTTTTTTTTAAGATGTTTTAAAGAAAATAGGTTTTCAAGATAGTGATTATGAGCTATTGTTCTTTACAACCTGAAGAGTGTGGTAATCTCATTTCATTTCATTCATTCATACATGAAAGATCTCAGGTAGTGTTTAACTTGAACCTATCTCTTTAGAAGTTCTAACATTTTCTGTTGTATTGTGATATATCAATTGGTTTCTTTTCAAGCATACTAGAGTAGGGTTCTCTAGGTTTGGGATTCTGAGTAGGATTCTGAGTATCTTGTGATTTGTATTCTAATAGGGTTTTAGAATCAGTATCTTTGTCTAGTGTTATAAAGAGGTCACTTGTAAACTGCTTGTAAAAGTTTCTTTGATATAATAATTACTCTAACCTAGTGTGGGTTGGAAGCAACTGGATGTAGCCTCCAAGATTAAGAGGTGAACCAGTATAATTGCTTTGCATTGTGTTTAGAATTCTGTATGTTTCATTATATGTCTTTGTGAAGCCAAGTATTATTATCAAAGAAACATTTTTCTGCCATTGCTTTCATAACTAAGGTTGATCTTGGGTGAAGAAAGATTTCTGAATTTGATAAAGGTGAACTTGTGATATGATCCTAAGTTTTAATTCCGCAATTTGTTTCAGAAATTTTTAAATTTCCAGTTTGAACCAATTCACCCGCTCTTGGTTCATTTGCAGTATATTCATTGTGTTTTCACTTTCACGACAAAGTATTTCAATTTCATATGTTTAGCACCATTAGAGTACTTGTCATTCTTAGAGGAAACACTGTTGTGGAGTTATCACAATACATTTTCAGCATCCTAGCAATATTGTTGACAATTACAAGCCTTGAAATAAAGTTCTACAACCAATTATCTTGAATTGTAGCCTTAAAACATGCTACAAATTCAACTCTATAAAGGATAAAGCAACAACATATTGTTTTGCAATCTTTCTCAACACTGCTCCTCCAACTAAAAGAAATACACAACCAAGGGTGGATTTCCTTGTATCTACGCATCCAACAAAGTCCGAGTTTGAATACCTAATCACCTCAAGGTGATCATACCTCCTATATGTAAGCATGTGATCCTTTATTCCTGAGTATCTGAGAACCTTCTTTGTAGTTTTTCAATGTTCCATTCCCAGATTACTTTGATATCTTTCTAAAGTTCTAGCTACAATGCTTATGCATGGTAGGGTAAAAAAATAAGCATACATAATACTCCCAACAACAAATTCATATAAAATTTCTTCCATTTGTTTTCGTTCCAAATTATTCTTAGGACATTATGCAAGACTAAACTATTCTCCTTTCTGAATTGGAACAAGTGATGCTGAGCAATTTTTCATCTGGAACCTCTCTAGTACTTTATTGATATATGTTTTTTAGGACAAGCCTAACAGTCCTTGTGATTTATTTTTGAATATTTCTATTCCTATCACATAGCTTGCCTCACCCATATCGTTCATTTCAAAATTACTAAAGACAAACTTCTTAGTCTCATGAAAATACCAAGATCATTAGTTGCAAGTAAGATATCATCAACATGTAGAATAGAAAACATAACCTTGCTCCCTTCGACCTTCAAATATATACATTGATCAACAATATTTTCCTTAAATCGAAAAGAAACAATGATATCATTAAACTTTAAATACCATTGGCAGAAACCTTGCTTAAGTTTGTATATTGATTTCTTTAATTTGCACATCATGTGTTCCTTTCCTTCAACTAAGAACCCCATTTGTTGGTTCGTGTAAACATTCTCCTCTAAATCTACATTAAGAAATGTAGTTTTCGCATCCATTTGATGTAGCTCTAAGTCATAATGGGCTACCAATGCCATGATAATCCTGAAGGAATCCCTTCGTAAGACTGGTGCAAATGTCTATTTATAATCAACACATCTCTCTAAGTATAATCTTAGCAAGGGTCTGGCCTTGTAACGTTCAAGGTTGCCATGAGAGTCATGTTTAGTCTTATAGACCCACTTACAACCAACTCTCTTGCAACCTTCTAGCAATTTATAAGGTCCCAAGCACCATTCTGTTTCATGGATTTTAACTATTCTTTCATGGATTCCAACCACTTATCAGAATTATCACAACTTACGGCTTGTGAAAATGAAATTGATCATCATTAATAATGCTTAAGTCAGTTTCTAATTCATGTAGATATATCACATAGTCATTCAAAATAATTGGCCTTCCTTCTCTTTGAGACCTCATTAGTGTTATGTCTTGTAGTTCTTCTACAATATGTTCATTATGAATCATGAGTTTATTATTATGTTGTTCTTCTTCATTGTTTTTTAGAACAACATCTAGAGGAACAATCACTTTACTGCTAGAGGTATAAGTCAAAAGGAACTTGCACTCTAATTTCTTTAATTTTCACATTTTGTGGAACTATACTCCCACTGATTTCACTATTTTCAATGAACCTTGCATTTCTAGTTTCAACAATTCTCACACCATGATTAGGATAGTAAAACATATACCCCTTATGAGTTTTCTGGATAACCAATGAAATATTCACCGATTGTTCTTGCATTATTTTCTTGAGGATTATAAATCCTTGTCTTTGCTTGGCAATCCCAAACATGCATATGCCTTATGCTAGGTGTCCTATTAGTCCACAGTTCAAAAGGTGTCTTTAGAACTATCTTACTTGAAACCTTATCCAAAAAATACATGATAGTTTTCAAAGCATACATCCACAAAGAGATGCCTAGCATTATGTATTGTGCACAAATATCACGTTTCTGAAGGAGTTTAGCAAATGGGCCTAGGTGTTTCCCAATTCCAGCATACCTTTTGTAGTACTCTTAACTTCTACCAAACCTGACAACTTTCACTTTTTTGTCTAATTGTCTTTCTACTTCATTCAAATAAATTTCTAAGGCATCTATTGCTTGAGATTTCTCATGCAATAAGTAAACATAATTGTAACATGAATAGTCATCAATGAAGGTGATAAAGTACCTTTCCTTTCCTAAAGAATTAACATCAAAAGGTTTGCAAATGTCAGTGTGCACAATTTCAAGAAGTTGAGTGCTTCTTGTAGTACCTTTCTTTGTGTGTTTTCCTTTAATCCAATCCACACAAATATTCAGATTAGTAAAATCTAGATTTAGAAGAATTTAATTCTTCATTAATGTTTCCATTCTTTCTCTAGAAATGTGACCCAAAAATTTATGCCACAAGAAAGCAGAGCGTTCATTCACTAAACTACATTTAGCATCAACATTATGATGTAGACTCAAAATCATTTCAACACCCCTGATTTTCGACCTCTCAGCGACTCTCACAGTACGACACTTCACTTAACATCCTTGTTGGTTAGTGTCCTTCACCGATTAGAACCCTCAGTATGTAACCCTTTTTGAGGCCTCGGCAACCAGCTCTGACACTGCTTGATTGCTCTCAAGATCATTAACTGTCTCTATATACCACTACAAGACTTTTCAGCATGTTTTATTATCCCTCACTTGCTTGCTTTAAAACTTCCCAGAAGAGCACCTATCACATAACTACTCCAAGTCAAACATGCTTAGCTATGAAATTCTTAAGTGATAGGCTACCAAAAAATAGATGCATCACTTTGGTATAAGTAATATCAATTAGTTACTTTAAGTCATCCTCAATTATACAATCTCATACTTGTACAACCTTTAGATCCCTCTCATTCTGGTGTGATTCGTTCAGGGTGTTACAATTATTCTTAAATAAATTGAAACATCCATTACAAAAATTTAAAAAGTATCCAATAACATTGAGTTTAGATAATGACACCAAATTCTTAGATAAACAAGGTACATAAAGAGTTTCTAGTAAATCTAAATGATGTCTAGTGTCAAGGATTGAATAATAAGTCCTGACTACTTCCACTAGAGCTTTCACTTTATTCCTCATGAAGACAAACTTCTCATTTGGGCTTATGGTTTAGATTTGTAAGAAATCTATGCATCTTATTAGAAACATGAGTAGTACATCCAAAATCAATCCACTATGTATTATGGGGAACTTTAGTTAAATTTGAAACATACATAAGGATTAAGCTTGTCTTCTTTTTGAACCAAGCCTTACATTTTGGGCAATCCTTCTGTAAATGTCCAGCTTTCCCACAAAAGTTACAATTATTTTTTCTTTGATGCTTTCTTTTGGATTTTCATTGATGCCTCATTGATCTTTAATGGCCATTTCCCTTTATCATGCTTGTTTAAAAATTTCTTTCCAGCTCCTTGATTCCCTTGGTAGCTTACATAATGGATTGACTAATTTCCTTGATTCTTTAGCTCGTTTCCTCCTAAACAAACATATTGTGCAACTCATTCACATTCAATTCATCTTTCATGGTATTATAGCTCATTTGAAATGGGTCATACTCAGACAATAATGAGTTAATAATAACTATACAAGGAAGTTCTCATTCACAACCATTATCAAGGTCTTAAGCCTTGTTGCAATGTTTGTCATCTCAATGACATGCTCATGCATAATATGTGAACCATCAAACTTCATGCTGGTTAGCATACTCATTAATGTCTCAGCAAGAGACTTATCAACTATTTGGGAGCACTCTTCCACTAACCCTATAAATTTTTTAGCATTTTTTTATCTTGGGGATAGTTGTCTTAATGATGTCTACAACAATCATTCTCATGAAGATTAGACTGAGTCTATTAGAGCTTTTCCAAGCTTTATAATGGGCTTTCCTCTTCAGTGCTACTAGCACCAATAATAGCAGTAGACTTCTCTTCCAATATAGCAAGATCAAGATCCAAAACACAGAGGTGAAATTGGACTTGCTCATTTTAGTCAGAGAAGTTAAGCCTATTAAAAATTGACACAAACGAAACATGAGAATTTAGTGAATTGGGAACTTGATATTGCATAATAAATTTTCACATAAGTGTTTTGAGACATAAAACACATGCTAGCATTTAATATATTCAAACAACAATAAATGTATATCAATGTTCTCATTTGGGTGATACACCAACATACAATATACAATATAATGATGTTGATAAAATTATAACAATATTGACAGTTAAATATGTACCGATTAGAATCACTTACTACCTCTGGGTATATAAATAAAAGTAATGATACACACAAATTGCCTACAATTATATTCATTAATTATAAGAACATCTAATCAACATTCAGGTGATCCATAAATGCCTTATAACAATGAATTTCAATATACGTACAAGCCAATATTATATATTTTAAGATTCGTTATTATGGGTAATTGAAGAAAGTATCATTAATTTGGAATTAAATAAACTTAAAGATTTGGCCACTTTGGCTACGAACAAATCTATCATACACTTAATTCCAAGCAAATACACAGACTACACATACTTACTACCACCAGCAATTCATAGCATTCTCATTGATCTCATTCCAAACCATATACCATTCATTCATATTATAAAACAAAATATGGAGCATCAATTCTTGACCAATCCTTATAAGCATGTATTATTATCTATATTTTTTCATTCATATGTCAATCATTGCAAGATACACATAAATGTAGATTTCACACATAAGACATTATAATAGTAATATATATAATTTTGTGCTTTTCAGTAACCAAAAGATTATCTTTAGGTAAAACAAGGCTAAGCCTTTACGTTGAGAAAGTATGATATCGATGATATGAAAAGGTTTCATAATTTATCGATAGAATAAATCCAAATTGAGACATGATTTTGATGCACAAGAGGCTGAGGGACATACATTTATGCAACAGAAAATCAAAATCAACATTGAAATCGAAACCATCAAAACATATAATAAACATACATGTAGCAGAAAGTAAAATTCCTAAATTTCATAATTAGGGTTCATAAAATTAAGGAAAACATCATTCATGGATAATCATACAATTTCACAACACGTGCTCTAATACCACATGTAAAAACTTAATGGTTTTTCTAAGGATCATAATAATAGAAAACCAAACAATATCTTGAAATCACGGATTCTCATAATTAATAGATAAATGATGCATACCTTTCTCTATAGTGATACTTTCTCCAATGCACTTCGATTTCCTTAAGAGGAAGAAAGAAGATTTTTCTTCCTTTAACTCTACTTTCTATTGACTCTATCTTTTGCGATGGTGGTTAGGGTTGAGAAAATTCTCTAATTCCAGGATACCTTATTTCACTTTAGTGGTATCAATCCCTTTATAACCACTAATCCCATCAAATAGCAGTTGTCTATGAAATTGCTCCTCTTAAGCCCACGTCGCATTTACAACTTGGTCCATAACAATTAATTATTTATTTATTGATAAGTGCCATATAAGCAAAGGTAAAAATCAACATTGTTGACCCAAAGATAAGACCAAAAGGCATTTTCCTATAAGCAAAAACACCGAAGGGACAAGTAAAAGCTGTTTTCTCTTGGTCTTCAAGATCAACATTGATTTGATTGTATCCTGAGTAACCATCAAGAAAACAGTAATATTGTTGACCTGCTAGTCTCTCCAGCATCTGATCCATGAAGGGTAATGGAAAATGATCCTTTCTGATGGCTTTGTTGAGCTTTCTGTAGTCAATGCACATCCTCCAACCCGTAGCTGTACGAGTTGGGATAAGCTCATCTTTATCATTTTTTACAACAGTCATGCAACCTTTCTTGGGTACTACCTGTACAAGACTTACCCACTGGCTATCTGAGATAGGATATATCATTCCTACCTCCAGTAGCTTGACTACTTCCTTCCTAACAACTTCTTTCATGGTTAGATTTAGACGTCTTTGAGGTTGAACTACAGGTTTATAATCCTTTTTCATTAAAATTTTATGCATACAATAAGAAGGACTAATACCTATTAGATCTGATAATGTCCATCCAATGGCTTTCTTGTTATCCTGCAAGACTTTCACTAATTTCTTTTCCTCTTCATCAGAAAGATTTGCATTGATGATTACTGGTTTTTCAGAATTACCTGCAAGAAAGACATATTTTAAATGTGAAGATAATACCTTTAATTCCAGCTTTGGTTCTTCTTTTTTCTTTTCTTCCTTTATTTCTTCAAAGAGGGATTGGTGATAAGGAATTTCTTTGCAAGAATTCAGTTGCTGATGACATTCTGATCTTTCCCTATCTCCATCTTCAGTCAATGCTTTCTCCAAGCCATCTTTTCTGTTCATAAATCTTTTAGAGTCAGAGATGACCTCACCGAGAACATCGACTCTAAAACATTCTCTTTTATCTATGGGATACTTCATGGCTTCAAGAACATTGAACTACACTTCATCATCTTGGACTCGTACAGTGAGTTTTCCTTCATCAACATCAATCAAGACTTTGGCAATCTTCATGAAAGGTCTGCCAAGAATTAATGGAACTTCACTGTCTTCATCCATCTCCATCACTACAAAGTCAACTGGGAAGAAGAATTTTTAAACTTTTACCAACACATCTTCAATGATACCATAAGGATGCTTAATGGTTCTGTCTGCTAATTGTAAAGTCATCCTAGTTGGTTTGATGACAACTTCCCCTCTTCGCTTGACCATGGATAATGGTATGAGATTGATGCTTGCACCTAAGTCAAGAAGGGATTTCCCTACTAATAAATTCCCAATAGTCACAGAAATTGTGAAACTACCAGGATTTCTTGATTTTTCTGGAATGGTTTTTTGAATGATTGCACTGCAACCTACATCCAGCTCTATAGTGTCATCATCAGTGTATCTTCTCTTTTTTGTAAGTAAATCCTTCATGAACTTGGCATATGTTGGCATCTGCTCCAATGCTTCAGAAAAAGGAATGTTGATCTGCAGTTGTTTGAAAATATCCAAGAAGCGTTTGTACTGCCTTTCTTTTGCTTTTTTGGATGGAGCATGTGGATAAGGCATATTTTGCACTGGTGGTGGGGTCAATACAACTTTGTCTTTTCTCTTTTCTTCATTCATCACTTTTTTCTCAATTTTTTCATTTGTTTCCACTTCCTCTTTTTCTCATTTTCTTTTTCAACTTTTTTTTTTCATCATTCTTTTCTACAACTCCTTCATTTTTCTTTTTCTCATTATCATCCTTCAAACAAACCACAGTCCCCCTTCTTGTTGTAATAGCCTTACATTGTTCCTTTGGGTTGACTTGTGTGTTTGTAGAGAAAGAGCCACCTCCATGCTCAGAGAGTTGTTTTGCAAGTTGTCTTACTTGAACTTCAAGATTCTTGATGGAAGCACCAGTATTCTTTTGATTAGAAATAGACATTTGCATAAACTGGGTAAGAGTGTCTTTCATTTTCGACAATCTATCAAGCTGAGCTTGTTGTTGTGGATTCCTCTTTGAAGGACCTGCATAAGAATTAGAAGGACCTGCATAGGAATTGTTAGTGGTACCTGCAAAAGGAGGCTTAGTGGGAGCATTATATGCATTTTGTCTCCAACCATAAGGTTGATTTGAACCTGGACCGCCTCGGTAGCCTTGATAATTTCCTTGGAAATTTTGTTGCGGTCTAGTCTGATTCTGCATGTAATGAGACTCCTCTTCTTGTTAGCAATCACCAGGTGCTGAACAGTGACCATTTTGATGGTCTCCACCACAGAAATCACATTTTAGGATTTGTTGCACTTGATAAGCTGTGTATTTTTTTTGTGATCCTCCTTGATGGATTTGTTGAGGAAGTTGGCCTATTTGTTTGGTCAAGGCCTCTAGTTGTTGAGTGAGGAGCTTATTCTGTGCTAGAATGGCATTTTGAGTATCAAGCTCCATTATACCTTTCCTCTATATTGAAGATCTATCATGGTGAGATTGATAATCACTAGCTGCTATGGAGTCAATGATTATAATGGCCTCCTCCAGACTTTTGGACATCATTGTACCTCTAGTTGAGGCATCAATAATCATTTTGGTCTGAGGCCTCAAACCACTATAGAAAATGTGTAATTGTGCAGCATCATCAAAATTGTGATTTGGGCATCTCCGCAACAATGATTTGAACCTCTCCCATGTTTCACAGAGAGGTTCATCTGCTCCTTGGGAAAATGTAGCGATAGCTAATTTGGCACTGATGAATCTTGATGGAGGAAAGAATCTAGCAATAAATTTCTCCTCCAATTCTTCCTAGGTGTTTAGACTTTTGTTGGGTTGGGACTAGAGCCAAGTCTTAGCTTTACCTGTCAAAGAAAAAGGAAAAGCTCTGAGGTAAACAGCTTCAGCATCTTCATCTGAGGCTCCCATAGTACTGCATAGCTCCATGAATGTGGATAAGTGCGTGTATGGATCTTCATGGTCTAGCCCAGCAAATGGATGTGAGCCAATGAGATTGAGTAATGTTGGCTTTAGTTCCACAACTTTATTGTTGAAAGGAGGGATGACTATGTTGTTGTAATGCTTGGGACCTTGTTGGTAGGCATAGTCACCAAGAGTCCTCTTGGTGGTCTATTCTCTTCTCCCCCTCTGTTAGCCATGTTATCACGTACAAGTGGTTTTGAAGGTGAAGGAGAATCGATAGATGAAGTTTCACCAGGTGGCTTATTGGCTTCTTGTTTCTTTTTCTTTCTGTTTTTCCTTTCTATTTTGGTACTTTCTGGATCAAACAAAGGTTTATCTATAGAAAACTTACCTCGCATAAAGGAAAAAGCAACTACAATATTCCGTAAGCACCAAGGTTAACAAAATAAAGAGAGAATTTATACAAAATAAAAGAACAAAAGTAAAAATACTACTAAACTGAGAGATTAAATTTAAAAGAACTAAGTAAACGAATCAAATCCCCGGCAACAGCACCATAAACTTGTTAGACTCTTGGCAAGTGTACCAAATTTGTCGTTGTAAGTTACAAAATTTATAAGAGTTCGTCTCCATAGGGACTTGAGTTTACTTTAGTTAATTTAAATAAAATTTTAACAGTTCAATAGTTTTATGTACAAAGATTGTAAGTGAAAGTTCATTTGGTTATGCGATAACTAAACGTACTAATAAAGAGAATGAAAATCTAACGGATACGGAAACTGTAAAGCAAATAAAAGTGAGTTTAATTTCAGGAAAAGTGGAGGAATGGATTTCATCGTTCTTACCCTTAATATTTTAGTAACTTTATTATGCATAAATCATTTTTTTATCCTTATTGATGCACACATTAAATTACCCCAAATTGTTTCCTCTCATTTGAAAATCCTAAGAATATTTACTAAATATCGATCTCTCGCATATCGAATAAATATCCCAGCATTAAAATCATAATTGCATGTTTTATGCAATCAGAACACTATGCCCTATAACTAGCAACGTAGCGTAATGAGTAAAATCATTCGGTTGAAACCCTAAGATTACTTTCGAGTCTCACTTAGGATTAAATTCATGAAACTAGTGATCAATTAGAATCAAGCATTAAGAGCAGAATGAATTTACCAATAAGGAATAGAAACGATTCATGCATAAATAAATATTAAAAGAGAGACATAGGGTTAAGAAGATTACATCCAATCCTTAGAGAAGCTTAGGCCACCATGGAGAGAACCTCCTCAAGAGAAGAATTGGTGAAGCAAATCATCACCGCTCCTTTCCGATATAGTCTCCCCTATAATCCTCACCTCTCTCACTCTCCTAAGCTACCTACTAACAATATTTGAAGAACCTAAGGCTAAGAAAAAAACTAAGGAGCAAGGAATATGTAAAATGGAATGGAATTCCTCTCAAATTTGTGGCCTATTTATAGATTTTGCCTTCTGCCTGCTTTCACTCGCCCAGGCGAGTGTTTTTGCCTGTGTTTGCTCGCCTGGGTGAGCTAATGTTTATCTCCTTAGAACTTGCAGCTCGCCTGGGCGAGTCATTTGGCCTGTGGAGGCTCGCCTGTGCGAGTTAAAAGCTTAGCCCTGAAGAATGCTTTGGGCGGGCCTTGATGGATTTTGGGCCTGTTTTGCTTGTAACACCTCCCATGTTTGCTTTTTAAGTCCTTCTTGTTTTGCTTTGCTTGTTCGGAAGCTTCGGAATTCCTCGAATCTATCAAAATGCAAAATATGATTGGACAAATCTTCAAAATATGAAAACAACATTCATCAAATGTATTAATTACAAACTAACTTGGTTTTAGGGCAATTTCATATATAAATTTAGTGAAAGCCAAAGATAAGTGCCTTCATTGTAGTCCTATTTTTACTAAGATATGGCACTTATCAACTCTCCCCAACCTAGAATCTTGCTTGTCCTCAAGCAACATAACAAAAAGATACTTTAAATATGAACATGCTTTGTAAATAATCAACTTTTTCAAAGTGATCAAAACAAAATTTTCAAATAGTTAACTTTGAGAATTTTGAAAGTACAAAAGATGATATTCATAAAACCAAATGAGATTATGTGTAATTTGAAAAAAAAATTCAGAGGGTGCGAGTGTAATATTCTCTTAACATATGAAAATAATAAAAGAAAACCATGAAGAGTAGTTTGTTCATTTTTGCACCTGAGCTGAATAATCCAAATGGTATATGACTCTAATGGGTTAGTGGTATTGGTTCCAAGATGTATAGAGAAAGAGAGGCATATGAGTTAATTGTAATTGGGATTTTTGCAATGTGTACCTAGCAATTGTTCATGCTCAACCTTTAATCAGAAAAGTCTCATTCTCATAAAATAGATTTAGAAAGAAATTTATTGGAAATATTTTGTAAAATAAAATATAGAAATAGGGAGAACTTGCAGAGAAAATAGAGAAATTAACAATAGAGGAAAATAGCCAGTAAAATTCATAAAGTGAGAATGCCTATATATAGGCTTACAACCAATCTGAAAATGCTAAACAAACTAATATTTCTTATTTATTTTAAATTAAATAACTGAAACAAAATATAAAAGATAAAATATGCAACAATAACAAAATCATTATCTAAAACTTGTTCTAACTTCAAAATTTAAATAAGGAAAAATCTCATAAATCTAACACTCGTCCTTGAGATTTTTCATGAAAATCTCAAACTTCTCCATGAACTGCAAACTTGATTTCAGAAGCACATCAAATACATTTAATTTAACTCCTCTTGTCTTCAAACACCGTTTTCCAGGATTTGTCATCTCAATTTCATTTTCATTTTGCTTGAACTTAATGACTTCAATTTGATGTGACCAAATCTTCCATCCCAAACATCACTCTCATCAATTTTGGTAGTAAAATCATGATCTTCAATTAAATCAAACTTCCAATAAAATTGTTTCCAATCATTTCAATCTTTGTCATCTCAAATCCATGCTCATCCATGATAAAACAATATTTTTCTTTGAAAGAAACTTAATATCCACATATTTTTTGCATTTGTGCAACCCTAAACAAATTTTGATCCAATTATGAAATGTAAAGAACATCTTTGATAATTATCATACCTTTCGTGGTTGAAATAGAAAATTTCCCTTTTCCTTGGGTTTGAACAATATCACCATTACCCAACTTGACTTTTAGTTGGATTGATTGGTCAATGGAGGAAAAAATTGAAAGACATTTGGTCATGTGACTAGTGTAGCCACTACCAATAAGCCAAGTATTTCAATCCATGTTACTTGAAATCTTGTGATGCCATAAATAAATGCTCATCTTCAATGCTATCTTCTTCAATCAACTTTGCCTATTATTCTAATTGTTGCTCAGGCTTATTTTTCTTCAATCTGCAATATTTTTCACTATGACCACATTTATTGCAAAAAGTACAGTGAAAAAGAGGTTTATCTTTGTACCAACAACCTTCTTCAACATGGTTTGTTCTTTGTCAATGAGAGCAAGGCAACAACTTTCCTTTTCTACAAGAACCTTCAATTTTCCCTTTGTTATTGGAAGATTGTGGGTTTTCAAATCACCTTACATTGTGCTTTGCTCGAAAGGCACCTTCAACAACTTCATCACTTCTCATGAAGACCCTTTGCTCTTGTGCATGAAACTTGTTGGTTATCGATGTCATTGTCTGAGTTTGCAAATCATAAGACTCTTCAATTGCAAAGATCTTGCCTTCAAATTTGTCAAGCACCAAAACCATAATTTTTTCTACAACCTTTTGATTTGTAAATGATGTCTCGCCAAGAAGCCGCATTTGATTCACAACATCCATTAATCTGTCAAAATAATCTTTGACAAATTCATTGTCCTTCATCTTCATCAATTCAAATTCTCTCTTCAATGTGAGAAGCCTAATAGATTTGACCTTGTTACTCCCCTCAAGTTCATCTTGAATCTTGTCCCATACCTGTGTAGGTGTTTCCAAGTCCATGATTTAATTTGGTAAAAATGTGATCTGCAAGTCCTGAATGCAAGCAAGTGATGGCTTTATCTTTTTTCAGCTTCTCCTCCTCATAAAATTTTATCAGAGCCATAGTAGGATTTACTCTCAATGATGGTGGATCAGTTTGAGAGATTACAATGTTCCATAAACCTTGAGAGTTGAGACCTTAAAAAAAAGTTCATCGTCACAACTCAATTGTGATAGTTTTCACCATTAAATATGGGGATGTTAGATGAAACATTGTTGGAGGTAGACATATTTTTATCACAATTGCTTGGAAAAAAATCACTCAATAAGACAATAGTGTTTGCACTCAATCTCACCATGCTTAGCGCTCAATAAAAATTTTCCCTTACAGCCTGTAAGAATCAAGCTCTAGATACCATTGTTGGACATATTTTATTTTATAAAATATTAAAATAGGGAGAACTTGCCGAGAAAATAGAGAAATTAACAATGGATAAAAATAACCAATTAAATTCATAAAATGAGAATGCGTATATAGGCTTACAATCAATTTGAAAATTCTAAACAACCTATTCTATCTTCTATCTTATTTATTTTATATTAATAAACTGAAGCAAAATATAAAACATAAAATCTGCAACAATAGCAAAATCATTATCTAATACTTATTCTATCTTCAAAATTCAAATAAGGAAAAATCTCATAAATCTAACAAAAGTTCAAACCTTTAATCCCAATTAATAAAATAAAAGATACGTGGATAGAAAAGATTACACCAAGATTTGTATTAGTTCAGTCTTCTTAACCTATATCTAGTCCTCAAGTCCTATTTGAGAGATTTCTGCTAAGCTAAAGTGTTATAGAGAAACAATCTAATTACACTCCAAGACTACCTCCCTTAACAACCTTACCCTCAAACGACTCTCTCTAAACACTATTTAGTTAGGCCATAAAGATCACACACTCTAGTGAAATCTAAAGATATATAATAACATAGTAATTACACTCAAGGCTATCCCGTCTTGACATCCTTACCTCATGATGCCTCCACGGATAAGAGCCTGGTCTGCTTACCTTTTCGGTGTGTATCTTAGGACTTATTCCATATTCTTTTAAATTAGGACTTTCTTTTAGTCATTTTTAGGATAGTTTTTGTAAGTAATTAATTTTAGGATTTAATTTAGTATTTTTAGGAATTTATAAGTTTTCATGCTTTTGTAGGATAAGGAGATTTGGATGAAGCAAGTAAAAGGTAGTGTTCAAGTTACAGGAGGAAAAATTGAAGATAATGGCGCTAAATAGTGTGGGTTCTTTCACATTTAGTGCCAAACGTCCAAAGACTTGTTCTTTGCTGAGTTTTTGGCATTTAATTAGCACTAGCTCTTAGGCGCTTAGTGCCACTCCATCACTAACACAGGGCAAATGGTATCACCAAAAAAGCTTGTGCTACATCAAGTGGGGGTTTTGGGCGCTTAGCACCAGCACTCCAAAGAGGACACATGTAGAATTTGCTTACCATGGTTAGCATTGGTGTATGCACGCTTAGCGCTAGATGGTCAGATTTAAGCGTTGACATTGTCACATAATGAGCATTGAACAAAAAGAATTATTCCTTAAATGAGAAGACACTTAGTGAACATTTACTTCTAGACATTCCTAGGACTTTGTGTGCCGACTAGAAGAGCGTCTTCTGGCTTTCTCACAAAGTTTATTCATTTACCCATTATTTTCTATTATTTTCTTAACTATGTGTAGCTAAAGTCACCCTTATTAGGGTTTAATGTAGGTAGACATTTACTCATGTATATACTTTGAGTTTCTAATCTATCACTACTAGAAAAAGGGTCTTTTACGACATTGGTTTAACGTCGGTTGTTCAAAAACCGTCCTAGAAAGAAACACGGTGGCATTTTTGTAAATAAATGTAACATTTCTACGTCGGTTTCTCGAAAACCGTCTTAGAAAATACCATTCTAAGACGGTTTTTGCAAAACCATCTTAAAACCATCTTAGAAGGATGTGATTCTAAGACGGTTTTTTAAAAACCGACTTAGAAGGATTTTAACTTATTTTTATATTTAAATGTCTCAGTGTAGTCTCTCACGCATAGATCTTTCTTCTCACTCTCTCTCTCTCACTGTCTAACTTCCCTCTAGGGTTACGAAAGGCAACCCCTTCGCTCCGCTCCGCACGCTCGACACCGTTGCACCGGTGTCCTCTCTGCCGTCGTCATTGACGCCGATGACATCAACAGCAGCGCCCCCGAGGTCCCCATCATCTCATCCTCTTCCCGCGTAAAGACCGATTCTGGTGGCGTCCTTCCACGGGCTCGCTCTCTCTCTCTTCTCCCTCGCCTCCTTCTTCCTCGAGATCTCCTTCGATTCTTCCAACTCCCCTTCTTTTTTCCGCACCAGGTAACTACCAATTCCCTAACTCTCTCTCTCTCTCTTTTCCCTCGAGATCTCTTCATGTGTCCAATTCCAAATCCCTTCACAGTAGTCCAATTGCTAAAAGAACCTTACCACAGTCCAATTACTACTAAATCCCCTTACAGCAGTCCAATTAGGCACCTTGCTTTGATGAAATTAAGCTCGAAGCAGCACCGAAAGGATTAGAATCTAGGTGCACACAGTTCTTTAGGTACTTGTGTGGTTGTTTGCCAATTAGAATTGAAGTTTTACCTCACTAATTTGTATTCATCTATAATGCAAAGTTTTACTATATGAATTATCAAGATGAAATTCTAATCTGACTAAAAAACAGAACAAAAAGCAATCAAGAAATTGTATCATTGTTTTGTTTGAGATTTTATTGTCTTGATATTTTACCCAATCAAATTACAAAAAAAAAATACTTTTGACAGATCTCACATTGATTAGTTCAGCCATAATTTATCATCAAGAGTGTCCCTGTATGAAATTAGGGATCATAGTTGAAAAGGAAAAATAGAACTGTCTAGGGGCATTAGGAGAAAATATGACTGATGAGTCCTTTTTTTCTTAAAAATAAATGGTAATTGGTTAAGATTATTCTTCCTCCATGTCATAGCTTTGTTACTTTATGTTTACTTGTTATGTTGTAAAGATATTGCAAATACAGCAAGATCATCATGAGTGGGATTTCGAAAAAGAAACTCGTCAGAATCGATGCTAGTGCTGATACTGTGTGCCCATGGTGCTTTGTTGGCAAAAAGAATCTAGACAAGGCCATAGCTTCCTCCAAGGATAAATACAACTTTGAGGTATAACACTCTCCTTTTATCTCCCTCTATATTTGTGTCTTGGAACCAAATATGTCTAGCATTTTCCTGTGTTAATCTACTGCTTTAACTGAACTTACAGATAATATGGCATCCCTTCCAACTTAACCCTGATGCCCCTAAAGAAGGCATTGACAAGAGGGAGTTTTACAGAAGTTTGGATCACAATCAGAACAGATAGAAGCTTGGATATCAGAGGTTTATATCTTATTAATCACTCTTTTTGTTATCATTGGTTGTGCTATTTATATTTCTTCCCAGCTGTGAATTTTGATCAAGAACATGGTTTTACACTTCATCAATGGACAACCTTATATGAACTACTTTAGAAGATGAGTGTTCTGAAGAAGAGTTTTCTAACTGAGGTTCAATAAACATTGTTTTGATTACCCACAGGGGAAACACTATTGACAGCCACAAGCTTATATATTTTGCTAGACAGCAGGGTCTTGACAAGCAACATGATCTAGTTGAAGAACTGAACATTGGCTAATTGAACTAAGAATCTTGCGGGGCAAAGAGAGTATGCTTTGAAGGGTCATTGACATTTCTATTTTATGACCTTGAATGGCAGTGAGGTATGAATATTATACAAATGCTATTTTTTTTTATAGAAAAGTAACCAAATAAATTATTTTAGTTGATAGCTTTAGAAATTATTCATGTGAAATTATTATATTTATATTACCCAATTAATTGAAGTTTTAAGTAGTCAACTTACTTTTTTATTTATAAAAACAACCTTGTTTTTATTTAATGTTTAGTTTTTAAAATAATAAATTGATTATTGAAAAGAAACTGAATATAACTGTTTTGTCTGGTTTATACCCAAAAACTTGAAGGCTTTGGTTCATTTGGAGTATATGACCAATGGGTTGCACCTCCAGTATCTCGTGAATGTCCAAAAGCCAGATATGAGGTCAAAATATAAATTTCATTGTTGTTTGCAATTTTTTTTTGGTTCGATCAATTTATTCCTTTTGCTGAGCTACTGTGTTTTTTTATGTTAACCAATGGGTTGCACCTGCCATTGAAGCAGCCAGGGTTGCAGAGTGGAAACCATTTGAATTTTCCAAGAGAAATGGTGAACTTTCAAACTTAAGTTCTTTAGCTTGGTTTTCTTATTTATATTGATGGGCTTCCTACTTGAAATGGATCTATGCCCATGACCTATGATTTCATTTTTTAATAGCTAATTACCTATTCATGCTTTCCTTTAAACGTTCAAGTGCTATATAGTATACAATTTGAGATTTGCTTTTATTATGATGTGGTTAAATACCTGAATCCTATGATCATTGCTTCAATCTTATAACCATGTATAACTCATTGTATTGTCTTAATGTAGATAGATATGAAATGCCAAAAGAATAAGAGTTAACATTGAAGGAAAGTGCATTAGTATCATTTACTTGAGGTTTAAAGGCACCAAATCAATGCCCTCAACTGTGTTATATTGATAAATTGGACCTAATTGTTAGTCATTGATGTTCTTGACTGTTGTTGAACCTTGCAGGTCATGGAGCCAAGTGCCTTTCCTCTACCTATGAGATCTGCACTTCCCAGGGATCCTACACTGCATTCCTCAACACACTTTCATCAATTACCTGACACAAAAGGATATATTTCCCTGCCCCAAAATAGGCCAAGAGTTTGCATCTTATTTTCTATCAATATTTTTTAATCTTTAGCTTGGCCTGCAGCACTTGCATTAAATTTGTATTTTTTTTATATCTTAGTTGAATTTGGGTCCTTTAATTAATCATATGAGGCAAGGATATCAGTGTTGTGAGTTTACTCTTGCAATTGTGATATGTCTGTGTGCACTATGAAGGGTTCCGAATTCTATGGAGGTATCAAATGAAAAATAAAAGTTATTATTTTATCTTTTTTATAGTTTTCTTATAGCTCTTTGATGGTGTTTCATCTATGGAGGTACCAAATTCTATGGAGTTGTCCTTGTTTGCTCTAGGTGAATGCTTCTGGTAATAGGTAACTAAACTCTCAATTATGCTACTGATATTATTTAAGAGAGAAAGATGAACCTGTTATTCACACTTTACTCAAGGATGAAACTAAAACTTCAGCTTGAAGAGGGCCAAGAAAAAAAATAATTTAGTAAGGAAAATTTAAATTTATGCATAAAATAAATAAATGATATTTTATAAACTTGTTGCCTTATCCTGTCCTATTAGAATATGAAACATAGAATATTGCATGATTAACTAAAACCAAACAAAGAATGACCAAGATTTTAGTTCCACTACCGAAAATGATAGCAATATAAGTGGTTCATTTGTATTTCAATTAATATAAAAAAAAGTCCAGAAAAATGATTAGGATCTAGTACCTCTTTCAAAGCCAAACTAGCTACAGGGACATAGTCAAGTTGGTGAGGTCCATGATTGGAAACAATGATTCCAGCAGCTTGTAAGGCTATCCTTACTACTTGCTACATTATTAGCATACAATATAAACAACTAAGGATTTGGCACAAGCTATGATCAATCCCCAAGCCAAATAGAGCAAACCAAAAGAAAGCTTAGTACCATAACAGAATGAAGCACACCTAAAACTGTTATGGCTGCACAACAATCTCAAGTGGTTACATAAAAAAGAGAAAGAAAAAAAACCATATTTACATAGTGTTGTACCCCAAAACAAACCAATCAAAAGTCCCTCCCTGGATAACAATTCCATTAACTACTCCCTCTGCACATAGTGAACCTGATGTTATATTCCTGGCCTCTTATCTTAATCCTGGGTTGGTTTCTTGTTCTATCTTTGCTTATTGATTCTATCTTAATTGATAGCCCCTTGATTATTCTCTCTTGCTGTCCATGTGAATTTTTTGTCCATTCCAACATATAGCAGGTCCCATTATCATTTTCCAAATTTTTTATCCTAAAATGTTGTAGGGAGAGGTTGTTTCTTTTTATCTATATGTGCAGGAAATAGTTATCATAAATAGTTTATAATTTAAAACAAATTTATAAAAAGAAATGCTGATTTAATTAAATGAGTCACTTAATCCATAGCATCTGTTTTAAGTTGTCAAGCATAACTACTTTCTAGTTTCTAGCTTTCCAAGGATATTAACTACTTAATTGTTACCAAGTCCATGGTGTGTTGTAAACAACAATAAGATGCTCAAGGTTCCACCTTTGCCAAAAGAAAGTCAAAGTTCTGGTAAAATTTCTCTCAGTCCCTATTTTGTTTTTTTTACCATTTTCCTTGCATTATACTTTTACTTTCTTTTCCTACATTTTCTACCCACTAGGTACTCATTCTTTTAATTTTAGATATAAGGATGGGACAACATGAAATGAAATCATACCATAAAGGCTTCTCGATTACTTATTCACAATGGATGATGGACCCTGATGTGTGCTTCATATATTTCATTATACCTGTGATTGGTTTTTATTTTTGTGTGTGTTCGGCTTTGTAGAGTTGTATCTTTGCTTATGCATCAGCTGTATATATAGGTTAAGATTCATGATCTCATCTCTTTTGCATTTCTAGGCAACTTGTTCCTCCCTATACTGACAAATTTCTCTTCTTTTCCTTTTCTTTGCTTATGAAATTTATCTATTTTTTTCATTAGACTGATGATTGATTGATCAAATCAAGCTTTTTATCCTAATGCAGTATTCTTATATGGTGTTGTACTCTTTGACTACTAGCTCATAAAGTTAACTGTTAGATTATGATTTTGGTTTTCTAGAACTATGCTTTTTTCCTTAGACCAGTTCCTTTGTCTTCCTGGGTGCAAGTAAATAATTGGTGAGGTAATTCTTTTAGCAATGGTACTACTACTACTTTGATCCCTAGATTGTGGTCCTAAGATATTGGTAGTCTGTACTGTTGATGAGGGTAAAATGCAAGGAGAAAGTATCTTAGGTATTTGAATCGTAACCACCTGAACCCTTGGCAGGTGGGTAGGATTAGGAAGGCAAGGGAGGGAATCAGATAGAATACAAAAAGGGCTAGGAGAGAGTAGAGGAAAGGAACAATAGGATGAGGTATCACTGCTCTATCCTTTTCCTTTTGTTTTTCTTCTTTCACTATTCCTCTGCACAGTTACCTCTTCAAAGTAGTGGTAGACAAAAAGATCTATAGCAAAATATTCTCTGTAGTCATGGTTCTGTGTTAATTTATTATGTGATTGAATTTAATTTCAGTTACGAGAGCAGTGCTGGCATATATCATATAAAAATGATTCAGCATTTTTAGGTGAGAGACTAGCATGTTTTGTTATTGGGTCATTTTTACAGCTTCGCTTTGATGCTCTCCACATTTTTATGGCTTCCCTTTGATGCTCTTTTGTTGATGGTTTGACTCAGTGCTTTTCTCCTTTTGAAATAATAACCTTTTTGGCTCAGTGCTTTTCTCCTTTTGAAAGTTTAAGCTAATATATTCATTCTTCAATTCCTTTTGCAGATAATTATTTTTAAACATAATTATTTGTAATTTTTTTATCTAACATTTAATTTAGAAAGAGCTTTTAAGTTAAAAAAAATGAAAACTGACAAACAAAAACTTCTACCTTTCTATAAGTTCATATTTTTAGTTTTAATTTAAAAGTAGCTTTACGAAATTTGGATTTGCCATCCATATCTGGCTGTTACGAAATTTTCCAGCTATCAAGTTGGTAATGGATTTGATTTTTATCTTATTGCTATCAGGTTGGAAATGTTGTTACTTATGATTATCATGATTATATTGGCACATTTCAATATTGGTGGGCCCATGGTTTGGTTTCAGATTCTACGTATAGGATGCTAAGAATTGAATTTATGTTATCTTGCTTATTTTTCTCTTTTACCCTTCAAATAATATGATTTTCCCTACAATTAAGGAAGATGTCGTGAGGTATATTATGATCTTGTAAATGGATTTATTTTTTTTGTATTGTTAACATTCTTATATTCTTAATGAATTAGAAATTATCTTAAGAATATTTTTAAAGTATATATGTTAATTTTTTTTAATTAATTAATAGTATAAATTAAAATTTATCTTAAAATGTATTTTAACTAAATTTTTATGTATGGACATTTTTCGGAGTACTGGTATTTGAATTTTTTTATGGTGAATTTTTAGATTTAGAAAAAAATTGGCATTTAAAATAAAAAAACTAAATTTTGAGGTGGATAACTTAAAAAGTATCTATTATATATTTAATTTTTTCATGAAATGGCAACAATCTCTGTCACTACACCAGCTAAGTTTAACAGTGTTATTGTACTGCAATTACTTATTTCCACGATAACAACTTTTTTTTTTTCTTTCCTTTTAGGTCTCATGTTTTGGGGCAGTTCATGCCTTTAGTTGGCAAAGATTTGACACAATCTGAAGTGGCAAGGCTTTTCTAGGCTATTAAGGTATGCTCATGCTATGTACATCCATGTCATTACTATTTTATGATACAAATTTTCATTAAAAATAACTATATGGGATAATGACGAGAAATCAATTCTCTTTAAGAATAAAAAGTTATTCTTTATGATGTCTGTTTTTTTATAAAAAAAATGATACAAATTTATATCAAACACTATGAATTAAATAATAAAAATATACTAAATAAGAGAATGTGAACGCAGGGGATTTGCACTGCTATGGTGAGCTACACTTCTGTTGCATAATGGGTTTGTTACAAGCAGGTCCTGGTGCTAGCATTGAGATGGTATTAAGATGTCTTGAAGGTTAGATTTGGTGATTGTCTGGCTGAATTGAAAAGGGTTGTGTACTAGCTGCGTTTCTAACCTGAAGTTTTGATTTTGTTTGGAATTTTCAGAAGCTTTAGAGTTTAAGTTCCTTTTGAAGCCCAAGTACATCGATAATCCTTGTTTTATTGACGAGGGTCCAAGTCGAGTACTTATTGGGGAGCATTGCAATATGGTGACTCTATCGAGGAGGTTACAAAAATCATCATACATTTGTTATTCAATTACACAATAGGAGTTACGACAATTAGATAGTTGTTAAATATGAGATTTACCTTGTATATTGTATGGATTATGGTAGTATATATATTTTGTAGACTTATTTTTGAACATTGTAATTAGAAACATTGAAATTAATATATACCATGAAATGATTTTTATTTTTATATACTTCGTATGGCTTTTTTTTATATACCGCGACTTTTATTATCTACTTGTAAAAAAAAATTTCAAAAAAAAAATAAAAGAAACTACACCGGTTCTCAAAAAGAACTGTCTTAGAAAGTACTTTTCTAAGACGGTTCATGGACAATAACCGTCTTAGAAAGCAGCATTCTAAGACGGTTCAAAGTTATTAACCGTCTTAGAAAATGTGTCTTTGAATTTTTTTTTTGCATAACACACATTCTAAGACGGTTCTTACGAACAACCGTCTTAGAATGTGTTTTTTTTTATTTTCTTTTCTAAAACATGAATTTAAGACGGTTCCTTATTAATAACCGTCTTAGAAATGGACTTTCTAAGACGGTTCTAGAACTGACGTAGAATGTCTTAGTATACTACAACGCCCAGGTCAACGACGGTTGCGGAACCGACGTAGTATGGGGTAAAGAATCGATGTAGAAAGCGCTGTTTGTAGTAGTGTATATTTATTGTTCATTATTAGTACTCTTATTTTATACTTAATACTCATGCTTGTTTGATCTCCATTCACATGATTTATGGTTTGAATGTTGTTGGAAAATGCTTTTAAAGATAGAACTGAAGAAGAATACCTAATAGTTTTTGTTAGAGTTTAAAGCACGTAATCTTTAAAACAGAATAGAATCAGTGAAAGCATAAAAAATAGAAACACACAAGCATTTACTTGGTTCAATAACTAGGAGAAAAATCCTTGTTACCTACATCCAAGGTGCAAGGGAGCTATAGTCCCTTCACTTGCACTAAATACCAAGAAGAGTTACAATAGTGTTCAACTCAAAGTTATACGGCCAGTTACTCAACCAGTGGGCATAGGCCTCAAGATTACAGAAAGGAAAAACAAAGAAGATACACAGGGAACTAGAAGTGACCCTTAACAACAATGTTTGGCCAGAAAACACATGAACCTCCTTTAGGCTTTCTTCTTCTTCTTTACACGACTACACTAAAGAAACTCCAAACAATTCAGAAGAAGAAGAAATCCAAACTCCACCTCTAACACAAGACACAAGAACCAAGATCTACACAACCATCAACTACTCTGTTTAACAAACAAAGCTCAAGGTAAACCACACCTCTAACACAAGGCACTAAATAACTTTTGTTCATAGCGAATATTATATATGTTGCATGAGAAAAGAATTTGGTTATGTTAAACCCCAACATCAAAAGGTGATTGTCAATAAGAGTGGAAAAGTGATTGATTGTGTTTGTGAAGGTAAAAATGAGAAAGAGAAAGTGGTTTAAAAAAATGAAGGAGAACATAGTTGCTCGAAGGAAAGATGATAATTAGCCATATTCACAATTATCAGTCAAATTGGTATCAACAATAAAATCACAATTTTACTGTGAGTCATGGAAGGGCTTTTGTGCTGAATTTTGTCTAGGATCGCTAAAGGTACAATCATAGTGGAATTGATCATGATTTTGCATGTAAAACTGCATTCTTTGTGATCTTCAACGCACCACCAACAAAAATAATAATAAACTAAAAAACATAATATATATATATATATATATATATAAAATATGTACTAAGGACTTGGATTTGAGTCTTATAAATAAAAAATGTCATTGGAAACAAAAATTTCAATAAAAGTGATTAACTAAAATTTGACAAAAATGAATCACTGATTAAAGTCAATAAATATTTAACATTAATAACGTTAAGGTGACAAAAAAAATTAATTTACATATGTATGTGAACACATAGAATCTTATTATTCTAGTTAGAAGTTTTCACCCAATCCAAGATAAGTTCACAATTTTAAAAACCTTGTCAACAACAATTGCACGAGATCCAAATTATAAAAATCATTATATTTTGTTATAAAATATAGTTATAAAATAAAATTCACATGCGCCAATACATTATCGAACTGAAGGGTATGTAGTATTTAATGACTGGAAATGACTCTTCAAATTCGTGTGTCACGTCCCAAAATTATTAAATAATTGAGTATTCCATATCTTTCGTAAGGCTTTTTGAACGTAGATGAACCAATGATCTTTCGGCAAAAGTCCAGTCAAATCCTTACGCTAGCTGCATGTTTCTTTTATAGTATTGACTAAAAAATTAGTTTGTACAGAAAAAAATTAGTTGAATATCTAGAAAGTGAAGAAATACGTGGAAGATTTAAAGAAACAAACAATGTGCATGAGAATAAATACACACTGGTCACTGCTATAAGTTTTGGTTTTCTAATTTCTATCATTCTATGGTATGTACAGCACACAATCGATCATATATATAGACTGTGGACTGGTTCATCAGTTTTTTTAAATAATATAATTAAGCAAGCAAACCTATAAACTAATTTTTTCTCTCTCTCATATAGTCATATTTGTTATGGTCCTTTATCATGGACGACGTTGATGATTCTTTCATTGACATGATTCTTTATGCTTTCTTTTGAATAAAACCCCACCACAATCATGAATGGTATGCACCACGCCCAATATAAGACCCAGTCAAAGGTACTACCTGGTTGCAATGTGGCTCCACATATAGTAGCGAGATTTCACAGTTGAGACTTGAGATGCAGAGGATTGCTTGTAGAGAAAGAAAGCATAAAAGAGTAGCGTATAAAACATTCTAATTTTTTTCTACTGAAGATATTTATGATTATTCATTTTAATTTAAATGATAATTTTATATTATAAAAAATAATTACATGAATAATAATAATAAATTTAATAATATTAATAAATAATAAAATGAATTAAAAATAAATAATCAAATGAGAGTTAAAAAATCATTTATAAAAAGTTAAGGTGACTATATCAAATCAGAAATAATTGACAACAACCGATGTAACAAAAAAAACAACCGACAAAGTTGGATCGGGAAATACGGCATCGAAACACAAAATATTCCTTGCTACATTAAATTATTAAATCAAATAAAATAATAATTAAAAATAGTAATTTTATGATTTTATGAAATTTTAATTACCTAAGAAAATGTTTAAATATAGTAATTATATTGAAACATGAATTGTATTAGCACATTAATTACTCCTTCAACATTATTTTTCTCATATTAACATTTAGAGACATTTCTATCGCAAACTATAATTTTTTTTTAGAAACACAAACTATAATGTTTTATCTTTATCTATTTCTCTTCTATCATTTTTCCAGCTTTGAAGAAAAAAATTATTTCCTTACTTTTAAAAATTACATTTGTAGTTAATTATAGCTTTTTTTATATATAGACTTCATGTTTTCTCTCCATTGGATCACTATGAAACTCACTCTCGAGACCAATGATTAAAATTGAAATAGTCCATGTTCTCGATGTTATAGCTTTTAATTATAATTGCAAACTTGTAAACACTACTACAAATTGTGTTTCTTATGACGCATGTACAATGAAGGTTCTCTCGAACTCGTCGTCGTTTATTACTTGGTGACATACTCGTAAATATGAAGTTATGTTCAACGACGGGTAATATAAAAACAGTCTATGAAAATCATGTATGTCATAAATTGGTGACATTTTTGAAATTAATTTGAAGTTATTTAAGACGGTTATGGGAAAATCGTCTTTGATTTGACACTAACTAAGACGGTTTATGAAAAAACGTCTTTGATTTTACGCTAACAAAGACGATTTTTCATAAATTGTCTTTGATTTTAATGCTAACAAGGACGGTTTTCAATAAACCGTCTTTGATTTTTCAAATTATATTTTCCTAATTTCGACATTGCTGTAGCTATCTCTCCACCCCACAATCTTGGCCATCAGTCTCGTGCCTTTGACTCTGCTATGACCTGCAACAGGTATGTATCTATTCCATTTTCACATATATATGTGCGTGGTTATACGATTTTTGGATACAACGTGGTTATTTTGATTATTGAAGTTGCGATTCAGCTTGGGTCTGAGCTGCGATTTTATTTGTTAAAGACCTGCAATTTAATTTGTTTTATGTTGGATTTGGTGAATAGGAGTGACATAGTGCGAAATGAAGTTTCTGGACTGGTCGAGTATAGATAGACTCTCAGAGATTTCTGGACTGGGTCTCGATCCACTGGACTCCACTGTGACCTCCAAAAGGTGTGTGTGTGTGTATATATATATATATCTTCCTTAATATAAGTCATAAAATTCAAAAGAACAACATGTTATAACACATTATTACCATTGTCATAAAATGTGATGTGTGATTTTGAGTATGAAGTTGTTTTTTATGGGAAAGCATATATATGAGATTTTTTTCCTTGCTCTAGATTTGTGTTACCTACCCAAATGAAGAGGCTGAACCTTTTAACCAAATGAAATTTATGAAAAGGGTCAAATTCTCAAACTTTTAATTACACAACATCACATGATTGAATTAAATCCTAACAAAGTTAAGAAAGGTTGCACTAGTTTTACAGTTATGATTTAAAACATTTTGAACAAAATTGTGTAATTGGGGGAAAAATGCTCGAGTAATAAGGATAAAATGCAAGGTAGTGAACTGAGTAATATATTGTATAAAGTATTTGGTTTATATAGTTTGTAATTACGGGGCTGTCATTATTAAGTATGTATCAGCCCATTAGCACAAGTTCATAATATACAATGTTCACTATTGTTTTAATCTGTGTTCTTCTTGTTGGATTTCATAACCTATTACAGAAGTGATTGATAACATAGGGTAAATACACTGCAGCATTTAAATATGCCACCATTTTCTTTCCAATCCATAGAAGTACATCATGAGCATCCCCTACCCTCCAGCTAATATTAAAAAGCACCGAGCTCCAAACATTTGAACCAGCCTTGTTCATATTAATAAGGGGAACAATATCCTTGCCACAACCATACTTCTATCTAACCACCTTCACCCATAAATGAGTTTTTAGTACAAAGATCCTGGACAATTTTATACATGAAACTATCATTTACATGACGAGCCATCCTAATTACCTACCCTCCAGCTTATTTGGGTTGACACACCTAGTTCCAAGACACCAAATGCATACTCCTACTATGATCATTATCTCCCCATAAAAAGTTCTTACAAACCTGATCAATCTCATCACATACACTTCGAGGAAGGAAAACAAATTGCATAGCATAAGAGGGCATTACAGTAAGCACAGATCTAGTAAGACTTAACCTATCTGAAAAGGATAGCATTCTAACCTTCCATGCACTAAGCCTTCTTTTCATTTTCTCATTGACACTCTTTGTGGTATATCTGGACACTCTCTTATGATGTAATTGCACTCCCAAATATTTTCCAAGGTTATTCGTATGTTAGAAAAGCCTCACTAATCTACTCACGAAAAGTCCATCCTACATTATTATTCAATTATGAGTTTTCTAACACTTAACCATGGCACCGAAGCTCTCACAAAAAATATCAGATGAGGTTTAATGATCTCAACTTGGTCGATGGATGCTTCAAAAAAATAGTTAGAACCAAGTTGTTGGCAAAAGCAAGATTGGATAACTTTAGGCCCCTTGTACTCAACTTAATAGGTTTCCTAAATTTATTCTCAACTGCCATAACAATCAATTGAGACAAACGCTCCATACAAAACACATAAATAGGGAGAAAGAGGGTCACCTTGACAAATCCCTCTAGTCGGCCTAAAGGAATCAGGCAAAGCCTCACCATTCCAAAGGACTTTTATAGATAGAGCAAAGATACAAAACCACACCATGTTCGCAAAAGAATCTGGTAGCCCCACATCAATGGAAGTATCCTTAATAAACTATCATCTCAACCTATCCCAAGCCTTCTCAAAATCAATTTTAATTGTCATCGATCATCTATCCTTTATCACCTTTTTTCTGTTTCATAGAACAGTAATAATATTATCCCGCCTTTGTCTCCCTCGAACAAAACTACATTGGGTTGGACCAATAAGATCATCCATCACCTCTCTTAATCTTTGAGCAAGAACCTTAGTCAATACCTTATAAGACACATTGCAAAGTGATCGAGGTATTGTTAATGAACCTTGCCTAATCAGGATTGGAAGAAATACACTTAATGTTTTCACACAACACCAACTCAATATATTATTTACCTGTCAATATTACCTCATTGTGAATCAGTTAATGGAATTCAAGATTTTCTCGTTAATTGTGAGTACGAATCCTAATAAATTATAACCTACTATGCACTAATGTACTCAGTTCCAAAACATAATTAGAAAACTTAAGAATCATGGGATAAACTGCTCATGTGGCATACGGCTACGAAATTGATGAGAGGAACCTGATTAACTCAATATGTATTGGGGTCACCTATGCTACGTATGAGCAACAGAACAAAGAAGAAAAATAATTTGTTATGTATGTGTGAAGGGAGAAAACTTAAGAAGGAAGAAAAGGTATGTGGATGCATGGATTAATGTGGACACACTTCGTCTCTCTTCTCTTAATTCTTCAGCTCAATTGTTACTGTATCTCTGTTAGCATTTCCAATTTTTAGAAACTAGAACTATTCCATCCAGTTTCAATTTCCTTTCCAAAGACTTAAATAGTTTCACTTCTGTTGTATTTAGTTGTAGCTTAGACTTAATAACTAAGCTATTAATGAATGCAGTTCTAACATTTTGTTAGATCAGCTAAAATAATAGTTCAAACATTTAACCAATTAACTTTTTGTGAAGATGTTTCTTCTCTGATTTTGTATTTTCATTTATTTTCTCCCTTGGAAATGAAAGAATATGCTTACCATCTTTGCTTGAACTCTGCTCCATGTCAATTTGATCTTGCCATGGCCACTTCATATTACAATATGACGAACACTGCTCTAGAACTGGAAATGAATTGGACCTTTGTCTGGCACACCGCTTCTTACATGATGAAGAATCAGCTGCAAATGTCTTGCTCAATGATTGACATGCTAGTATCTTTGTTATGATTTTGAGAGTTATCCTGGTTCTGCCCCTCCTCTACCATACATTTTGGCCTCTTCCGCGTAGGTGGTTCATTCTTGGAATCCTGAACTGGGGTCACCTTTTGATCATTAGCTGAAATAGTAGCACTTGGAGGCTTTCCCATAATGACAACTTTTTGAGTGTCCAATTTTTCAAGAGTTAGAGTTGTCTACAATAACTTCATCCCTTGGTACAGAGCCTGTAGCTTTTGCTGCTGCTTCAGTTTCCCACATTTTGAATGTACCTTCAGTGAGTCTTTCTTGGGCCAAATGTATATCAATTATTTACATATTGGATAATATTGACCCAGCTCAACTGCTGCTGCTCTAAAAACACTAAGCGGTGCGTCCCAAGGATGATGGATCCACTCAGTTGGCATTGTTGCCAACTCAGGTAGTCATTGCCTCACATATTCACCTTTTGGATCAAATTTAACCCCTAGAATCTGTCACCAAAATTAGAGATGTGAGACTGGTAAATTTTATTTTGATTATTTTTCTATTCTCTGAATGGGTAGAATTTACTCCTTATAGATGTAACATATCCAATGAAGGAGGCTAATAGGTTATTTTTCTTTTTTTTTAGGGGAGTAACAAGTTATAAAAACCTCAGTTAAATATGCATATTGGCAAAACATATCTTTCAACTACTATAGTTCTTAGAAATAATAATCTACAATGTCAGATTAATGGATAATAGAACTAAGAGAACCATAGATATTCAATCAAATAAATAATCTAAGTAAAATATCAAAACACAATTATATTGGCATGCCCTACACTAATACATGAATCAGAACTTAAAATTATGTATGTTAGACAGAAACGAGATATACTTTGGTTGTTGCAGAATTATTCCTTTTAAAACTTGTAAAAGAAATATGAACAGAAAAATTTCACCAGGTATAAAATGAATTGAAGAAAATATGAGAAGGTAAGGCTCTTATTTTCCTACTGGCATCAGGGTAACTCAGATTGTGTCAGTTTTTGCTTCACTACACAAAATTAAAATCTTCTAGTTTTATGCAGTGTTACTATTACGTTTCGTATAATCAAACTCCTTAGATCTCAAAAAATGGCACATGAGGATAAAGGAGAGGTAAGGAAACAACATTTTTTTGCCGCAGTAAAATCAAATTGTATAACAGGTAGTGATATGTTATACACGATATGTTGATTAAATAAACTTAAAAATGTACAGAAATTTAAATTAATTAAACTAGGGAATATAAAATAATTACATCTAAGTGATACCAAGTAAACTGTAAATCCTTTGAATGAAGGAAAACATGAAAAACCTCAGGATTGTCCAAGCGATCAACCTCATGGCCATCTGGTAAGCCTCCCGAGATATACTGCCAACCTAACATATCACTTTCAAGGTCTCTATTTAGAACTGTGTCCCATAAATATTTCATTCCCATTTCCAGGGTAGAAGCAACATTTTCACAGCAAACTGGAAACTATTACTCATATTCTATTGTGAATACATCCAGTTACCCATAGTTCTCTCATTGTTGGGTACCAAACAATCACACAACAATCGAGATAGGAGAAAGAGAGAAAGGGAAGAAGAAAACAACACATAGAGTTTACCCTGGTTCACCTAATGTGGACTACATCCACCTATTCACTATATTTTCTCATACACTCGTACAATTGCACTCAGATTATAAGGAAATATATAGGCTTAGAAATCCTAAGCACTGTAGCTATTCATGGGACCAAGCCCAAACTACAAATAATAAAACACGAGGCCAACAACAGTATGAGTCATACCCAACATTCTCCCACTTGGCGAATGCTTTGCATGCTTCTTCAGTCCCAATGCAGCTCTACACCATTCAAACTTCTCTGAAACCACTGCCTTGGTCAGAAAATCAACACCATTCTCCTTTGTGTCAACCTTATTCAGCATTACTACCTTGTCTTCAATCTTTTCTCTGATGAAATGATATTGGACTCCTATGTGCTTGGTCCTCACATGGTATCCTGGGTTCTTAGCCAGATATATAGCACTCTGACTATCACACCTAACAGTCACATCTCCTTGTGTAAGGCCAGGCTCTCTACACAATCTTCGCAACCAAATGACTTCCTTGACATCATGTGTCAAGGCCATGTACTCAACCTCAATAGTTGATAACACAATAGTGCTTTGCCTCTTGCTCATCCAACTAATAGCTCCACCAAATGAAGAGACAACATATCCACTAGTAGACCTCTACTATCAATGTCACCTCCCCAATCATCATCCATAAAGCACTCTAGTTGTAATGGTGGTTGTCCCCTTGAGTCTTTCACGCCTTTATAGCATAACTCAAGGTCAGATGTACAATGAAGATAACGGAATACATGCTTGAGTACCATCCAATGCTCTTTTCCTGGCTTGGACATAAACCTACTCAATACTCTCATTGCTTGGGCAATATCTGGACGAGTACAAACCATAGCATACATCAAACTCCCAACTGCACTAGCATAAGGAATTGATGCCATCACTTCTTTTTCTTCTTCAGTCTTAGGACACTGATCAGTGGATAACTTCAAACCTTTAGACATAGGAGTCTGCACAGGCTTACAATCAGTCGTATTGAATTTCTTCAGAACATTTTCTATGTACTTCCTCTAACTCAACCATAACCTTCCTCTATGACACTCCCTTTTGATCTACATGCCCAAGATCATACTTGCAGGGCCTAAATCTTTCATTTCAAATTTCTTTTCCAGTAAACCTTTTACAGTACTGATCATCTTCAAACTGTTGCCAACAAGTAGCATGTCGTCAACATACAAGGTTAGAATAACAAAGCTATCTTCTACCCTTTTCACGTAAACACAATGATCAGCATCACAACGTTCAAACACAAGTTTCAACACATAAGTGTCAAACTTCTGATACCACATCCTGGGGGATTGTTTCAGGCCATACAGAGGCTTGTTAAGCTTGCACACAAAGTCCTATTTACCTCTTACTATGAACCCCTCTAGCTGTTTCATGTAAATAACCTCCTCCAAATCACCATGAAGGAATGTTGTCTTCACATCCAGCTACTCCACCTCAAAGTCATATGTAGCTGCCACAGATAAAACAAGTCTTATGGAATTTAACTTTGCAACAGGTGAAAATACCTCACTGTAATCAACCCCTTATATCTGTGAATATCCTTTTGCACCCAAGCAAGCTTTGTAACGTTCTATCTCCCCATTAGCACCAGTCTTGTTCTTAAACAACCACTTACAACCAATTGCCTTCCGATCTGCAGGTAGTTTCACCAAACTCCAAGTTTGATTTTTGATCAGAGAGTTCATCTCTTCATTCATGGCTTCCTCCCACTGTTTGGCAGCATCTGAATCACTAGCTTGCTTTACAGTGCTCGGGTCATCATTTGTGATACTCAAAGCATAACTATTGTTAGTGGCACAAAAATTATAGCTTTCAGGTGTATACATCTTACGTGGTCTTCTCTCCCTTGTGGATCTCCTCAAACTCTGTACTTCAACTTCAGCCTCGGTATCAGAAACTGTATCTTCCACCCGGTCATATTCAACAACTTCAAAATCTGAATTTTGCTCTTCAACCTGTGAGCTATGAACATCAAACTCTACTGTCTGTGGCTTTTTAGAAGCTTCTGGAAAAATCTGATTCAACTTTTCTTCCCTAAACACAACATCTCTGCTGTAAGTTACACTTTTAGTTTCTCGGCTCCACAACTTGTACCCTTTGACGCCATCCTTGTACCCAATAAAATAGCACTTCTGAGACTTACTGTCAAGCTTGCTTATTTTCTCCTTGGGTATGTGTACATATGCTTCACAACCAAATACTCTGACATGAGAGATGTTTGGCCTTATTTTAAACAATGCTTCAAAAGGAGTTTTATCCTTCAAAGACAATGTAGGAGACCTGTTCTTCAAATAACAAGCAGTAGAAACTGCCTCCGCCCAAAAGTCAGTTGTCAAGCCTGCCAAGCCTCGACCGGGGAGCTGGGCCCCCGTACATATCTACTGATGGCACAATATGAGCCATACCCAACACTCATTTATGCATCAACCAAAGGAAATCCAGTCCTACCTTGTCTCCAAGACTTGCAGATATCATGATAAGGATTCCAAGGAAAATAATTTATGACAACATAATTGGGATAAGAGTGTGATTTGAGATAAATTTATTCTTACAGTAGAATACAAAACTTCTTTCGATGTTCCCAAAAAAGTGATATATCACCTATCTAGTGTTAGAGTACACAAAAACTCCTACATAGCTAGCAAGCTAGTTTTTGTCATTACAAATGCACTACAGTTTTTTTATTATCAACGAAAATTTTTATATATATGTATGTATGTATGTAAGTATTATAAATAAAAGACATTACCATTAGGACTACTCAACAATAGTATTTTGCTTGCCGTTCAAAGTACACTACTCCCCCCCTCAATTATATCTCGTTTGCTGGTATTTATACACAAATAGCCCCTAACACGAGGATAATTTATTTATAGGCTTAGTTTGTGGGTCATTTATTTATCACTCTTAACTACATTTTTGGGTGCTAAAGAGTAACAAATTATCATTAATTTCTTTAGTATTCAACTTATCCTTACTTTGAAAAGTACGTCCAATGTAGTGATTCCCTTATTTGTGGTTCAAATAAATTTTTGTCATAACTTATGCCATTTTAGGTCAACTACTAGGATCATGTTGTGCTCACAGACATGTGTATAATGTTGATAAAGCTATGCAAATCTAATTTAACATAAAACTGCCCATGCATTGCATTCTGTTGACACATTTAGGTAATTGCTTGTGGTGTTTTAATGTAGGAAGGTAGCTTATATATTTGTAAAGGTTATTATTTTTTTGTATCATTATTGTATTTGTTAACAACTACTTACTCAAATGACCCCAATACGCCCGTTGTTTATGGCCCCCCTTAAGGCAACACACCCTTATGACTATATGCAGAACTTTAAATTCTATATAAAATATGTTTAACATTGTGTTAATTAATTATTGGTTATTGTTTTAGGTCCTCCTTTTTTACTCAGTTAGCACATTAAGGCTTCTTTTAACTCATTCTTTCTTCACCAAACACAATTGCCTTCATACTATCACCATCACCGCAGACAGCTCTAGCTTGCGAATATTGACCATATTTTCAGGTATGTGCTGTGTTTCTCAGTCATATGTGTGTTATATATGTTTATTGATATATGACTATTGTTTTGTCATTACATGCAATGCATTGTCAGTCAACCTTAGTTTCCCGTTTAAGGTTCAATTCAATGATTAATACGAATAGTTTGGATTAATCTTTGAATTGAATCTTGAATTGTTCATTTGGACAATTTGGGAAGTTAATTATTTTATACATAATTTGTACATATAAGTTAACTATGGTTTGTTTAATTTAATGACATTTTGGTTCACCGCATATTGCTTTGTTCGCTGAGTGCATACACGATCATGGTGAGTTCAAATCACCGCTTTCATGTCGTGTACTTGGAGACCAATGCAAAATGCTGCTGAAATTTCATTAAATTAAACAAACCATAGTTAACTTGTATGTATGAATCATGTATAAAATATAACTTCCTGAATGGGATAGGGCCACACCTTTTTAAGATAAAGCTTACATTTGCATGCATATCATATTTACAATATGAAAATGACAGTTTAGTACTGATAGATGGATCGTAATTGGATGAAAGCACCGCGCATTAGTGAGCAGTACAAAAATGGGGTTGAACAATTCCTCCAATTTACCACATGTAACGCACCTTGTCTACGTGGAAATTATTTTTGTCCATGTGTTAAATGTGGGAATGGGAGACGCCAATCACTCAATGACATCAGATCACATCTAATATGTCGCGACATCATTCTAAATTACACAAAATGGATATGGCATGGTGAACTACCAGACATGCCAACAGTCCAGAAAAATGCACAAGTTGATGTAGACACAGGAGATCGTATAGAAGACATAATACGCGATCTTGGACAAGACTCTTTTCGGCGAGACAAAGGCCAAACTGCCACTTTTTGTAAAATTTAATCCCAGAATGCCACGGGAGGTCAACTATTTCCCATTGTGCCACGGAAGCAAGTTCGCTGGACCAATTTGTGAAATCCGTGTGTTGAGTTGGCGTCCCCAGATTGGCCACGTAATTCGCTTCCTGCACCAGCGAATTACGCGTGGCACTCGTTCTCTCCTAGTTCGCTGATTGCCCCTGCAGATTAGGTACGAAAAGCCACGTGTCATATCCCCATTAATTAGTTGTGGGCCTGAGCGAATTTAGTACCATAGTTTGCTGGATGACCCAGCGAATTTGGGCCTATATATACCCCTTTCTCTTTTGGCACAGGTAGTTTTGATTTTTGAATGCTCTGTTAGCTTATTATTTGAAACGCTCTCTGTCTATTATTCTTTAGTTGAATTTTTAATTCGAAACATATTACCGCAAAAGCTCTGTTATTTTTTAGTTGATTTTTCAATTCGAAACACATTTTCGCAAAAGCTCTGTTATTTTTAGTTGATTTTTCAATTCGAAAAACTTTATTGTAAAAACTCTATTATTTTTTAGTTGAATTTTCAATTCGAAACACATTACCGCAAAAGCTATGTTATTTTTTAGTTGATTTTTCTATTCGAAACACATTTTCGCAAAAGCTCTGTTATTTTTAGTTGATTTTTCAATTCGAAAAACTTTATTGTAAAAACTCTATTATTTTTTAGTTGAATTTTAATTCGAAACACATTACCGCAAAAGCTCTGTTATTTTTTAGTTGAATTTTGAATTCCGAACACATTATCGTAAAAGTTGCGTTATTTTTTAGTTTAATTTTTCAAAAATGAGTGGTAATGGAAATGGTTTAATAACCATTGTCTATTATAATGGGAGTAGATATGTTGGAACTAATGGTCAAATTTTTGAAGGAGAAAGTAAAATGTTTCGTATGCCCGCAGGATGCAGTCACCGCGATTTAATGAAAATGATTTACAAAAAATTGAGATTACAACGCAGACAAATTGTATCTCGATTGATTGCTAGATGTGCATCGGGCAATCCGGTTCAGTGGGTTGCTGTGGATATTGTAGATGATGACGACATAGCGTTAGTTACAGACGCATGCATATCGGACGGAGAAAACCCCAGATTTATCGAATTGTATGCGAAATTAAATTGTGGTGCACAATCAAGCAGTCAACATTATGTCGAACTCATTCGCTCCATTGACATTAATAGAGAGCCGCTAGTTAGTCCCAAAGACAGAGATGTATCCCCATCAATACCACCACTTTCGCAACCAACCCAACAAATGGGTTCTGAAGATGAGGATATACCGCTGGAGAATGAAATGTTGCCGGCCTACGACCCAGCTTGGCCTATGGACAGTCCTGAGGACGAGGTGGACGAAGGTGTTGTTCCAGACAGTGACTCATCGGATATGGACGTAGACGGTGATTTCGATCGTGGATTTCCAATTCCTTCTCCGGGCAATGTCGGAATGCAAGACTCGCCTCCGGTTCCAGGTATGCATGCACATTGTTTTGTTAGTTAGTTGTGTTAAAATTATTGGAGGTTTAATCACTTGAATGTCTCATTATGTAGGCGAAGGCAACGTTTCATTTTGGTCTGACATAGGCCATTACACGAATATTAATTGGGCATACCCAGATCAGGAGTCTGATGACATGCAAGGAGTGTGAATACCTAACTGGCAGATGGGTCAACAGCTATATAAGGACCAGGTGTTTGAGAGCAAACATGATGTTCAATTGGCAATAAAGCAATACTGTATGGTCGAGCATCGTACAACCGTAGTAAAAAAAAAGTGATACGAAAAGGCTTATAATGGTTTGTCAAAATCATCATGACGGTTGTCCATGGAGGATGAGGGCATACGAAAAAAAGGGTGGCACTGAATGGGTTGTAGGCATATGGAACAACCGACACACATGTGTTGGTCAAAATCTTTCTCAAGATCACAAACAGCTTGACTCAAATTTGATATGTTCATTGATCCTAGGTGCGTAAAATATATTTACTTGAACTCCAATTTTTGCTAAAATTGTATTAATGCAGTATTGTTTGACGAAATGCAGAAATGATAAGGGAGGACCCCAGTGTTAAAATTGGGTTAATTCAAGAAAGGATAGCAACAATTGTCGGATTTCATATATCATACAAAAAGGCATGGAAGGCAAAGCAAAAGGCCATTGTCAAGGTTTTCGGCGATTGGGATGAGTCGTATGCATTCCTGCCAAGGTGGTTGACTTACATGTTGATTTGTTCGCCCGGTTCTGCGTACAAGTTGGATTTGAATGACCATTTTATTGATGGACAACTCGATGAAAGTGCTAAGGTGTTCAAGAGAGTGTTTTGGACCTTTAAACAGTGTTGTGATGCATTCAATTATTGCAAACCAGTTATAAGCATCGACGGAACCCATTTATATGGGAAATATCGGGGAACGTTGCTCGTTGCAACGACAGTTGACGGCAACAATTATGTCCTTCCACTTGCATTTATAGTTGTTAACGGGGAGAATATCGACAACTGGTCGTGGTTTTTGGCACTAATTCGGATACATGTTTCCCAGAAAGACGAAATTTGTCTTATTTCAGATCGGCATGCGGACATACTCGCCGCAGTGAACAATGTTGAACTAGGATGACAACCACCCAGGGCATACCATGTTTATTGCATTCGTCATTTGGCTAGTAATTTTAATCACAAGTTCAGCAATGTCATGTTGAAGAAACAATTGACGAAATTAGGTATGTGTTTCTATTAGAAGACAATGTTTTTACATGTAGTTACTCTATTGATCTTATGTGTTGATTTTTGCATGGTGTTTCCATATGCAGCTTATACAACCTCACGCTTAGATTTCGATGCCGGTTTAGAAACATTTAAAGAATCAAGCCCTCAAATAGCAGCATGGGTTGATAATATCCCAAAGGAGAAGTGGAGTATAACTTATGATGATCAGGGAAGGAGGTTTGGGCACATGACGACGAATCTTTCCGAGTGCTTTAACAAGGTACTTAAAGGAGTTAGAAGCCTTCCAATTACATCCCTTGTGCGGTTCACGTACGCTCGATTAGTAGCATACTTTGTCCAACATGGTCAGGAGGCCCATGAGGAAATGGCGAGAGGAAATTATTTATCCAGATTAGCATGGCAAAAATATATGATGATGGTTAATAAATCGGCAACACACTACGTCACTTGTTTTGACTCACTTAAGACAAGATTTGAGGTTCAAGAGACGTACAACATACGGACTCATACGGGCGGTAAAAAATGGTCGGTCTCATTAGCTGAATGAAATTGTCAATGTGGTGATTTTACCGCCTATAGGTTCCCATGTAGTCATGTCATTGCAGCATGTCAATCCACACACCACGATCCCAGACAATATGTTGACCCTATTTACAGTGCCGCGTATCAATCGCAAGTGTATTCACCGCAGTGGTATCCAATCAGAAATGAGGACTTCATACCACCAGCTGGAACATCAATTGTTATACCAGATGTGTTACTAAGACGTAAAAAAGGAAGGCCAAAGAGTACGCGCATACGGAATGAGATGGATTCGCGTGAAGCGTCAACAACTCGTACAAGATGTAGTTATTGTAAAGTTGTGGGTCACAATAGGCGTAACTGCCCTTCACGCAGGCAGGAACATTGATGTACTACGTGGATATGATTATTTACTACACTTTCATTAAACAACAAACAAGTGTCGATTCATAGATAAGTTATGTCCATTGTCCTGCATAATACATGAAACTAAAATAATTGTCTTGCATAATAAAGTCTACCATACATAAATAAAAAAGGAGTCAGTCATCAGCTCTGTGGTGTTCATGGTACCCTCCACAACGGTTAATGTTATGCTCATACGGTGACAGATTACATCGAAATCATGCTTCCCTAACCGGATTTCTCCGAATGATGTGGTCAGGGTCATCGTCACCATCGTCACCGTTGTCTCCGTCTTGTATAGCAGCCAATATGTCATCCATTGAATACAATGCGAAACTGGGAGAATGTGGTAATCTAGTCGAACGTGCAGTAGGAGTGGCCATACCTGCATCCTCTGATGAAATGGGACCACTGGGCCTATAACAATCCGCAAATGTATCTGATCCGCATGCGAACTGACTCCCAGCTGAACTGAACTTGGCCCAGGTGCATATGTGGGAGATGGATATGGGAATCCGGACTGCGGCATCGATGGTGCAGAAAACCAGGGGGGTACTGTGACCCAGGAACTTGATGTGGTGACCACCAATACTGCTGAGATAGGCCCGCCGGGTACCCTGGTGCGAAGAACATGCCAGCAGGACGTGCAGGAAGAGGGGGTACAACCACAGGTGTGTCTGCAACTGCCGGAGTAGCGTGGTGTAGGGGTAACCCTTCATGACGCGCACGACAGTTTCTCCGAACAACTGCAGGAGGGGCTTCGATTTGACGAACCACGGGTGGGGGTGCAGCATCTCCAGGATCTGTTAGTCTGTCAAAATCGTCGCATGCCGATAGCATGCGAATCGCCTCCTGGTAAATCACCCTATTATCAAATTGCCCCTGTGCCTCAGGTGAAAGCATGTGAACAACTGTCTCGCATCGATCCGTCTGCCCATAAGGTTTTATTAGTGAAAAAAAAATCTATATTAACTTGCAAAATAGAGCATAATATGTAAATTGCGTACCACATGTGCACTTAACGCGGCTCTGTGAGTCATTCACCGACGTGTAACCGAGTAATACCACTGCATGTATTCACTGTTCACAGAAAGGTTACCGTCTCTTCGCATAGGGTGAACGTTCTGCAGCACACTGGCTTCTCTTTCTACCCATTGGAGAATGAAGAATGCGTGTCGCTCAGTCCAATCAACTTCTGTCTTCCCCGTTATAGTGATCGTCAGCAGCTCACTACAATTAATTGGGTCCTCTGGAAGAGGCTGATCAAACCCAAACTGTCGTAGTACTCTATCTGGCTGCTGGTATACAACAATCTCATAACAAATAAGCGGACAAACCGCCATCCATCTCCTAGCCATCTCAACCTCCGGTGGATGGACAATGTCTACCAGGTCGTAGGGCCTCCAACGAATGTTTCTCCGGCGCATGACATCAATATGATGCCGATATCTGCGAATGTTTGTGTACACAGTTTGTCGCGTCTCATATACATTAAACCTGTAACAAAAAAATTAGACCATTACGAACATATAGTCCCAATACAAATAAACAGTATAATACTAACATACAAAACACAATACCTATGACCATAGATCTCGCGATCTAAGTCATCCTGATCTTCCACACTGGGAAGGTTAGGAGAGATGGTAGGGAATCGCGTCCACACCCACAACTGCAACAACAAAGCACATCTGAATGTACCCCTGCGTTGGAAATCATCCACATATAACAAGTACCGAGCAGGCACAAAGCTAGAAGCGGTGTCAACAAACAACATACCGCCTAAGATGCGTAATATCAATGCTCGAGTGAATCTTCGGCGTCCTAATTCTGTGCCGGCGTGGACCGCATAATCACCAAACTGCTCCCGTAAAAAGTTCAGGCCCAACAAACCACCGTGCAAATCCCGACCAGCAGTCGGCTCAACCCCTAACAAATCACCAGTAATAGCCCGAAAGTTATGTCCGCCGTGACGGCCAGAAACAACATGACCATCGGTCGGCAACCCGAGTAGATGATGTACATCCTCCAGGGTGATTGTTACCTCACCCATCGTCATATGGAACGTACGTGTCTCTGGCCGCCATCGTTCGACAAGCGCTGACACAAGGTGGTGGTCGATCTAAAAATTAAATTTATACAATAGTAACGTATACATTACAATACAATAAAAAAAACAAATTGAAACTTAACATAACACTGAATATGCTTACCTCATGATTGCGCAAACGCGCAACGTGATAAAAACCTGTTTGTCTAAGCCACGGCTGGATCTCCTAAGGTATACCCCGATAATCGTGTGTCGCGGCATGCCTAACATTAATAACACGATCTCGCATGGTCGGATCACCCTGGGAATTCCACACATAAGTGGATATATGTTTCTCCTGTAGTGTGAGGAGACTCCGTATGGATGGACCAGGGTCGACGACGCTCAACGCAGACTCAGGCGATGGTGTCGGTGGAACATGTTCATCGTGATCCATTACTCTAAATCAAAATTTTTTAACAAAAATTCAATACATTACTACATTAAAAAATTATAACATATACCTATTTTATAAATTATAAAATCACTATATGCACAACACA
>CM023960.1:10297145-10341979 GCA_013407115.1 Glycine latifolia
GGGTTGTTGAAATCACTAAGATTCAAGAAAAATGAACCCCAGCAACGATATCCTCCATTGAACTTTTGTTGTGTCTCTGGAAATCACAAACATACATAATCAAGAATCAGATTTAAATTTAACACAGATACAACTATAACTAGAAGGCAACAAAATCTCAAAATAGAACACACAAACTTAACTATTGAAAGCTTTAGATACAAGCTAGAAGAACTTTTGAGAGTTTCTTTTCTAAAAATAAAAAATTCAGGAAAGAAACTCTCAAAACTCTTCTAACATCGCATTCTAACAAGTTCTATGTACTTAAAAGAGAAAAATTAAGAATGGGAGGTATATATAATATACCTTTAGCTATAGACTTGTTCCTATCCACCTGATTAATTAGAGCTAACTTGAAAAACGTGTTTCTGCTCCATCCGTACGGCGGTAAAGAATCAGCAACCATCAAATACACTGAAAAGTGATTAACATCCCTCCTCAGTGGATACACAAGGAGCCTCCTGTGATATATGATCATGAAGACCCCACGATTAATTCATTAAAAATCTCCACATTAAGCTCATTAATCTCTCCTTGTCATTTATATTTAATTTCTCTCATCATAGCACGTGAGAAAAAATGTAAAATATAAGGTTCAATTTTTCTTTTTCTGCAAAAAGGTAAGGAGGTCACTATATAATCTAAACTTTTTAACTATTGGCAATTATTGAAGCCTTATTTCCACTTTTGTTAAGCATATGTAATCTGGGAATCTGAAAATAAAAAAAAATCTGAATCACGTACCATGTACAACCCCGGATTTTGAAAGGCTTGGAGCGCAATTTCATGACATTTTGTTTTGAGAAATCCTCAATTTTCCATGAGAATTTCTCAAAATCAACACCTATTGTCAATTCTTTCACCATTCCGGTATGTACATCTAGCGCTAGCTGTGCTTAGAAACAAAAAAAAAATCAAAGAAATTATTTCATATAAGATAGAAAACAAAATAACAAGAACATATGTAAAATTGGAAATTAATTGCAGTCCCAGAAGTTGATATATACGTACAAAGATCCTCTAATTGTTCGTTGGCCCCGGCGCATAGAAGAGAGAAATTAAAGGCTCACAATCATGATTTCTATTTAGTACATGGAGAGAAAAAAGATAGCAGGAGAGAGAGAGAGAAAGAGAAATAAATTAATAATGGCATTATAGTCAAGTCAACTAGGTTGGTTTGGTGTAAGGAAGCATGCTAGTATTTTAATAATGTAAAGAAATTTCAAACTGGCAACAGTTATAGGAAACTGGACTGGCCGAGGCAATATCTTTAAGGTACAAAGGAAATTTCAAGGAAAGAACGTGGGCAGATTTAATTTCGAGGTTGATTAATTAGTAGAGGTTACTTACAACAATAGTCCTCCGAGGCTTATTTTTCTCCTTTTAAAATAGTTACATAATTTTTACTGTATTTGTCAGAATGACTCATAGAAGAGAATATATTGTTAATAAATACCAAAGATTTTAATTAGCTTTATTTTTCAATAAAATCATTAAACGGTTTTTTGACTTAGGTTAATAGTTATTTTATGTGAGAGACAATATATTGTGTTTAAGTAGACTATTATAAGTGATAAATTTTTTAATTTAGATAGTTATATATTTAAATTTTGAATTCTATAACAGGAAAGAAACTACGTTCTCTCAAATAGGGTCAGTTACCCTCTGACTTACAAGATGTTCTTAACATATGTACGTATTAATGCATTAATACAATATATGTTCCAGTTTTAAATTTCCAAGATGTCGCCCCCCTACCCCTTACTCATGTGTCCATGATTATTCATGTTTGCTGGCCCCTCCCCCTTAGTGCACTCCCTTTGAGTTTTAGTGTTTCGTGTTTAAAAAAATCAATAATATTAATATACTTTAGTAGTTTGTTTTATATTATGTCTAATCTAAACTCAAAACATATGAAATATATAATACGTTCTATCTATTAAAAATATTTAACATAAGTAGGAAGATGACTTAGTAATGCTATTAAATATTGTATTTCTTTTTCTAGATGGTGTTTATAATGAGTCTTCTTTTAAATATTTATTATATTATTTTTCTTATATTGGAATTTCATTTTGCTTTTATAATTTTATTTATTGTTATATAAGGATATATAATATTTAAAATTAGTAGATAATTTAATTTTTATAATGTAGTTAAAGTAAGACAGTTTTTTTAAAATTCAACATTCTTTAAGAATAAAGAAGTCAATATTTTTTATATATTTTAGCTTCCTCTTATAAAATTTTAAAATTTTACCACAAGCTTATAAACTTGATAAATGAACTTTTAAGAAAAAAAAAAGTAAATACTTTTGATTTATTGATATATTTACTTTTATAAGATGTATGAAATATTATTTATTATTAAACTAAATTTTAGACAACCATTAATAGTAAAAATTAATATATTTTTTATTCTTTAAATTTTTGCCCCCTTGATATTTTTTTCTGGTTCCGCCGTGCTCGATAATGAAAACAATCCCACAAATTGATTCATTCATTCGATGTTATAAAATACCAGTTGCATTGCTTTCAAGAAGTCTAACTAATATGATCTGATCTAACAAATTAATAAGGTTAAATAAATTTGTACGTGTGTCACCTAAGCATTATGAAATTTTAAAACGAGGTCAAAACATATGTTGGCAACAGAACACAGTTACAAGCTTGCATCTTAATTTAGAATTCCTCTATAATAAATTTATTACATCAATCCTTTTCATTTTTGGGATGTAAGGAGGGCTTTAAGCCCATCAATCCTTTTTCTATATCTATGATATATATGATCCGGATCCAGATCCTTTGAATATTTTACACCTATTTTTTCACTTATAATCCGATTTCGTAATCACATGATGTGACCGTTTAATTTCATATAAATTAACTCCATTTTTTATAATTGGCACATACAAAATGGAGTTGGGTTAGTTTTTTTTTAAAAAAAGTAAATTAAACCAATCAAATTTAGCCGGGTGTTACGAGATTTTTTTTAAGAACGGAATTAAAAGATTTTTTTGTTAAAGCATTAATCTTGTGAAATCAAATCATTCAAATGATGGAGTTGATATTATTTTTTATATAGTTTCGGTAAAATAACATCGTTTATAGGTTTTTCAAAAATTATTAAACTATTGTTGTAAAAAAATTGAAAAAAATTAAAAAAAAAACAGTTAATTTGATTAAAACAGATTTAACTGGCTAGCTGCCTAATTCACCTATATGTTTTATGAATTTGTTCGGATTATATTTGTCAAGAATATCAAATCAAAACAGTCATATAATCTTCCCCCTAAAATTATTGAGTTTCCCTTGCTGTAAAAATTACACATAATGAAATGTTTCGGTTTATATCCTCGTGTACCTCTTCATATGTGAGGGCGCACAAATTAATACCGCTCTTCAATTTGATTCTCTTATTATTATTAAAACGTACGTTTAATAAAATCATCTAATTTTTACAAATGGTTCCATTAGATTCTTCTATAAACCAAAGTATTAATTAGAAACAAATCCCACAAATTGAATTTAAAATAAATATGTTTAATTTTGTCTCATTTTTCTAAAATATGTTTAATTTTGTAAAATTAGAAAAACCAAATGTTACAATTAAAAATTAAGGCGACTAAAATCGTGGATTTGGAAATATAGAGGAACCAAAATTACAATTTAACTTAATTTTTATTTTTGTTTCCATGTAAAATTAGTGTTGCTCTCATAAGATAATTTTATTTAAACTACAAGAAAAAATGATTTATTCCTACGATAAAAAAAAACCTGTCACTATAAGTAAAAAAAATCTGTAGGTAAATATATATTAGAATTTGTCTTACGAACATTTATTCTATCAACTTTGAGGAGTATATGATGACAGTTAATGATATGTCATTATAAGTTATACCTACAAATATATTTTTTACCTACAGTCAAATTTGATTGTCAATAGAAGTGATACCTACAATTTGAAATGTATGTAGGCATAAGTCATTAACTTATACTTACGACCTTCAATGGTAAGTAAAAGCCAATAATTCATTTATGGCCTCCAATTGTAGGTAAAAGTTATATCATTATAATAAAAAAATTTTAGCTACACTCTCTAGTATGACCTCTTTAGATTTTTTTTTCCCAAATTAGCTTACACCAAACAACATTTAAATTTTAAATTGTTACTATTCTACTATAGATGTGAATGTCTTCTATTTTTAGGATAAGAAAACACTAAATTCATTGAACATCTATTTGTAAGGAAATTTACCCCCAAAGAGCATAAGTTAAAATTTGCATGAGATTAAAACTGAAGTCAGCTTTTAGATTTGGCTAGTACAATCACGAAAATAGTTTACGCACAACAGGAAAAAAATGTAAAAGGAGACTCATAGTAATAATGTGCTAGAATCAAATTCAACTGGCACAGATCATATATCACACCATTGATAACTAATATTTGTTGATTCCATCTTATTGACTATCATAATTTCTAGGTAATGGCATTTATGTTCACCATTTGTTCAATAATAGGTCCAGCATCAAGTTCCTTAGTCACAAAGTGACTTGTTGCACCAATTAATTTCACACCTACATCAACGGCCTGCCAAGAAAACCAAATCATTAAACATTTAGCACGATTAGAAAGGAAGCATGACCAGCACATAACAAATTATTAGAATCGACGATAAAAAAAGTTTCCAAAATTCATCAGGCCTCCAACACTTTAGTTCTTTAATATGTAATAGATATCGATTAAACCAAAGTTGCCATAGTATTCCTCCTATTTTTTGTTGTATTTCAATCACCAATAACAAAAGCATTATTTTCTTTCTCCCTACTCTGTTTTCTAAGTTACCTCTCAAAAACATCATATTTTATTTATGGGTTCAAACCACATAGTAGAATAAAATTCAATATGTAGAATAGAAACATTTCATAATTGTTCTATAGTGTTAGCAGCAAGCCAATATGACAAACAAGCATGCAAGAATCAGGAACATCACAAACCTGAAGTAATCCCATTTTGTCTTGTATTGAATTCTGAGAATTTCCCATTCTCCAAAATACTAACCCAAAGATAATTGTCGACATAATTGACATCCTTGCCCGAACTTTGTTTGTTGGTGCATCACGTGAAGCCTAGTCAACCAGACAATCACTAATCCAATGAATGAGAAATAAGGTTTCTCTTTATACTGGGTATAAGAAATGCATGATCCTTTATTATCTTCCAAAACTATATATAATATCTAGTGATCAGAATAAAAAATTTAAGAGAACAGGTGATAATGTTGAGTTTTTAATGTAATATAGAGAAAATAAATATTTAACAGATGCAGTCCCCTTAGACAATAAGGCATTAATAGTTAGAACACAACAATCTTCAAGATGTATGTGTAAGCCTTTATGCAACTTAGTACCTAAATATCATCGTTGAAAACAAGATGAGTTGTAAGAATTCCCATCCCCTAAAGCACATTCAACATCATTATGTGAAGAGTAAATAATCTACTTTCAATAGATATCTTGATAACTTGCATGATAGTTTTTCATATCAATGAATTTGATCCTTATGGGGAAAATATTCAAGGGAAATACCAACAGGAATGAATGAGATCTTATACAATACAGACCAACAAGTAAGCTGAAAAGAGAGGCAAGAAGCTATTGTAAGAATTTACTTGCCTCTTTAGCCAGATCTTGTTCTTGCACATAATGTGAATGGCTAGGTCCCATCCTTGAAGAATCCAAATACACGACTTCTCTCCCTAATTGTTTGAGTTCATAACATTTTTTAATCTCTTCTTTTACCTATAATATTAAAAGAACAAAAAAAAAGAGTCAGTTTCCTGGATTTTCATTGGAATTCCAAAGAACTACAAAAAAATTTTGGAATGTTAAGTCCAAAAATTAGGATATGTAGAAATTAGGATCAATCCCAACCATTACTCAAATATGTAGAAATTAAGAACTTTGTGCAAAGTGCTAGCTAGAACTATGCAAAGTGCTTAATAATCAAAACTCAATTATAGGCACCGGAGGTTGAAATGTTAAGTCCAAAAACCATAGAGTGACACCAGGAGAAAGAGACTTTTACACCGAATTTAAGTACCCATTAATCTCAAATTCTCAGTTAAACGAAATGAACTCAATAAATAAACAGAAAGACAAGTTGTTTATACATTAAAAAATTGGTTTAGCAAAATTTGAAATAATTGTACAACTTCAACAAGTGAAACTAGAGAAAACAAAAATCTACAAATTAAATGTACATTGATTACATATATTCTGGAAAGTAATAGTCATACTGATAACGACTTTTGAATCGCTACAAAACAATTAAACTACGCCAATTCTGTAGCACAGGATTAACTTATGTCGACTTAGAGACACGATCAATTTGGTTCCAACTTTAATTCACTAATAAACAATAGGGAGTTTTAATTGAACAGTTTGTAGGCAATGAATAAAATTAAATTGCAGAAACACAAACAAGAATTGAAAAAAAATGCAAAAACTAACAGAATTGATAAAAGGTGTTGTAAAACAGATTCAAGAATATCAATCTAATTTACCAAACCAAGCAATACAAATTATCATAGTTCTCATATAATGATCATATTATGAAGGTTCATTCAATATCATTAGAAACAATTCAATCGAATTAACTCTTAAATCAATTGAAATCACAAATTGGATTGAAATATCATCCAAACAATCTATGATTAAAATTCAAAATTAGGAAATAAATCTATAACCTAATTCATTTTCAATCCTAAACATATTCATAATCATGAAAATTGAAAAGATGATTGCAGAAGAAGATTAACATTCACATAGAAATTAGAATACCAAACCAAAACCCAAAACTCAATATCATCATCAATGTAAGAGCCACAAATTTTGTATGAGAAAAATAAAAGAACAGAGATGAAAGGAAGAAGAAAAATAAAGAACAATTGAGAGAAAAAGAAATAGAACTTTTTAATTCTGAAAACTTCTAAAAGAAAATACAAAAATGTTTGTGCTCCAAATAAAGTGTGTTCCTTCACTAACTAATTGCATTAAAATATAGTGACTGAGTCAGTAGGAAAGGATGAGCCATGATTAGGCCCATCTAATCTAACTAATTATTAATTACACCAATTCACAGCCCGAAACTCGAGTGCAGGGGTTCTGACTTCCAAGCCTAAAATGACCCTTAAAATGACAGAATTGGTCCCGACTTATCTCTAAAAAAAAAAATTAGATCTTTTCCTTATCTTTCTAGGGACTACTCAAATGAGGCATTTGGAGTTCTGTAGAACTCTCTATGTCTTGCACAAGAAAGATAGGTCACGTAAGCAAAAAAAATCTGAAAATAAACAACAATTATCAATTAAGCCCACTTGTTTGCTTAAGACAAAAACTGAGTTAGAATGAGAAAATAAAAGTCCAAGAGAAGTCAAATAAGCTAAGAAGAATAGAAAAATATTAAATTTAAAATACTCAATCAAAATACCGCACACTTAAACTTTTGCACTCCTGGACAAAGCTAAAAGAAAGACTAAGAAAAATTCAAACTAAAAGGAAGATATGAACAAGGCACACACAATTTTCAATGGATCCTAACAATGCACAAAAGTGAGAAAGATGAAAAATGGAAGAATGATATTAAGGTAACAAACAATCCATGAACACATGATTACAAAGTGCAAAGTGAAAAAGTAGTCAAGTTAAAATTAAGAATGAACCAAGGTGATAGAAATATCTCAAAGAGAAACACTCAACCTCTTCTAATGTGTATGGGTTTATGTTTACACTCAAACACCACATGTAACTAGCACATCCAAATTTTGACAAGACTCTAATTCATTCAACTTGAAATACACATGCATCAAAAGATCAAAAGGACTTTATTAGTTTGTAATGTATGACTTAGGTAAATAGTGGATAAAAGAAGGATATTTAGGCTAAAACTAAGAGAAAAGAGGGGCACTGAGGAGTAAGACAACAAGTAAAATGAGAGGTAGAAACAAAGAAACAAAGAAACAAGGTGGAGAATAATAAAATAAAAAGAACTTATACAGATGAAAATGAACCATAACAACTTTTATTGCATTTTTTTTGCTTGTACTTCTTTTTTTTGAAATTTTTCTTTTTATATTCTTTCTTTTCTTTTCTTTTCTTCCAAATCAAAACAAAATAAAAATCCCCCACACTTGTTTGAAACCCACTCCCAAAACAATTCCAAGGCCATTTTTCTTTCCAAAGTTGGGGTAACATGGTTTTCCACTTTTTGACTTGTAATGAGTTACACAAGAAAAAAAAGGTTAAAGGCTCAAAAAGGGTGACAATGGATTTCAATGTAAGGTAGGTATGTTTGGGTAGTGACTAAAATAAAGAGGAAAGCCTAAATCATCTGAATCAAAGCATGTGCAACAAGGAATGTCAAAAGAGGCAAGGCAAAAATATACAGTAATTTAGCACAAGAATGAAATCACACATGAAAGAACATGAATGAAATAATGTGATTCATCCACAACGGCCCCAAAACTCAAAAGGCATAATTCTATCACACATGATCCATCTTAAATTCTATTTCTCAAGCCTATTTATCACTTCAACAATTGCAACAATGATTCACATCAAGCATGAAACCTTTCAATTCAACAAAAATTAGTACATTTCTCACAATTTATACAACTTATAAATCCTATGAAAAGCATGAAAAATGCCTAAGTTCTAATTTTTATTTTCTAAATGTAAAAATAGAATAACAACAAAACAAAACAAATGCAGCAAAACAATAACAGAAACCCGAAATAGAAAACAGAAAATAGAAAATGATTTTGTAATCCTTCACCCTACACTTGAAATGCACATTGTCCTCAATATGAGCATGCAATGAAATGCAAACAAAGAGACAACAAATAAAAGAAGGGAAAAGGAAACTCCCCAAATGTCATTCAAGGCATATCATCACATAAAATTGGCAAAACCAAAGAGAGGTCTACCACAAGCTCTTCCTCTACTTGCGGGCTCTCATGAAATAGCTTGAGTTGGTGACCATTCACTTTGAAGACCTTGCCAATAACTTCATTTTTAATCTCAATTGCACCATGGGGAAAAACATTAGTAATAACAAAAGGTTCATCCCATCTAGATTCAAGTTTACTGGAAATAATCTTGAGACGAGAGTTAAACAAAAGCACTTTTTGACCAATATGGAACTCCTTCCTAAGAATCATAGAGTCATGAAATCTCTTCACTTTCTCCTTGTAAATTTTGGAGTTCTCATAGGCTTCTAAGCATATCTCTTCAAGTTCTTACAATTAAAGCTTCATTTCCATACTCATTTCATCAAATGTCATGTTACAACTCTTCACCACCCAATAAGTGTGGTTCTCAATCTCCACCGGAAGGTGGCATGCCTTATCAAAAACCACCCTATAAGGAGACATCCCCAAAGGTGTTCGGTAAGCAGTCCAGTGAGCACATAAAACATCTTCAAGTAACTTGCTTCAATTCTTCCTGTTGGGTTGCACTACCTTCTGTAACACTTGCTTAATCTCTCTATTAAAAACCTCTGCTTGCCCATTAGTTTGGGGATGATAAGCTGTAGCAACTCTATGCACAACTCCATACTTCTGAAGCAAGGATGTCAATGACCTATTACAGAAATGGCTCCCCTGGTAACTGATAATGGCTCTAGGCATACCAAACCTGCAAAAAATGTTGGATCTCACAAAATCCACAACAACTTTAGAATCATTAGTTCTGGTGGCCTTAGCTTCAACCCTTCTAGAAACATAATGAACAACAAGCAAAATATATAAAAACCATGAGAAACAGGAAATGAACCCATAAAATCAATACCTCACACACCAAAAACCTCACAGAAAATAATGGACTACTGAGGCATTTCATGCCTATGTGTAATGGTTCCTCCTGCTCTCTGACACTGCTCACAAGTGGTGGTAAAGTGATAAGCATTTCTAAACATGGTGGACCAATAGAACCCACAGTCCAATTCTCTCCTAGCGGTTCGTTGAGAACTAAAATGACCGTTGGTAGGTGTGCCATAACAAAACTGAAGAATAGACTGAATCTCATGATCTGGCACACCTGCAGATCACTTGATCACTACCAAACCTCCACAAATAAGGATCATCCCACACATAATATTTAGGATCACTCTTAAGTTTATCTATTTGAGACCTAGATGCATGAGGCGGAACAACAGATGCAACAATGAATTCACAATATCAGCAAACCAAGGTGTAATATATGATGAATGCAAGTGCATCAAATGCTCATCAGGCAAATTATCCCTAATAGGAAAGGATTCAACGGGTCCCTCAATCCTGCTCAAATGATTAGCAACCAAGTTTTTCGCACCACTCTTGTCCTTAATCTCAATATCAAACTCCTAAAGAAGAAGCATCCATCCACCTGATCAATCTAGGTTTAGCATCAAGTTTCTTCAACAGGTACTTCAAAGCTGCATGGTCAATAAAGATAGTGATATGGCAATAAAGCAAATAAGATCAGAATTTATCTAAAGAAAAAACAATAGCCAAAAGCTCATTCTCAATGGTGGTGTAGTTAACTTGGGTTGCATCTAAAGTGAGTGAAACATAAGCAATGACATGGGGTCGTTTATCAACTCTCTGTGACAACACAACCCCAAGTGCATAATTAGAGGCATCACACATGAGCTCAAAGGGAAGTTCCCAATCTAGTGGTTGCATGATGGGAGAGCTAGTACGCTTCTTCCTCAATTCCTCAAATGCCTCTTTGCAAGGCTGGTCAAACATAAAGTCTACGTCATTTTGGAGAAGTTTGGATAATAGCAGTGCAATCTTGCTGAAATCCTGGATGAGTCTCGTATAAAAACCTACATGTCCAAGAAAAGAATGCACTTTCCGCACAGAAGCAAGGTAAGGTAGAGAAGTAATAACATTAATCTTGGCCTTATCGACCTCAACACCTCTACCAGATACCAAATTCCCTAAGACTATACCTTAATGTACCATAAAATGACATCTCTCAAAGTTAAGAACAATGTTAGTATCAATACATTGGCCAAGAACTCTAGAGACACTATCTAAACATGCATTAAAAGAGGAATTATAAACAGTGAAATCATCCATAAACACCTTCATGCAACTCTCTAATAAATAAAAAAGATACTCATTATGCACCTTTGGAAGGTAGCAGGTGTGTTGCATAGGCCAAGAGGCATCCTAGTGTAGCAAATGTGTCAAATTGACAGGTGAATGTGATCTCGTGTTGGTCCTCCGATGCAATATGAATTTGCATGTAACCTGAAATCATCAAGAAATCAATAATGTGATTTACCTGCCAACCTCTCCAGAACCTGGTCAATGCAGGGGAGAGGGAAATGGTCCTTGCGAGTTGTTTGGTTGAGTCTTATGTAGTCAAGGCAAACTCGCCAACTATTGGCTACTCTAGTCAGGATCAACTCATTATCCTGGTTTTTCACAATAGTGATACCCGACTTCTTAGGAACCACTTGGATAGGTGAAACCAAGTGCTATCTAAAATGGGATAGATGATCCCTGCAGCTAGTAACTTCATTACTTTCTTCTTCACCACATTAAGAATAATGGGATTCAACCTCCTCTGTGGCTGCCTCACCGGCCTAGAATCATTCTCCAAGAGTATCCAATGCATGTAAATGGAAGGATTTATTCCAGAAAGGTCAGCAAGTGTCCATCCAATGGTCTTTTTGTCGCCTCTCAAAACATGCAGCAACTTCTCTTCACGCTCAAGTGACAGGCTGCTAGATATGATGACTAGAAGTTTCTGAGCATCATCTAAATATGCATATTTAAGGTGCTCAGGTAATGACTTCAGCTCCAAGGAAGGTGGCTGAATGGTGGAAGGCAAGGAAAAATTGGTGGCTGAGGGAAGGGAGATAGGAGAATTAACCCATGTATCTGTACCTTTAACACAATCAAAGTAAAGTGCGGAGGAAATCTTCGCACAAATACAACACACAATAGTAGAATCATCATCACATGTACAATTGCAAGAACCAAGATCAAAATCAGAAAGTAAATCTGTACAAATATCTACACTATCTACTGCAACATCAATGATATCAACAAGAAAGATAGATGCTCCTTTACAGGATGTCACATGGCCTCAAAAATGTTGAACTAGACAATTTCATCACCAAACTCCATGGAAAGAGTTCTTGCATGCACATCAATTTTGGTCCTGGCTGTCATCAAGAATGGTTTCCCTAGGATCAATGTGGAACCATGGTTGGAAGACTCATTCTCCATATCCAAAATGTAAAAATCTGCAAGAAAAATCAAATCATTAACTCGCACCAGCACATCTTCAATAAGTCCAAGTGGAAGCACAACACTCATGTTGGCTAAGTGAATGAAAACACCAGTAGATTTCAAATCACCAAGATGTAGTGATCTGTAAACTGATGTGGGCATGACATTAATTGAGGCTCCAAGTCAAGCATGACATATGTAAAAGTACAATCTCCAATGGTACAAGGGACAGTGAAAGTGCCATGATCTTTGCACTTCTGTGGCAAGGTGGATAGTGGGATGACAGTAACAGTTTTGCCCTGTATAAGTGCAGAAACATTTCTGCCCATTTCCTTTTAGCTTCCTCTTGTGGGTGCACAAATCCTTCAAGAACTTTGCATATTTTAGGATCTGTTTGATGACATCCAAGAGGGGAATGTTGACTTCCACCCTCCTGAAAGTCTCAAGCAGATTAGAATCAAGCTCCTCTTTCTTTGTAGGAATGGATCTAGAAGGAAAAGGTAGAGGAATCTGTTTGGGTGCAGAATCTGTTTTGGCATCATCATCAATTTTTTTATCATAATTTTTTGAATTTGGAAGCTCCGTGTCACTCCTTAAGGTAATAGCACTCACATTCTTTGGATTAATAACTAGTTGTGCTGGAATGTTGCCAGAACCATGTTGATGTATCTAGTTGACAATTGTGACTAACTGTCCAATCTGAGTCTATAGGTCTTGGATGGTGACACTGACATTTTGTTGAAACTGAATGTTGGTGGTTGTCATTTACTTCATTAGGTCCTCCAAGGAAGGTCCATAATTGCTCTGCACAGGTTGTGCAGGTGTAGGTGTAGGCTGCTGGAATTGTGGCTGTTGTCTGAATGGGGGAGGTCAGTATTTGCTGTTGAAGGGTTGATATTGGTGTTGTTGAGGTCTGAATGGCTGTCGTTGTTGTTGTTGTTGTTGTTGTGGACCAGGACCATAACTTGAATTCGGGTGATCTCTCCAACCAGGATTATAAGTGTTGGAGTAAGGATTACATTGTTGTTAAGGTTTGAATGGTTATCTAGATTGTATGGCAGAAACTTCAACAACTTGTTTTGTTTCTTGGAGAGTGGGACATGCATCTGTTGGATGATCAGGTGCACAACAGATACCACACAGCCTTGGTTGATTTGCTACCATCACATTTTGCTGTTGACCAATGGCAAGTTGTCTCACAAGGGATGTCAATTCTGTCAGTTTATTCTCCAACCTCTGGTTATCAGCAACCATAGAAACATAAATTTCATTTGCAGCCACCTTGGATGTTGCAGCTCCTCTAGTACCAAATTACTGATAATTGGTTGCCATGTTAGAAATCAACTATCTTGCAGCAAGAGGAGTCTTGTCCATCAAAGCGCCTCAACTGGCTACATCTATCATACTTTTGTCCATGAACATCAAGCCTTCATAAAAATACTGGATCAATAATTCCTCACTGATTTGATGGTGAGGACAGGTAGCACACATTTTGTTGAATCTCTCTCAATACTCATATAATGTTTCTCCAGCTAGTTGCCTTATACCACAAATTTATTTCTAGATGAATGTTGTTCTAGATGCAAGGAAGAATTTCTCCAAAAATCTTATCTTCATATTTGTTCAAGTGTTGATAGGATCTAGTTGAAGGTACAACCAGTCCTGGGCCACACCATCCAGAGAGAATAGGAATGCCTTCATCTTGACATAATCCTCATGAATTTCATGTGGTCGCATGGTGGAACACACTACATGAAACTCCTTAAGATGCTTGTGTGGTTCTTCATCTGCAAAACCATGAAACTTTGGAAGCACATGGATCAGTCCAGATTAACTAACCTCAATCTCAGGATATTGAATACACCAAGGTTGATAAAGAACATCAGGTGTAGCCAATCCCTTAAGAGTTAGATTGTTATTAGCCATTGTATCAACAAAAATTTTCAGAATCAAGATGTTCAGAATTAGAAATAAACTCAGAAACAGAACACTCAGAAGACACTATACTACTATCTAAAACTACAGTATCAAATTCATCTAGATTACTATTATTTCTGGTTAATATGTGAAATGTCATATCTATCTCAGGATCATCTGAATGCAAGTCACTTGATTGAGACCTGATCATGCATAGTTCAACTCATCAGAGACAAAAATCACAGAAATAATAGAAGTAACAGAGAACTACTCTATCAGAACACTATTCATAATATTTGCTAAATCTATATTAAAAAATGCAAAACAGACCCAATTTTTTTTTTAAAAATTCAAAAACACCACACCACAGTAAATGTCTAAAAATTATTTTTTATTTTTGAACTTTTTTATTTTTTATTTTTTTAAAATTAAAAACACCACAATAAATGACTAAAAATTATCTTTTTGAGTTTTGAATTTTTTTTTTGTTATCTATATCTATCTTCTTCTATCTATTATTTAGAAACAAATTTTTGAATTTTTTATCTATATTTATCTGTATCTATCTTTTATCTTTTATCTATTTTCTATCTATATTTATCTTTTATCTATTATCTAGAAACAAATTTTTGAAATTTTGAATTATTAAATTTTTATTATTATTATCTATATCTATGTCTACTATCCTCTATCTATTGAATTGTTTTATCTATATTTATCTCTATCTACTATCTTTTATCTATTATTGAATTTTTTGTTATTATCTTCCAAAACTATATATAATATCTAGTTATCAAAATAAAAAATTTAAGAGAACAGGTGATAATGTTGAGTTTCTAATGTAATATAGAGAAAATAAATATTTAACAGATGTAGTCCCCTGAGACAATAAGGCATTAATAGTTAGAACACAACAATCTTCAAGATGTATGTGTAAGCCTTTATGCAACTTAGTACCTAAATATCATCGTTGAAAACAAGATGAGTTGTAAGAATTCCCATCCCCTAAAGCACATTCAGCATCATTATGTGAAGAGTAAATAATCTACTTTCAATAGATATCTTGATAAATTGCATGATGGTTTTTCATATCAATGAATTTGATCCTTATGGGGAAAATATTCAAGTGAAATACCAACAAGAATGAATGAGATCTTATACAATACAGACCAACAAGTAAGCTGAAAAAAGAGTCAGGAAGCTATTGTAAGAATTTACTTGCCTCTTTAGCCAGATCTTGTTCTTGCACATAATATGAATGGCTAGGTCCCATCCTTGAAGAATCCAAATACACGACTTATCTCCCTAATTTGTTTGAGTTCATAACATTTTTTAATCTCTTCTTTTACCTATAATATTAAAAGAACAAAACAAAACAAGTCAATTTCCTGGATTGGAATTCCAAAGGACTACAAAAATTCTTTAGAATGTTAAGTCCAAAAATTAGGATATGTAGAAATTAGGATCAATCCCAGCCAATACTCAAATATGTAGAAATTAAGAACTTTGTGCAAAGTGCTAGCTAGAACTATGCAAAGTGCTTAATAATCAAAACTCAATTATAGGCACCAGAGGTTGAAATGTTAAGTCCAAAAACCATAGAGTGACACCTGCTAGAGAAAATAGAATATATAAAATGTGGTATAAAACAGACTCAAGAATATCAATCCAATTCACAAAATCAAGCAATACAAATTATCATAGTTTTCATATAATGATCATATTATGAATTAGAAGCAGTTTAATCGAATTAACTCCTAAATCAATTGAAATCACAAATTGGATTGAAATATCACCCAAAGAATCTATGATTAAAATTCAAAATTAGGAAATAAATCTATAACCTGATTCGTTTTCAATCTTAAACATATTCATAATCATGAAAATTGAAAAGCAGATTGCAAAAGAAGATGAACATTCACATAGAAATTAGAATACTAAACCAAAACTCAAATTCTCCTTACTTGAACTGGATCCTTAGATTGATTGATTATTTATCCTTCCATGATCATCATCAATGTAAGACCCATTAAATTTGTATGAAAAAAAAATAAAAGAACAAAGATGAAAGGAAAAAGAAAAATAAAGAACAATTGAGAGAAAAAGACATACAACTTTTTAATTATGAAAACTTCTAAAAGAAAATACAAAAAATGTTTGTGCTCCAAATAAAGTGTGTCCCTTCACTAATTATTTGCACTAAAATATCGTGACTGAGTCAGTAGGAAAGGATGGGCCATGATTAGGCCAATCTAATCTAACTAATTACACCAATTCGCAGCCCAAAACTAGAGTTCAAGGGTTCTGACTTCCAAGCCTAAAATGATCCTCAAAATGACAAAATTGGCCTCGACTTATCTCTAACAAAATGGTAGGTCTTTTCCTTATCATTCCAGGGACTACTAAAATGTGGCATTTGGAATTCTGTAGAACTCTCTATGTCTTGCACAAGGAAGATAGGTCAAGTAAGCAAAAATTTTTTTGAAAATAAGCAACAATTATCAATTAAGCTCACTTGTTTGCCTAAGACAAAAATTGAGTTAGAATGAGAAAATAAAAGTCCAAGAGAAGTCAAATAAGCTAAGAAGAATAGAAAAATATTAAACTAAAAACACTCAATCACATACCTCTTTTTCTTTTAAGAGAGTTGCATAATTAACTAAGAATTCTTTAATTTCTGCCTCGGATGCTTGAAGTTTCTTGATTTCTGTTTTTATTGTTCTATCTATAACAAGTTAAAGAAATATTGAAATGACATTTTTTTCATTAAATAAGGGAACATATACTAGTTATTTATTTTTTCTTTAAATATCTCTAAAAATAACATGACATGGACAAAATTATAGAGTCTAGTTTTAATGGCTATGGACTAACAATGTAACTGTGTAAGGTAGTTTTACACCGCAAACCATTGCAAATTTACTATATAAGGTGAAAACAATATTAACAGCACACAAACCAAGAGGGAGTGAATTGATTATTCTTGGCCAATTAAAATTTCTTTTACAATCAGAGTAGAAAGGGATCGTATCACAAAACAACCATAGAATACTTTCAATCAATCTATAAATCTCCAATCTTTATAGATTGCAATTACACCAAGAAAGTTTCAGTTGATTATCAAAAGTTATACCAACGAATGACAATTAATAACAAAAAAAAAAAGATAAAGAAGAAGTAATCAACACCAAGATTTATATTGGTTCACTTCTCAATCCAGAAAAGCTACATCCAGTTTTCCTAACCAACTAGTTAGAATTCAACTATTTGCAATTTGTTTCTTACAAGCTTATACAATCACCCTCAATCAGACCTAGATTAAGAACAAGAAATCTAACTCTCTTAGACTCTCTGTGATCAAGACTTGGAGAAAACTCTTCTCTAATCTTCCCTCTAGAAAAACCTATTCCATACAAGCTTTAAGAAAATTATTGCACTAGTTACACAACTCAGAAATTCTAATAAGAATTACAACCAAAGTAGTACAAAGAGAAACAACCTGATGATCCAATTCAGATGAATGCAGATGATAAAGATTCTGAATCAAGATTGAATGAATATCTCAAAAGAATATCTCAAAAGCCTTTTTCTTTTTGCAAAAATGCTCAAAAAAGAAATCCTTTCATGGTTTCTTTATGAATGATGAAACTAAGGATTTGTGAGTCAAAACACTGAATAGTTCGTAGTATCTTTTCTCTCTTCAGAAAGGGTTATAATATTCGTTGTATTTTGTTCAAACAAGCAACATCTATTTATAGAGAAAATTGTTTTAACTATCAGTAATAGATTGAATCACTTATGTAATCGATTAAAGTGTTCTTGAGGTTTCTGGAAAAGACTTATGAACAATGTAATCGAATAAAAACCAATGTAATCGATTATCACAAGAAGCTTTATTCAAAATAGTTGTCAAATAATCGATTACCACCATGTTGTAATCGATTATCACAGGAAGTCCATTCTGTGATTTTGAATTGTGTAATCGATTACTATAGTCTCGTAATCAATTAAAATGTTCTTAGTTCTCAACAAATCGATTACCACTTGCTAATAATCGATTAAACCAGTGAGAAAATATTTTTCCAAAACTTAAACAATGGAACACTTAGCTTTTTATGCACTCATGAAAACCTTGTGTTTCAAAAAAGCTTTTTATGAAACTTTTGCTTTTGTGAAAACATGAATGCAAAAACATGAATGAGTTTTATGCAATGGATCATAGGAGGCATCAACTTAGACATACACAAATTATAAATCTCATTCAATTGAATTGGCATGTAAAAAGCCTAAACATTTCAATGTCTAAGAACCTCATCTTCATTGATCCTTTCAAGCTCCCATTTCTCGTGTAATTTCATATCATTTTAGATTAAGAAAAATTGTTATGTTCAGTTTATTCAGAGCAAATATTCATATATTTTTCTCCCCTTATTTTATTTTACTCCCCCTGCACCCTGCATTTATTTATTTTTCTCCCCTTTTTAGCTTATCAAAGGAAAAATATATCATTAATTGTGAAATAACCAAAGGAAGATCAGAAAAATATAAAAGCAATTTTATTTATTCAATAATTAAAAGTGCATACATCAAGGCAAGTCATCAAAGATCATAGCAGAATATGAGAAAACAAAAAACAACAGAACTAAAAATTGAACAAGACAACCAGTAAGCTAAAGATCATCAAAGTCTTTAAGACTCATCCTAGTCTCAATGTTGCCTAGTCTAGTGGTATGTCTTCTAGAGATGAATGAACTTTAGCTGAATGTTCATGATGCAAAGCGATCATAGCATCCATCTTTTGAATCATTAGAGACTCAAAAGAACTCCACTGCTGCTTAGCAGGTCTAACTTTAGCATCTTCTTCCTCATCAGCAACCCCTTGAGGAGCTTGAGCTCCAACCATGGTCCACCCATTTGGGGTGTTCATCATTCCCAGCTTTGTGAGATGCTTCTTGGAGATGAGGTTGGTTATGTTGATGGTGTTTTCCATAATCTCATTGGTCACTTCAATCACAAAGTAGTCAATAAATCTTGAGATCATGACATCATAAGGAAATTGATAGCTCAGCAGCCTCTTTGCCTTCATCATAGTTTCTTCAATAGCCAGAACCCAATTGATTTGAGTTCCAATCTTCATCCCATACACGAACTAAAGATCATCATCAGTGATTAGAGCATGGTTGGTTGATCTAGGTGTTAGGATGTAAATGATGATGTAGTGAAGAAGCCTATCTTCTATAGTCATGTGGCCAACACCTAATCTGTTTCCAATTTTTGCATACCTCTATAAGTTTCCATCTTTGAGTAACCACCAATCTCTTCTTCAAACCTTTGGACACCTCTGAAAGTGATACCAGCCACTGCATTCCACAAAGTGTCATCAATCACCATAGCCACTCCATTCACTTTGGAGCAGAGAATGTCATCCATTTCAGCCTTGGCACAAGTATAAAAGACTTTCACCAATTCAGGGTAATAAGTACCCTTCATCTCCATCAATTTGGTGAGTCCTTATGCCTGTAGTAACTCAGGGAAATTGAATCCCTCATTGACAAAACAGTTAAGCTCCACATACTTAGGAGGTAGAACAAGCTATGTGGCATGGAATTGCATGTAGTTGTTCCTTTCAGCCTCAGTGGAGAACCAGGTATCTAACTTGTTCTTTGCAGTCTTAGAACTTTGGCTGGCTTTCCTTTGTTGGTTTTCTGCTTCTTTGAGGAAGATGGTTGAGACACGATGAAGAGACAGAAATTTCGATAAAAGGATAGGCAAAATTTTGATAGTGGAGAAGAAGAAGAGACAGAGCATAAACCACATAATTTTGCTTAAGGAGGATAATAGATTTTTAGTGTGAGGAGTGTAGGCTCTTGGATTGTGACTATATAGAGCCAAACTTGTTTAAATTTTGAATTTTCAAATCAGAATAACTACTCTCACAAAGCCTAATGAAGTCTAGGTTTACTAAACCAGAATTTGAATTTGAATTAAGAGATAAGGTTTCTGATTTTTCATTAAAAGCTATGCAGAATTGCAGAAATGACAGAAGTAATCGATTATGAAACTCTTGTAATCGATTATTCCAGGGCATAAGGATTCTTCTAAACCTCATGTAATCGATTAATTTGTAAGAGTAATCGATTATTCCAGAGAGTTTTTAGCCTGTAATAGCCTTAGACCCTCATGTAATCAATTAATACGTTGGTGTAATCAATTACATCAGTGAGTTTTTACATGGTAATCGATTAATTCATGGATGTAATCGATTAAGCCAGTGAGTAAGGCCCAGTTCTGGCCTTTGGTAATCGATTACCATTTGTAGTAATCGATTATGACAAAGAATTATGCAGTATGAATAGTGACATTTATCAGGATTCAAATTTTGCTAAATATGATGCATAATGTACTTGTGAGTTAAACTGCATGTTATTAAACACATCATTGACATGCTAATCAATGTTGGATTCATCAAGAATGCCTAGCATGTTTCTTAGGATAAAGAATCTATCTCTAGCAAGGGGTTTTGTAAATATATCAGTCACTTGATTATTTGTATCAATGAATTCAATTGAGCAATTACCTTTTTGAATATGATCTCTAAGGAAATGATGTCTGATCTCAATGTGCTTTGTCCTTGAGTGCATAATTGGATTCTTGGATAGGTTGATATCACTAGTGTTGTCACAAAGTAATGGAATTTGTTTCAATTCAACATCAAAGTCCTGAAGTTGTTGCTTGAGTCATAGGCTTTGAGCACAACAACTACCAGCTACAATATACTCTGTCTCAGCTGTTGAGAGCACAACACATGATTGTTTCTTGTAGTGCCATGAGATCAAGGAACTTTCCAGTAGATGGCATGTTTCACTTGTGCTCTTCCTATCTAACTTGCAGCTTGTAAAGTCAGAATCTAAATAACTAATTAAATTTAGTGATGCACCTTTAGGATACCATAGACCAACTTTTGGAGTTGATTTTAGGTATTTAATGATCCTTTTGACTGTTGTGAGGTGTGACTCTTTTGGCTTGATATCTTGCACATAGGCACACACTCAACATGATGTCAGGGCAACTTGCAGTCAAATGCAGAGATCCAATCATTTCTCTATATCTTGACTTATCAACCTTTTTGCCTTTTTCATCATAGTCAACATAGTTTGTGGTTGCCATCGGAGTTGCAGCATCCTTGCTTTTCTCCATCTCAAATTTCTAATCAAATCATTGTAGTATTTGGCTTAACTGAGAAATGTGTCATTCTTCATTTGTTTCACTTGAAGTCCAAGGAAGAATGTTAGCTCTCCCATCATTGATATTTCAAACTCATTTTTCATTGAAGATGAGAATTCCTTGCACAAAGAGTTGTTAGTAGAACCAAAGATAATGTCATCAACGTAAATTGAACAATTAATATATAACTAGCAGATTTCTTGATGAACAATGTTTTTTCAACTTGTCCTCTTGTGAAGGAATGACTAATTAGAAAATTAATCAATCTTTCTACCAGGACCTAGGTGCTTGTTTTAAGCCATAGAGGGCTTTCTTTAGTTTGAAGACATGATTTGGATGTTTGAAGTCTACAAAACCAGGAGGTTGATCAACATAAATTTCCTCCTCTATGTAACCATTTAGAAAGGAATTTTTTACATCCATTTGAAATAATTTGAAGTCCATCAAACATGCAATGCAAGCAGCAATCTTATGGCTTTCAACCTAGCAACAAGAGCATAGGTTTCTTCATAGTCAACATCTTCCTTGTGGTTGTAACCCTTTGCAACCAATTTGGCCTTCTTTCTGACTATGATGCCACTTTCATCAAGTTTGTTTCTGAAAACCCACTTGGTGCCTATTGGCTTATGAGAAAGGGGTCTAGGAACAAGTTTCCATACTTCATTTCTCTTGAACTAGTTTAGTTCATCATGCATAGCAAGCATCCAGGGTTCACCAAGTAGTGCTTGATCAATATTTTAAGGTTCAATTTGAGATACAAAGGTCATATCACAACATAAATTTCTAAGAGATGATTTAGTGGATACTCCCTTAGATACTTCACCAATAATGTTGTCGAGGGAGATATCTCTAGTAGTTCTCCAATCCTTTGGCCTTTGAGTTGGAGTTGAAGGGTCAACTTGTTCATTTGTTTCACCCTTATTCCTCTCATTAGTTTCTTTGGTAATGAAATTTTCTTCTAATGGTCCTGGATCATTTTCAAAACTCTTTTTCTCTTTTGAGGAGTTAGATTCATCACAGATAACATGTACAGATTCTTCCATGCATAAGGTTCTTTTGTTGAAAACTCTATATGCTTTACTTTGCATTGAATATCCAAGGAAGATTGCTTCATCAACTTTGGCATCAAATTTTCCAAGAAATTCACTTCTTTATTGTTTAAAACAAAACATTTACAGTCAAAAACTCTAAGGTGTGAAATGTTTGGTTTTCTACCTTTGTAAAGTTCATAAGGATTTTTCTTTAAGATGTGCCTTATGAGCAATCTATTTAGAGTGTAGCAAACTGTGCGCACTGCATTAGCCCAAAAATGTTTTGGCAAATTTGTCTCATTAAGAACAGTTCTTGCACCTTCTTCAAGTGACCTATTTTTCCTCTCCACAACATCATTCTGTTAAGGTATTCTTAGAGCTGAAAAATTGTGATTTATTCCATGATCTTCACAGAATTTTTCAAAATATTCATTTTGGAATTCACCACCATGATCACTTCTTATTGAGACTATTTTTCAGCCATTTTCATTTTGTAAAAGCTTGGCTAATTTTTTGAAAGTATTAAAAGTATCACTCTTGGATTTCAAAAAGAAAGTTCATGTAAATCTTAAGTAATCATCAACTATGACATGTTCATAGTAATTGCCACCCCAACTTATAGTTCTTGAAGGACCAAACAAATCCATGTGAAATAATTCAAGAGGTCTTGAGGTGGAAACAATGTTTTTGTTTTTAAAAGAGATTTTTATTTGTTTCCCCTTTTGACAAGCATCACTAAGTTTGTCTTATTCAAACTTGAGTTTAGGCAATCTAATCACTAAGTCCTTCCTTATGAGCTTGTTCATATGATGTATGTCGATGTGACTTGCTCTTCTATGCCAAAGCCATGATTCATCAATTTTACTCAAAGAAGTTTATGTTATGAATGAATGCATGTTCTATTGCAAGCAAGTAAAGGTTTCCTTTTCTTTTCCCAACATGGATTACCTCACCAGTTTTGTCATCACATATCAAGCAACAATTATGCTTTAGACCTTTAACATAAGCACATTCCTGATTTTGTTTTGAAGCTATCACCAATATTGTCTTCTCCAATTATTTTTCCTTTGTTGTTGTCTCCATAGGTGACAAATCCTCCTTCCTTTAATATCAAATTAATGAGCATGAATTTATCACCTGTCATGTGCCTAGAGTATCCAATATCCAAGTACCACAGTGAAGCTTTAACTCTTAGACACACCTGCAACAATCAAATCAAGTTGCAAAGAAAGGTACCCAATTAAGGTTGGGTCCATAGGGTTTAGCTATTTTTCTTTTTCTTAGGAACCCATATGCATTCTCCATTTGGAACAAATAACTTTCTGGCATAACACTTGTGTGAGGTGTGACCTTTCTTCATGCAGTAATGACATGTTATAGATTTTGATCCTTTTTCAAAATGAGTCATTTTAGTATGTTTTACTTTTGAAAACCTTTTTCGATTCATCTGTTTTGGGGTTACAAACTTGATGTTTTGAAAAGGTTTTGATTTATAGTTGTATCTCAATCCATTATCATAAGCATACTTTTGCACACTTAACATTTGGTTTAAACTACATTTCCCTCGATAGAGCTTTTTCAAGAGATCTGCCAAGTATTCTATTTATAAAGTCATGCATTTTTCAAGATGGCTCTTTTTGAAATCATCAAATTCCGTTTGTAAAACTTTGTTTTATCTACTTTTGCAGAAGAAAAGGCACACACACAACCATTTGTTTTGTAGCTTGAAAAAAGTTTTTCATTTTCTTGTTTCAAGTTGCAAAGTTCATCTTGCATTGAAGCTAGCTTAGTGGGCTCTTTTGGGTTTCCCTTCTTTCTTTCCTTTCTTTTCACCTAACTGCTTCTTCAAGAAGATTGGACATTCAGAGTTGATGTGGCCTTGCTTTCCACACTCAAAGCAGTTGAAGTTGTTGGTGTTGTTACTGTTATCATTTATTTTGTTGAACTTTGTGAACCTTCTATTCTTATTTTTCTGCATGAACTTGCCAAATCTTATGACAATCAGATTCAGATTTTCGTCACCTTCATCTCCACTTGAATCATCATCTTTCTCAGCTTTTGAAGATGCGGCTTTCAAGGCAATATTTTTCTGTTTCTTATCTGCATTTTCTGTATTTGTTAGTTGAGACATTTCTAATTCATATTCAAGCAACTTACCAAAAAGTGCAGCCATAGGCATTTTTGAAAGATCTTTGGATTCTTTGATTGTTGTCACTTTTGGTTGCCAAGGTCTTGTCAAGCATTTCAAAATTTTGATGTTGAGTTCCTCTACATCAAATGTTTTGCCAAGACCAAGTAGATGATTGACAATGTGTGTAAATGTGGTTTGGAGTTAAGACATGTTTTCTTCTGTGTTCATCTTAAACATTTCGTACTCATGAATCAAGACATGTTTTCTCGATCTCCTTACTTCATCAGTTCCTTCATGAGTGATCTCCAACATTTCTCACATCTCTTTTGTACTCTTGCACCTAACTGTTCTGAATAACTCATCAGAAGACAAAGCAGAGATTATCATGTTTTTAGCTTTAAAATCATATTGAAATTTCATCTCATTCTTTGGGAACCTTTTCATTATCAACAATTTTGGTAGGTATCAAAGGACCTTTTTCAATTGCATTTCATGCATCGGAGTCATTTGATTGAATGAAAATATGCATTCTAGTTTTTCAAAAACTGAAGGCACCCTCCTTAAAGGTAATTTGCGTGGTATTCATTTTCTTTAAAAGAAAGTAGTGATATTGAGTAACACACAAGATCCTGCTCTTGATACCAATTGAAATCAGTATGAACAGTACACAAACAAAGAGGGAATAAATTGGTTGTTCTTGGCCAATTAAAATTTCTTTTATAATCAAAGTAGAAAGGGAACGTATCACAAAATAACCATAGAACACTTTCAATCAATCAAACTCCAATCTTTATAAAATGCAATTACACCAAGAAAGTTTCAGTTGATTATGAAAAGTTATACCAACAAACGACAATTAATAACCAAAAGAAAAGATAAAGAAGAAGTAATCAATACCAAGATTTATACTGGTTCACTTCTCAATCCAAAAAAACCTACATCCAGTTTTCCTAACCAACTAGTTAGAATTCAACTATTTGTAATATGTTTCTTACAAACTTATACAATCACCCTCAATCAGACCTAGATTAAGAACAAGAAATCTAACTCCCTTAGACTCTCTGTTATCAAGACTTGGAGAAAACTCTTCTCTAATCTTCCCTCTAGAAAAACCTATTCTAGACAAGCTTTAAGAAAATTATTGCACTAGTTACACAACTCAGAAATTCTAATAAGAATTACAACCAAAGTAGTATGGAGAGAAACAACCTGATGATCCAATTCAGATGAATGCAGACGATAAAGATTCTTAAACAAGGTTGAATGAATATCTCAAAAGAATCTCTCCAAAGCCTTTTTCTTTTTGTAAAAATGTTCGAAAAATAAATTCTCTCATGGTTTCTTTATGAGTGATGAAACTAAGGATTTGTGAATCAAAACACTGAATAGCTCGTAGTATATTTTATCTCTTTAGAAATGGTTATAATATTTGTTGTATTTTGTTCAAACAAGCACCATCTATTTATAGAGAAAACTGTTTTAACCATCAATAATCAATTAAATCACTTACGTAATCAATGAAAATGTTCTTAAGGCTTTTTGGAAAAGACTTATGAACAATGTAATCGATTAAAGCACAATACAATCGATTATCACATGAAGCTTTATTCAAAATAGTTGCCAAGTAAATTATTACCACCATGTTGTAATCGATTATCACAGGAAGTCCATTATGTGATTTTGAACTATGTAATCAATTACTATAATCTAATAATCTATTAAAATGTTCTTAGTTCTCAAGTAATAGATTACCACTTGCTGGTAATCAATTAAACCAGTGAGAAAATATTTTTCCAAAACTTGAAACAAGGAACACTTAGCTTTTTATGCACTCATGAAAATCATGTGTTTCAGAAAAGCTTTTTATGAAACTTTTGCTTTTGTGAAAACATGAATGCAAAAACATGAATGAATTTTATGCAATGGATCATAAGAGGCATCAACTTAGATATACACAAATTACAAATGTCATTCAATTAAATTGGCATGTAAAAAGCCTAAACATTTTAATGTCTATGAACGTCAGCTTCATTGATCCTCTCAAGCTCCCCCTGAGTATGGTGCTTCTTATGATAAATATATAAGTTGCATTAAGAAAATAAATATATTTGGAGCTTAAATATTGAATTTTTATCTATGCAAAGCAACCATTGTGAGCAATTGGTATAAAGAAAGCTACTCGATATCAAAATAAATAAGAGTTTTCATAGTGCAGTGTAAATTACAAAGTATCACTATATGTATAATCTTGCCCACAAAAATGCCGTTAGAAAGGAAACATGATCAAATAAAATTAAGCAAATATGAGAATTATGAGTGTGCAAAGCAAATAAACTTAATACTAAAAAGGTTGGAAGATCAACCTGTCTATGAAACCCATCCAGAGCTGATTATATTGCTTTGTGCACTCACTCAATTCAAATCCATGTACATTATTCCCATCATGTGAAGATACTCTAGTACCAATAGTGTCTTAGCTACATAAAACCTGTGCAATATTTTCCAAAATTTACCCCCCACGTTAGTACCTTTATATAATCATAATAATATTAAGTTAATTACACTCTCATTCAATCATTAACCATCGTACAGGACTTATAAGAATATTACCTTAAAGTTAATATTAAGGATGATCTCTGATTAGTTATTCAAATATTATGACTCATTTTTCAAATACAATCATAAAAAGTTGACAATAATAAACAATTATTTCTTCAAAATAAGTGACTATTTTCTTTATTAAAGATATGTTTAGGTACAAGTTATAAGTATTTTTAAGAGTTTTTCTATAATTTTTTTAACATAAGAGCTTTGAAAAACTCTCCAAATTACCTTTATTTTGTATCCAACATTATTTATAAGATCAAGTTTCTAGTTCGAATTTTATTAATAAAAATAAAATATAAATTAATAGAAAAAATGTATTAAAGGTGATAAGTAAAATTATTTGGCATTAGAGTGATGGATGAAATTGGTAAATATTTTCCAGCAATAACGTAGTCACAAAATTCAAGGTTAAGAAAAGAGTAAAAAAGTGCTTACTTAGCGGATGCTATGGAAAAGCGCTTCTAGGGCTGGCATTGGCAAGCAGCATACAAGTCTCCACTGGGGCAGAACTCCATGACCAAGCAAGAGTAATGAGAAGCGTCAAAGTCAGTGTACAAAGTAGGCAAGAAAGGGTGATCAAACATGGCCAGAATCTTCTTCTCCATCTTCGCTCTATGCAGCTTCTTCCTTATAGCAAGTGCATCTTTGTCAACCACATTCATGGCATAAAAGCATTGCGGCAACCCCACAACGAGGTTCCTTATCTGGCAAAGGTAAACGTTCCTGATGTCGTTGCTCCCCAGCCGGTGCAACAGCCGGAAGTGGTGCAGCCCCACCTGCCCCTTGTCTCGCCTGAGCCACCGCATCGCCTCTCATGCAGCATGGCTTGCCTTGTGGGGCTTTGCGTTCAGGCTCTCAACAAATAAGATAAACCCTCCAATGATTACAACTGAATAAACAAACCCTATATTACAGTATAAAACCCAAACTGAAGGTGAATATCAATTATTGCAAAATAATCCATGAATCAATCACAAACATGTAGCGAAGAACGGTGATGACGATGACTCACCAGTTATCACAGAGAACACGGCTTCCACCGTCGAAGCAGATGAAGTAAACATCTTCTTCTTCCTTTATCTGCCTCGACAGCAGTGTCATCCCTTTCGGAACGCAACTTCCCTTTGCCAGACAACCACGCTTCCGTTTCAAAACAGAAGTGCAACAAACATCGTTTGCCTCAGCCATGGCAACGTCACGAACCTCCGTGACATCACTGACATGCGACTTCTTCGAATCCTCACCGCCACCGCTCACAACCTCTTACGCGGGCTCCAGCTTTGACTAAATCAGTGTTTCCATAGAACAATCGAATTGAATAGAAAAGAATCAATTAAGAATAAGAGAACATGAATTGGAGTGAAAGAGAGAGAAACCCTAATCGGAGGAAATTAGGAATTGGGATTTAGGCGTGGTCGGTCTGATGAAGTGAGTGAGCTCACGGAATTGGAATTAAAATATGGATTTGATGCATATGTAAAGACTTGTTTGTTTCTTTCTTCATTCTTTCCTTTTTTATTTTAGGAATAAATAAATAATATTTTGCTTTTATTTCTTTTACCACCTTTTATTTTATTTGGCTGATATTATTTATTTATTAATTACTGTTTAAATTTAATGGACAAAACTCTTACGCACTCATTTTATTTAAAAATTATATTTATTTTATTAATTTATTTATTTAGTAAATTGTCATAATCAATTTATTAATTTATTTTATTCATCAACTATAAAAGTCATATTATTTTATTTTAACAAATCATCATAAATAGATTTATTTTATAAATATTTTTAAAAATTATGTTTAACTAGTACTTTGGCATATTTATATACTATAAATACTTGTTTTTATATAACTATAATTCATACTAAATAAATATTTTTAAATGTACAAATTATATTTTAAATTTATAATAAATTTAATTATAAGGATTTTACCTACGCTAAATATTTTCAGGTAGAAGTCTTTATGAGTTTTATCTATACAATGTAGTTGTAGGTATAAGTCGTTTAAGATTTCACTTATACTAAGTTCCTGTAGGTAGAAATCTTTTAGAATTTAGCTACACTAAACAATTGTAGGCACAGGGTTTTTGGAATTTTACCTACACTAAGTGTTTGTAAGTAAAAATATTTTTTAATTTTATATCTTTATTATATTAATACAAAATTTTACTTACACTAAATGTTTGTGGGTAAAAGTATTTTTTAGTTTTACCTACCATAAAATGTGTTGTAGGTAAAAGTATTCATTGGTATAGGTCTTTTTTCTTGTAGCGAAATGAATGTAAAATATTATAAAAGATAAAAGAGAGAATAAATTAATATTAATTTTACCATTTTACTTTTCTAATTTTTTATACTATTGACGATAAAAAAAAATCATATGATAAGATCAAATGTTTGAGGGCTAACAAAATTCAATAATGCTCTAGCTAATGTATGAGCAACATTATTGATTTGCCTCCTAATGAAACTCATCATTGAGTTTGGTATAACTTGTAAAAGAGCCTTAACATTTGGACAAAATAATTTGTAAATCAAAATTTTGTCCCTCATAATTTGGAAGCTCATCCACTGCTGTCTTGCAATCTAACTCTAGGTAGACATTTTGATAGAGAAGTAATCCCCATGCCTCGGCTTCTTTTGGAAAAGGGACTCCATTCATCTTTTGAGTTCTGGCTTTCATGATCCTGCCTTGACAATCTCAAAATGCATAGGCCAATCCCAAAGCATTGTTGATTGGTGAAAATTTCCGCATCAATATTCATTTTAAGCACTCCTTGTGTTGGCGCCTTCCATTGTTGATCATGTTGGGATTCTATTGTGCGGGTGGAGTGTACAACAACATTTCTTGCTTGTTTCCATTCTTCAAAGAATTGGAAAGAAGGAGAAATAGAGATACTGAAAGGAAGTTCAACATCGTCCCATATTCTTTTGTTTCTTCTTGTCCAGATAGTCCATAGAATAATAGCCATTATCTCCTTCTACTCTTGTTGTAACGAGTTAAGCAAATCCAATAGCAGCTCTTTTAAGCCATCAGCTTCTTCTACCTTGATGTGAATGGTGCTCTAGAAACCCACGGCCTTTCAAATTTTGTGAGCATGTTTACAACCAAAGAACATATGCCAATCATTTTCTAAAACTGTATCACATAAAGAACAATGATTAGGACATAAAATTCCCTTTGTTTGCTTGTGCAAGCGACATCTTGTTGGCAAAGACTTTCGAAGCAACCTCCATAGAAAATGATTTTTGGAGGAATATATGCAACCTCCAAATCTGCATCCAACTCCCTTTTGCCTTAAGATGGTCATTTTGAATAATGGAAGTCATAATACAATAGTAAGTTGTCCTCACAGTGTAAAGACTAGTAGGAAAATATTTCGAAAGTTGATCAGCACATGCAGTATTTTTTGCAAAGGGACCTCCTCATTATTGAAAAATTGATCAAGAATATTTTTTCTTCATGAATTTGTCTCATAATCAATAATAGAGTTAACAGTTAATCCAAACCTGGGGGGCCATTTGAAAAATATTTAACTTTAAAGACTATTGAAACAATAGTATCATGGTTGGTTAAAAATGTTCAACCTCGCTTTCCTAGTATGGTAGAGTTGAAAGCATGAAGATATCTAAATTGCATTCCTCTATCCTCCTTCATAGTCATTTTTTTTTTCCAATTCAACCAATTTAAGCCACGAGTTGAGTTGCTCCTTTTTTTGAATTTCATGAAAAAGAATTAATCATTTTAACTCGCTTTTGCTACGGCTCCGGTGGTTTCCCTTAACCAAGTCAGTGCATATGAGTCGTTGGCTCATTCTTCAATAGGCACCCGGTCAGAGTCCCAAGCCTCCTCCCACTGCTTAGGAGCTTACGATTTTATGTTCTATTTCACTCCCTGATGGGGGTTCTTTACACCCTTCCCTCATAGTACTACTTCACTAAGTTAGTCTTCTAAGGTTGATGGCAAAAGAAAAACCCTCATATAATAAATAAGAATTTACTGTCCAACAAATTTGATGAATTATATAAAAATTTTAAAATATGCAAATGTGTAGAAAACAGTTATAATTTGTAAAAACATTCAGTATTTAGTAAAAACTTATAATATTTTTCTTTTATGAAAACATTATAAATTATCTCTTTGTTCTCAATAAAGAAAAATTTTGGATCGATCATTACACTCACACCTATAAACTTTATCATAATAATCAAATTTTGAGTAACAAAATTAATGAAATTTGCATGCATTTAAATATAATCCAAAAATAACTAATCAAATAAAAAAAATATTATTGACATCTGTTCAAATAATTTAATGACCTTATTGTGAATGTTCAAAGTTCATACATAACGAAATTGTTTATTCTTTGGACACAAATCACTACAAAAAAAGGGGTATTTCCGACAACACAAATTCGTTGGTAACCCCAAAAAGTAGATTTTTCTGACGGATTTCTGACAGACAAAAATCCATCAGTAAAATGCTCATCAAAAATTTTAATCAATGGAATTTTGTTGTCTGTCAGTACATTATGTCGGAATTTTTTCGACGGATTAGGCTATCAGTATTTTTTGGTAGATTTTTCGTCGAAAATTGCCTTCGGATATTTTCGACAGATTATTCTATCATAAATACCCTTCAGACATTTGCGAATGATAGTTCCGTCAGAAATTTTCCACAAGTTTAATCCGTTGGAAATTTGATAGTAGCAAATTACCTTCAGATTTTCCACAGAAAAATTCCTCAGTAGAATTTTTTCAACATTTGTTTTTTTATTATTATTTAACATCGGTAATTAATGAATATATTTTTTTTCATTTGTATTATTTAATGACAATATTGAAATTAACACATACATGTAATTAATAAAATACTGAAATTCATAAATCCAAAGCAATTGGTAAAACATGTTGACTTAAATTCAAAATAAATGTAAAATAAAAGAACAATGTGTAATATGTCAATAGTAATTTTGTGTTGCTAAGTCAGTAATTAGAATAGTCATTGGGAGGGTGCCTCTGCTGGTCATCATGTTGTTGTTACCGGTCATCTGATTGTTGATCATTTTGTTGTTCTTGTTGTTGGTCATGTGGTTGGTCATTGTCTTGTTGTTGTTGCTGGTCCGGCTACTGCTGCTTAGGTTGTTGATGTTGATGAATAATGTTTCGCGCTTCAAAAGGTAGGAACTGAAGTAATACTATCTGAAATACACGCATATCCTCCTTTGATTGACGAAGCTCCTCCCTTAGTCGATTAATCTCTATTAAATCTTGAGCGTGACTGGAAGATCTTTGCATATGTTGCATGAAACTGTCATCTCCACATTTATAAGTATAAGCAAGATCTCCCGTACCGTAAAGGTGTCCCTTATGCTTATGAAAGGATACTAGTCAATTTGTTGATGATAGATCTAGACACACACATGTGAGACCATTATCTTGCATGCTCTTTTATTATACAAATGTTTATTATATTTATTGAATAATAATTTTTTATGAATGATAAGAAGAATTTGATGCTAGACTATCTCAAGCTAGATCTGATGTTACATCAAGTGTTGGTGAATTAGAAATGACTCCCAACACCAACTTCTAAGTCTTTGTTCTTCAGTAAGGTCTAAAGGAGTCATTTCTGATTCACCAACACTTGATGCAATATCAGACCTAGCTTGTGATAATCTAGCCTCAAATTCTTCCTATCATTCATAAACAATTATTATTTAATAAATATAATAAACATTTGTATAATAAAAGAGCATGCAAAATAATGGTCCCACATGTGTGTATCTAGATCTATCATCGACAAATTGACCAGTATCCTTTAGTAAATGAGTTTGCTGAAAAACCTCGTCAACATATGCAAATCGACCAAGCTCCTCAAACTATTTACAAACATTATAAATTAAATTAAACATTAAATAAAGAATAAAACAAGTAATGAAAACGACACTAACAACATTTTAATGTACATACCAAGCGAATGGTGTGATCTTGCAAAGTAATAGAACAACCTGTGTGCAAGCATCCACCCTTTTTAGATGCCCATTTTTTTTTCTTGTTGACACTTGGAACGATACTCAAGTGCATTCCAATGTGATAACAAATCATTCCAGACACGATTTCCAAACCAATATGGCCTTTTATTTTCATTTCGGGCATCCTTAAACATCTCAAAAAGTCTATGAAAAGCTTTTGAGTTAAAAGTTTTTTTAATTTCATGTTCTTCCTCAGGTCTCCACACCAATTTCCTTTAAAGCATCACAAAGTTATGAAATGGCACACAATTAGCAAAATACCAATTTTACAATTTCATATCACTTATTAGAAAATCAACATTACTTATTATTGATATTTGAGGACAAATTAAAGATATTAAATAGAGAACACAAATGAATGCAATATTATTTTTTCCCACAGGCAAAGCATTACTCAATTTTCAAATAAAAAAATTCCTAAAACATGAGTTATCCATTTCAGCCATTGAAGTAATTTATTAAGAGGTAAAGAAGTTACCTTAAAACGCTAGAAAAATAGTTCTTGATGATCGTTTGGAATTGCTCCCCATGTTGGCCATGGATTAATAAATTATTGTCTAATGGACAATGTGACAGCTTTTTCCGCAACCTTAGATGGATGAAACCTTAATACAAAAAATAATGCATGAAAAAGTAAAAGATAAAATGATGTATGATATATATATATATATATATATATAATGATAATTATTTAAATTTTTAATACTTATGCTCCATTGATAAGTGTAATCATAGGCCGATCATTGAGGGGAGGGGGGACTTCCATGGCCAAATTTGGAACATCTTCATCAGTAGGCATGTTCGGTACTGCAGGGATGGAGATAGTGTGGATGTAGGTATCGGGGACGGTCCATGTGCATTAATTGGACATGGATTTGGTGTACCTTCAGCCGGAGGTGGAGATGGTGTAGGTACAACATCTGAAGATCTAATTGGCATAGATACAATAGACGGGGATAAGGTAGATGACGACAGATTATCTCTAGCTTGTAGTAGTCTAACCACATATAGCTTTTTCTTCCCACTTCTCCTTTTCCCACTATTGTCTTGTGACAGGGGTCGGGGAGGAATATATAGAAAATTAATATTACAAATACTTAAAAAATAATATGGGATGAATTAAAATTACATAAGTAACATAATTCTCTTACACACCAAAATTAAAATACACTAATAAAGTGTTCAACCATCACAACAATAGTTGATGATACTAATACAGAAGATAAATCTTTAACATATATGTAACTACTTTCTTGATTTCCCGCTCTTCCCTCTTTGATATGAAAAACATAGGTACATTATCAGCAATTTCATCCAAAGAGTCTTCAACTCTATCTAAATCTAAAAAGTTTTCAACTCTCCCAGCATCCATAGAGTCTTCAACTCTCTCGACATCCATTGAGTCTTCAACTATCTCTGCATCTAAAGATTCTTTGACCCTCTCTGCATCCATAGAGTTTTCAACTCTCTCTAAATCTAAAAAGTCTTCAACTCTCTCAGCATCCATAGAGTCTTCAACTCTCTCAACATTCATTGAGTCTTCAACTATCTCTACATCTAAAGAGTCTTCGACCCTTTCGACATCCATAGAGTTTTCAACTCTCTCTAAATCTAAAGAGTCTTCAACTGTCTCAGCATCCACAGAGTCTTCTAATTTCTCTAAATTTAAAGAGTCTTCAACTCTCTCAGCATCCATTGAGTCTTCAACTATCTCTGCATCTAAAGAGTCTTCGACACTTTTCGCATCCATAAAGTCTTCAACTCTCTCTAAATCTGAAGAGTCTTCAACTCTCTCAGCATCCATAGAGTCTTCAATTATCTTTTATTTTCAGAAAGGATAATTATACATTTTTGTATAATACAAATTCAACAAATGAATAAGCTAGGAAATGGCATAAATAAGCATCAACATTTAACAAAACAATTTCTACACTCAATCTAAAATATTGGAGGTTACCTGTATAGATTGAATGTGCAACATGTGGATTCATCATTACAACAATTACAAAACATTTAGGCATGGATATGAGGAGCAAATAATTGAAGACATGTTAATCCTCAACGGAAGTAGCTTATTCTATAAATTGTCATTACATAATTTCTTATCCAAATAAAACATTTCAAATCAAGTAGCAAATATTTAATTTATAATGATAAAAGTCAAGACTATGTAGAAAATGAACATCAATGTCTAATCCTCTTCAGAATTGTAAACTTCAAAGTCATTCTAATTCTCCTTCATTGTCATCTTCAAAATTACCATACAAAATGAATATTGAATGACTTTTCTATTTTTTATATATCAAATACTTTTTTGTAATATTTTTTGATTTTTTACTTCTTGGCACATGATGGGGAAAAAAACCTTTATCATCCCTTATGTCAACTATTCACTTACCTATGTCTCAATTTGTCTTTAGTGTGAAAAAATTCATTTAAAGTGATTTTATAAATAAAAAATTGAAATTAGTTTAAAATATTTAATTTAGAAAATCATGGCCAAATTTTGAAATAGATTTTATTATTTTATAGAAAATATTAATAACATCAATAAAAGTTGAAAGGATATCCAATCGAGCAACGAACTCGATTGGTTTATAAAGAGATATTTTTGTTTAATTTAGTTTGCAAGTATTGGTTAAAGTACTTAATCATACTTATTTTTTAACAGAAAATACATAGTATTTATTTAAGAAACTATTTACTATTTTTTAATAATACATTATGCGAAATATTTACATATATAATATTAAATATTAAATTTATCATACAAAATGAATATTGAATAACTTTTCTATTCTTTCTATATCAAATATTTTTTTGTAATATTTTTTTTTATTTTTCACTTCTTGGCATATGATGGGGAAAAAAACCTTTATCTTCCCTTATGTCAACTATTCACTTATCTATTTCTGAATTTACCCTTAGTGTGAAAGAATTCATTTAAAGTGATTTTATAAATAAAAAAATTGAAATTAGTTTAAAATATTTAATTTAGAAAATCATGGCCAAATTTTGAAATAGATTTTATTATGTTATAGAAAATATTAAAAATATCATTAAAAGTCAAAATCATGTCTAATCGAGCAACGAACTCAATTATTTGATAATAGAAATATTTTTATTTAATTTAAGTTGGAAGTATTGGTTGAAGCACTTAATTATACATTATGTTACACTAAATACGTAGCATTTATTTAATAAACTATTTACTTTGTTTTCAATAATACATTATGCAAAATTATTACATATATGAAATTAAATATTAAAATTATCATACAAAATAATTATTAAATAACTTTTCTATTTTTTATATATGAAATGCTTTTTATATTACTTTTTCAATATTTACTTATTGGCACATGATGGAAAAAAAATCTTTATTTACTTGTTAGTCGTTCACTTACCTATTTCTAGATTCGTTCCTAGTGTGAAAGAATTCATTTAAAGTAATTTTATAATAAAATAATTGGAATTAGTTTAAAATATTTGATTTAGAAAATCATGGCCAAATTTTGAAATAGATTTTATTATTTTATAGAAAATATTAAAAATATCAATAAAAGTGGAAAACATGTCTGAATCGAGCAACAAACTCGATTGGTTGATCATAGAGATATTTTTATTTAATTTACTTTACCAATACTGGTTAAAGTACTTAATCACTTCACTTAATTTCCTCTGCAGTATTTGGCTTTTGCGGTATTTATCATGCACTTCTGGGACCTGAGACTCTTGAAGAATCTTTTCCATTCTTCGGTCATTTTTTTACAAAAAATAAAATCATATTTATTTAAGAAACTGTTTACTATGTTTTCAATAACACATTATGCAAAATTAAAACATATATGATATTAAATATTAAAATTACCATAAAATATAAATATTGAATAAATTTTCTATTTTTTATATATCAAATACTTTTTTGTAATATTTTTAAATTTTCTATGATGGGAAAAAAAACCTTTATCGTCCCTTATGTCAATCGTTTACTTACCTATTTCTGAATTCGTCCCTAGTGTGAAAGAATTCATTTAAAATGATTTTATAATAAATAAAAATTGAAATTAGTTTAAAATATTTAATTTAGAAAACCATTTTACATTTTCAAATAAATTTTATTATTTTATATAAAATATTAAATTTATCAATAAAAGTGAAAAACATGTCCGATTGAATTAATGCAAAATAAAGAGTTTATAAATACAAAATAAAGAGTTTTATATATAATTCAAACATTTCCAATAAAATATATTTCATTGTTAATATCTATCACTAACTCAAATATTTTTTACGAAATATATTTTATCAAAAAATTACTTTCAAAATTCAAACATTTCCAACAAAATAAATAATTCGTCAGAAATTCAAACATTTCCGACAAAATAAATAATTCGTCAGAAATTCATCACTAAATTAAACATTTTCCAACGTAATCTACTATATATTTTGTGGTGCATGAACCATTGGTAATATTCATGTGCAAGGTTCACACGTATTCACTAATCATGCAAACATTGACTCTGGTGATGACAAGTCTCATACAATTTTCATCAGAAAAAGACATAAAACCCTAGAGGAATCAAAAAGTGTGAGGGGCAAAACTGTCACAATAGTAGGCTATATATAATAATAATACGAAATATAATTACTGTTGATAAATTAAGCAAGCAAGGTGGTAATGGAGGGAACTAGTAGCGGCGATAACGTGAGTTCGGGTGCAGAGCAGAGTAGGATGAGGATGAAGGTGATGGTGGCTATAGATGAGAGTGAAGGGAGCTTCTATGCTCTTAAGTGGGCCCTTGATAACCTCTTCACCACCATGGCCACTGTGGGAGAAGCATCATCACCTCAAAATGAGGGCATGGTGTTCTTGGTTCACGTTGAGCCCAAAGTTCACAACTATGTGTATCCCATCGGACCCGGTGGAGCAGGTTAATATCTTTTTATTGGTAGATTCTTTGTTATTAAGTTTAATTTATAAATTCATCACGAGATAATAACACGAATCTTGGGTTTATTATATTACTCGAGTTGGATTGAAGGCAGAATCAAATTTATGTCTTTTGATTTGAAAAAAGAGTTTTATAGTTTATAATAATCTTACTGGACTTAAAATAAGATTACTTTTACCAAAAGATATATCTTTGATCTTAAGGAAAAAAAAATATTCCTTTTGTTTGTTCACTCAAAAAATGTAAAAGTTGCAAAAAAAAAGTTATTATATTTTATTTTAAGATATGCTATATATAGTAGAAAGATTTGCTTATTTAATTCAGTTTAATATTTAATTATAATTTTAATATGTGTTTACCTTATGAATATATTTTGCTTCTGTATATTTTGTGGAACGAACAAATAAGATTCTTATATACTTCCCTTCAACAGCCTTTTATCCTACAGTTGTAGTAGTGGATTCGGTGAAGAAAGCACAAGAAGAACGATCAGCAGCTATTCTCTCACGGGCATTGAAAATCTGCCATGATAAGCTGGTAAATGTCTTATATATGCATGTCTTCTTTCGCTACATCAAAAGTCATTTTTTTCCAGCAATTATTGTATCTTTTAGCAATAATATATACAAATTATTATCTCTAAAACATTTACTAGCAATTAGATTATGATTATCGTAATTGGTTGATAAAAATATTACCTGCAATTATAGTGATTAAAAAAGAGAAAAGAAACTCTTTTATCACCAAAGTAAAAAAAACAAAAAAAAAAGAATATCCTACACTCATTATATCCATACAACAAAGGCTATGTTTGAATTACACTTTGCAAACTTAAGTTTGGATAAAATTCATTTTGCAAACTCAATTTGCAAAAGCAACTCTCCTCTACCTTCTATTTCAAACTGAGTTTCAAAGGTAAATTACAATAAAACTTAGTTTAAAATCCGACTCACCTGAAAATCAAATAAGATGTTTTTTTAATTTTGCTTTTTAGACATACTTTTAGGCCTCCAAACTGAAACACAATCCAAGAACCGTTTATACACGAAAATGGATTTGGAACAAATTTAATTATATTTTTAAAAAAATTTAAATACATTACATTTTTATCTATTTTAAAAAAAAATGTAAAGTGTATTCTCTAGTTTGTGTAATATGATAAATTATTATACAGATTTTGACGAAAGTGTATGCTTTTTTTAATTGGATAAGTTCAATTGAAGAGAGATTGATACATACAAACCCATTTATCTCTCTCCACTAGAGTTCTATTTTCTATTCAGTGCTAGATTGAAGAGAGACAATATTTTGGTGCATATTTGTGAAATTTAGTTCGGTCATTAACTAGGTCGAGATAATAAATAAGTGAGTCAGCGGTTCAATCGGTGAACTAATCTGATTTCACATGTTATATATTAAAATTCAAAATTATATATTATTTATTATATATAAGTATATAACTAACATTATTTAAGTAATAAAAGTTTATTCATGCTCCAAAATTTAAATTTAAAAAAATACATTTTTTTTAAAAAAAACATGTTTTAAAAAAAATATGGTCGAGTCGGACCAGTCCAACCAGAATCCGATGCCAACTCGACCAGATTTGATGTAATTGGTCTAAAAGGGAAATCAACTTGGTTAGACCACCCAAATGCATAATTAGTCTAAAAGGGAAACCAATCCGGTTAGGCCACCAAATCCCGGTCTGGACCGGATTTGATAAAGCTGCTTTTGTGGATCTCATCATGGTGGGGCCCACAAAAGTCTGGTGTCTTTTTCTTTTCTAGTGGATTGGTGCAGTAACCGGATAGGATACTATCAATTTTGACATCATTGAAGGAGAGTACAGGGAAATGATTTAGTGAATCAAATATGATGCCCCAATGAAAATGCAGGTGAAAGCAGAGAGTATCATTCTTCATGGAGACGCAAGGGAAATGATTTGTGAAGCTGCAGAGCAAATGCAAATTAATCTCCTAGTCTTGGGTAGCCGTGGCCTTGGCACGCTCAAAAGGTTAGTGTTACCATGATTTTACTCAACTTGCACATAGCTTACTTTGGCTATTTATATTATTATATACTTCTCTTTTCATTCTTTCAAATATAAGAATAAGCTGTTCATCTTAAAGGTAAAATAAGTTGATGAGAAAATATATATTTAATTTTACATGACTAGCATAATAAATAATGAATGCATTGCAATATCCACATGTTAATTACTTTTTAAAGGATTGAAATGACTTACTTTTAGTTTTACTTAGATTTACTCACCTAGATTTAAGTTTCTTATAATATAATAAAAAAAGGTTATTATTTAAGTTTAATTTGATGTCATTATTTTAATTGTGTAATTATTATTTATCTATTAACTTGATGTTCAAATATTTAATGGAAATGTTTGACATCGCAATGCAGTAGACTGTCTAGTCAATCTAGAAATTTAAACATTGGATGTCAGCTTTAAAGATGAACAAAAAATTCCACAACTCATAAAATAAATAGAATGACTAAATTCGAGATATGACTAAAGTAAAAAGAATAAAAGTACAGTTTAAATCTATTATTTATTTTGGTTTCATTTGGTGGCAGGACATTTCTTGGAAGTATAAGCGACTATTGTGCACATCATGCAAAAACATCGATCCTTATTGTGAAACCACCATCAGAGCATAGTAAAAAGCACTAACCTCAGTTTTTCTGCTTATGTTTTAAGTACGCATCATCTATAATAAAGTGCTAGATTTATGTACTTTAACGTCTTTTATCTCTAAGGAAGATTTATTTAGAAGCTCAAAAGAGTTTAGTTTGATGCTTGTTTGCACTTTTTGTAATGATCAATAATATTTATATAATTTTAAAAGTTTGAATTTAAAACAAATTACGAATGACTTGTGTTATTAGAAGCTATTAAAAATGTCGATCACTTTTAAAGGAATTAACTCAAATCTAGTGAAATATGCATGAGGCTGATGGTCATCTTTGTTTGCCTTTCTTGATGGCTGATGGTGAGTTAATTTTCTGTTAATAACGCAAGTCGTTCCTAACTAAGAAAGTGATCAAAAAGGTTTTTTTTTTTTTTTTTACCAAGATCAAAAAGGTTGATGGTGAGTTAATTATTGAGAATTATTAACAATATATCAAGAGGCCTAGTTAACTTGACTAATTAAGATGTATAAAATGTTAAAAAATTTCTGACATTATCTTTAGTTTCTAAGATAACTTCAATGAATAAAAAAATGTTATCATCTCGTTTGAAAGAATTATTTGCCTTTTGATGTAGATGGAAACTACAGAAACAGAGCACTAAGAAGTAAGAACATCGACAAACTATTAATTAATTCATGTTAATTGTATACCATAGTGAACCGACATATAAAAAATTTCATATTATATATTAATTTACTTTTAAATCATTACTTAGAGAGTCCTCAAATTTCATTACAGCTATCACGGGAACGCTTTAATAGATAATAAATAACGATTATTTTTCTCTAAATTTTATTAAAAATTGAATAAGATAAAATTCTAGGGAAAGAAGTAATTAGACTAGAAATTAATATCTCCATTTTTGCATAATTGTACATTCATTTTCCGCTGGTAAATTGGAAAATATTTTAACGGAAAAACTATTCGATGTTATAAACTATACTGAATCTTTAAAATATGTATTGAAACAAAAGAAAATTAGAATTTAGAAAATAAAATACATTATTAATTAAAAAGGTTTGAGTTTAAGAGATTTTAAAAATTAAAAATGAGAAATATCATTTTTTAAATGAGAATATATTAAAAGACTAGGTCAATATAAAAAAAACTCTTTAATTTAATATATATATATATATATATATATATATATAGACACACACTATTGATAAAGAAAATATTTTCTTTTGGTGTCGACAAATTTTAGATAATTTTATTATTTTTTAGGTTTTAAAACTTCTACATATTCTTTAATAATTACCTATTATTTCCATGCTGTTTATCAGTTTTATTTTTTATCTTCTAAATCCTTTCTTTATTTTTTTCTTTTCTTTTATTTTTATACTAGGGAAGTGCCTCTCTCCCCCTAAAATGTATGATATAAGTGTATTTACATGTAACTAATTTAAGTATACAGATCCTTTTTCTAGACGTGTTCAATGAGTACCCTGCTGAGGGCAAAAGAACCTAAATAATGCATTTTTAATAAAAAAAAAATTACAAATTTAGGATTATTTCGAAATATATTACCAATCTGTGGCAGTGGGTCACGCCCAGAATGGGCATGACTGGTCACGCCCAAACTGGGCGTGACCCACTCCTTTATAAGCCCCGACTTTTTACTGTTTCACCACTTTTACCGTGTCTTCTTCTCTCTAAAAGTTTCTGAAGTCTAGTGTGAGTGACTCTGCAACGCGAAGCTCTGTCAACAAGTACGTTATTTTATTAATTATGGATATTAGTTAATATATTATATTATAAAATTGTTAGTGACATGTGAAATTGTTAGTGTTTATGGTTTAGTTTTGTAGAAAAATGTTTGGTATTAGGGTGTAGGGTTTAGTTTAATTTAGGGTTTAGGCTGAACGGTTTAGGTTTAGGGTTTAGGCTGAACGGTTTAGGTTTAGGGTTTGGTGCTGAGGGTCTACAGTGTAGGGTTTAGTTTTTTTGGGTGTAGGGTTTGGTTGTTAAATTTATTTAGTTCATTTTAGGGTTTAAGGGTTAGGGTGTAGTTTAGTTTTGTATTAAACTGTTATGTATTAGGGTTTCGGGTTTAGTTTAGTGTAGGGTTTAGGCTGTAGGCGTATGGTTTACGTTTTAGGGTGTAGGTTGTTTTGTTTAAGGTTTAGTGTTTAAGGTGTTAGGGTTTAGGGGTTTATGGTTTAAGGTTTTAGGGTCTAAGGGTTAGGGTGTATGGTTTAGTATTTAGGGTTTTGTGTCTTAGGGTTTAGGGTGCAGGGTTTATGGTTTAGGGTGAGCGATTAAGGTTTGGGGTTCAGTGTTGAGGGTCTACGGGTTCAATGTTGAGTCACTATGGTTCACTTGATGAGTCCTCGTCACCTTCATATTCACGCTCATATTCGCCTTCATCTTGACTGTCATTTACAGTAAATGGCCTATTCACCCTTTCAATCAATGAAGACGTTGATGCATTGTTATGGCGTACAAGCCTCTCAGTGTTTGCAACTCTGGCTTGAAGCTTATCTCTTTCATTTTTAACTTCTTCCATCTCTTTTGCCAATTCATCAAACTCTTGTTTATTTTACCCACTCCATTGATGAAGAAGATGAGCAATGATAGGATGGAGTTATTGCCATTACCTTAGATTCCATACCAAACCCATAAAATTTTCCTTTGTTAGATCTAGCAACATCACACTACACATCTAACTCAGTTGGTGGAGGGTTTAGGTTTAGTCTACAGTGTAGGGCGTATGGGTTTGCGGGTTAGGCTTCAATGTCATTTATCTTGTTTTATGAATTAATTTTTTTATCAATAATGGTAATAACATATTGTAACACAATTTTTTGAAATTTATGATGTCTACAACGAAGCTCTGTGAAGAAGTTTTTGTTTTTCTTTAGTGGAAGAAAGGAGTTCAGGTGGTGAGGAGTTTGTGCGTGTTGTGTTATTTTTTAATGGAAGGAAATTTGAAGGGCCACAAGGTGTTGTTTTTGAAGGGGAGAAAAGGTAGACACGTATTAAGCGAAGCTCAACAATGGGTGAATTACATCAGAAGATACAACAGAAATTAGGTCTGCAAGACAACCAATGTATCAGTTTGCTTACGAGAAGATTATGGCAACGTGAACAGTACATGGGTTTTCAACTTGTGGATGATGAAGACATAGAATTGCTAATTGAAGAATTTTTCAAGCTGCCAACGAAAGATTTTCTAGAGTTGTACGTGAATTTTACTGTAGCAGATGATGTTTTACCCATCAGGTCAGTTCCTTTAAAGTCTGCTATGCCTACATTGTCATATGCTGCTCCATTTGTAAACATGTTTGAGGAAGATTCACATGAACCAACTTGGGTTATGGATGACGATGATGAAAACAATGCATTGGAAGATCATCTTCTTGAGGAGGATGCTAGCGCGCCGGATAATGATGACGATGGTGGTGTGCATGCGACTGGATTCCAAGCAGACACTGGTGTGGGGTCGTTTGAAGTCCATCATCATCCGGACATAGGAGTACACAGTCAAAACAACCTGTTGAAGGTATGTAACATGACTGAAATGAATGATTAAGTGGTCTAAAATTTGTATATGTGTATGTAATAGTATTTTAGCGTGCATCTTATATTTATTCATCTGATTTTGTATTTGAAGGTGCTGAGGTCACTCCTTTTTGGGATGGAATTCCTCATTACACATATATTGATTGGAGTCATCCAAGCAAAGAAGAATCTTTTACCGGTTCCAGTTCGGGTTCAGTGCAGGGTCCATGGCAATTAGGGGATGCGTTGTTTGTTAAACAGGAATTTGCCTCTAAAAAGGACGCACAAATTGCATGTAAGCGGAACCTCATGAAGGAGCATCAAGAAGCATATGTGGTTGAGAGCAAGCCTAACAAGTTTAGCATGAGGTGTATTGCTCATAACGAGGGT
>CM023960.1:10342079-10496032 GCA_013407115.1 Glycine latifolia
CGGTTCGGGTTCAATGCAGGGTCCATGGCAATTAGGGGATGCGTTGTTTGTTAAACAGGAATTTGCCTCTAAAAAGGACGCACAAATTGCATGTAAGCGGAACCTCATGAAGGAGCATCAAGAAGCATATGTGGTTGAGAGCAAGCCTAACAAGTTTAGCATGAGGTGTATTGCTCATAACGAGGGTTGCCCATGGAGGGTTAGGGTAATTAAACCAACGATCGGTGAGAAGTGGATTGTTTTAAGATGGGGTGGCAACTACAATTGCTTGAATGATCATATTTCACAGGGTCATAGACAACTTGATTCTGATGTTATTGCTTCACTTGTAGTAGGTATGTATTTTTTAAATTTCCTCTATATGTCTTCAATAATGGTTCATTAAGGTTGTTCATTTTAATGTGAATGTTACATTTGCATTGTTAGGAATGATTAAGGAGGAACTGTCTGTGTCGATTGCATTGGTTCGGGAAAGGATCACCCATTCATTTGGATTTAGAGTTTCATATCGTAAGGCCTGGTATGCGAAGCAGAAAACAATGGCAATGATTTATGGGAATTGGGAAGAATCATATGCATTTTTGCCCAGGTGGTTGATAAGTGTCCTAATTCAGTTAAATTCATGTTCCAAATGCAAACACTTATCTTTTGATTTCATAAGATTTGATTATAAATTTTCCCTAAACCTAGTTAAATAACACCTAATACTTGTATAAAAGTTGTTCATATTTTGGAAGATTAATCCAATCATGCTTTGTATTTTGATAGATTTCGTGGACTTCTGAAGCTTCCGATCAAACAAAGCAAGAAAAAATGGATCATAAAGCAAACCTAGGAGGTGCAACAAGCAAAACAGGTCAAATATCCATCAAGGCCCAAAAACATGTTCCAGAACCATCCTTTAACTCACCCAGGCGAGTGAAACAAGTGCAATCTGGTCGCCTGGGCGAGTGGAGTTATCAAGTGGGCCTTCAAGTGGCCAAGTGGATGTCCAAGTTGGACCTTTAACTAGCCCAAGCGAGTGGAAAATGAAGAAATTGGTCGCTTGGGCAACCAAACTCGACCAGGCCAGTTCCTATAAATACTCAAGCACCCCCCCAAGGCCATACACACTTCTTCTTCAACTCTATTTTTTCTTTTCTTGCTTCTTCTTAGCTTGTTTTGAGCCTTAGGCTCTTAAATATTAGTATTAGGTAGGTTAGGAAAGTGAGAGAAGTGAGATTTAGTGTGGAGACTCTGCCGGAAAGAAGCGGTGATGGGGCCCTTCATCAATACTTCTCTTAAGGAGGTTCTCTCCATGCTTGGTTAGTTTCTCTTAAAGGATTGGATGTAATATTCTTACCTTTAAGTATCTCTTTTAATATTTATTTATGCATAAGTCTTTTCTATTTATTATTGGTAATTTTATTCTGTTCTTAATGTTTGATTCTACTTGATCACTAGTTTCATGAAATTGGATTTTAAGTTTAACTGGGAAGTACTCTTAGAATTTGAACTGAATAATTTTACTCTTTACGTTACGTTGCTAGGGATAGAGCATAACGTTTAGATTGCAAATAGCACGCGATTATGATTGTAATGCTGGGTTATTTACTTTGTATTCGAGGGATCGATATTCGGTAAATATCCTTAGAACTCGATTGTGAGGGATCAATTCGAGGTTAATTAATGTGTGCATCAGTAATAATAGAAAATGATTTATACATGGCAATATTAATTGGATACTGAGGGTATGAATGATGAAATCCAAATCCTACACTTTTCTTGAATTAATTAAAATCGTTTTATTAGCTTCCGTAATCTTCCGTAATCTTTCGTTATTTTCGCAAAACCATCAAAACTTCGACCATACTCGTTGTACATAACTATTAAACTGTTAAGTTTTATTTGGATTAATTGAGTAGCACAAGTCCATGTGGAGATGAACTTTTATAAATTTTGTAACTTACAACGACAAATTGGTACGCTTGCCAAAAGTCTAACAGTGGTGTGGCTACATGCTTCGTTTTTCAGCAGGTTCTTTTTATGATATTTAAACCAATGATTATTTTGTGGCAAATCGACTGGTAAGGGGGAAACGTGTGTTTCATCGCATGTTCTGGACTTTCGGACAGTGTTTCCAAGCATTTAATATTTGCAAGCCGATGATTCAGATTGATGACACTCATTTGTATGGGAAGTATACAGGGAAATTGTTGATTGCCACGACTCAGGATGGCAATAATGAATGTCTGGCACTGGCATTTGCCATAGTTGAGGGGGAGACCTTGGAAGCTGGGCATACTTCCTTGCTAACATTCGCTTCCATATTACGCAAAGGCAAAACATATGTCTCATTTCAGATAGGCACCGGAGCATACTATCTGCTGTGGCGAATCATCCTGGTTGGCAGCCACCATATGCTCATCACGTGTTTTGCCTTCGTCATATTGCCAGTAATTTTAATCAAAAGTTCAAGAATCAACGCTTGAAGAAGACGCTGATAAATTTAGGTATGGTTAACAAGTATTTTGAATATATTGGATATATCCGTAACTCGATTAGTGTTAATGGTATGATTGTTTTGCAAGTTATACTCCCTGTATGTCTTAGTTTGAGGTGGCGTTAGCACAATTTCGTGATAGCAGTCCTGAGGTTGCAGAATGGATTGATAGCATCCCCAAGGAAAAGTGGCGATGGTGGGGGGGATAATGAGGAGATGGGGTGGCATTTTCTGCATGTCCTGGCCAATCCCCACAACCGGCCGGAGTATAATCAACCTGATCCAACATGTTGTCAATTTCATCAGAAGTCCACTCCCTATCAGGAACATCATTGCTTGTCCCACACTGGGCTGATGCCATGCCCAAATTAGTCGCGTAATACACATGCTGTGACTGCGAGGCTGCCGATGGAGGCATGTCACTCTGGCAACTAAACCCCTGATGCCCCATGTCCCCATGTTGTCTCGCTTGCTGCTAAGATGATTCATAATAGAAACGCTGACTGCCGTATGTAGGTCCTATCAGTGGAGGCCTATAGCAACCATCAATGCGAGGCCTGGGAACTCCTATGGGCTCAGGAACATCGGCCATGGCTTTCCGACAACGCTATAATCCATGTCCCTCACGTCTCCCACAGGGAACAACCACATGCACCTGTCGATCATGCTGAAGCTGTGATGGGGGTGCATGTGGGCCTGGCTCCTCCAAGCGACAGGTCTCTCGAAACATGCATATAATGCGACCCACCTCCTCGTGCAAGTAGTCCATGCTGAATCCAGGCTAGTCCTGACCGCCACTCGCATAGTACAACATCTCCAGGCCATCAAACTACAAATTACACAACAAATTCATTAGTCCAAACAATGACGCCATGAAAATGTAAATTCGTTTACAAATTAAATTTAAACAACACTTACACCACGGCCCATCTTGGCAGCCATCTTCGTCACATATCGTTTCCCATTCTCCCTGTACCAAACCATGTATTCATGGTTTGGTGACATGAACCCAGTCAGTTGGGGGGGCAACTCTATGTGCTGGTCCCTGGTACCCCATCGACGGATAAAGGGTCTTAGCTTACGACTCCAATTATCCATCTGTTTGCCTTGCAGGGATAGGTCATGCACGCCCTCCAACTTCCTTGGCCTTCGTGGGATTGGCCGATCCCTTCCAAATTGTCGCATTCATCGGTCTGGATGAGAATATTCAACCGTGTCGTGTTTAGTTGCCAACATTTAGTTTGGAACCCTGAGCAGACTGCCGGTGATAAGTCGGAGGAAGAGGCTGCAGAGGGGAAGAAAAAAGGATCAATTGAGAATAGAAGCTTTACGTAAGTTTTTGGAATGCTCCAAATTCTACTTGAGCGTCTAAATCTGGGTCGATACCAGCAAAAACTTGGTTGGATAATGGGTCACACTTTTTTTATGAAATGGATTGAATTTCTATTAGTCCTCGCAGCATTCTCTGCTGCTTCGCCTAGCAGCACGACACTTGTATAGCTCTCCCACAACCCCGTTTTCACGGTACTGAATACCAAGCCTCTTTCATCATTCCCCTTAAGAAATCCTTCCCTTCGTATACGTCAGGAGTCCATTGATGAGAAGGGGTTGGGGAAAGCTTGAACCCAATTCCTACAGTGATGAATAAAAGTGCAATTAAAATTCCTGGAAACTATATTCACACTATCTTAACTTATCAACAATACTGAAAAAATGAAATTGGTTTTTGGACTAGTAGCCATCCACAACAGTCGCTCGTGCTCAGTAGCACCAAGGAAGTGGTAGCCTGCATATGGTTGCCAAACCGCCTGAACAAAACAATTAAACACACAATTATGAAAGAACGATGATTACAAAAAATGCAAATTATCCAAGTCAACCGACCAAAATTTATTTAAATAACAACACGTACCTCATCCCGAGAAAGGGAATCTAATGTTAGCCGATACCAGGGAAGCTCGTGTGCACGAAACCTGCCTAAAGAATTAAACCTAATTTGAAAATAAATGACATTAGACTACTTATAAGACTCATTATTACGTAGTTAATAAAAGAAAATAAGAACACATACCTGTGGCCGTAATGCCACTCCTAGTGAGTAGGCTAAGGTATAGCTGGAGCAATGGGTGGGTATCTGAGCCACGCCCATATTTGGAGAAGCACGTGACACCCACCTATGTCACTTCTATCTGGATCTGTACATTCGCACATTTGTCTAAACAAATGTGCAAGGACGGCAGAACCCCAACTATACTACCTATGTCTGCCATGTCTCCTGCGAGCAAAGGGACAAAGCGACAGCCGACAGTGCTTCCGCCGGATCTGTCGCATAGTAGCCATGCTCCAAGGATACGCTCAATGTGCGCCTTCGTAAATCGCATGACTTCTACCAGATCCCCACCTACCTCGCTCCAATGCATATAATTCCTATCAAAGTAAGACAGGCGCAGGAATCCTCCTCTTAGCTCAGCCTCCTAAGCAGGATGACCAAAGACCTCCTCGATGATGGCGGCCCAGTCGTCTGATGTCACTCCGGTGATGACATTGTTGCCTAAACCTAAGATACCAGCCACGTCTTCCAACGTGATGGTCATCTCTCCCTGCGGCATGTGAAACGTATGTGTCTCTCATCTCCACCTCTCAACCAGAGCACTGGTAAGCGCAGGATCGATCTAAAGTCAAGTTTAAAATAATCAATGTGTATGCATACTTATAAATAAAAACATTTATAGGAATCACTTCGTACGTATCATTCTTCAATTAAGAAATTTATACCTGAATATGTCGCATGCGTGCGACATGTAGGAATCCTACCTGCCCTAACATCGCCGCAATGATTGCAGGAATATCGTCACAGTCTGGCCCCCCTGCGATTTTACCACGTCGCGTCTTTAACACTTGACATTTGTCCTCGTTCCACACAGCCTGTGAAACGTGAGTTCGCTGGGTACGCCTCCGCAACACCCCTCACTTATACGGGGTAGGCATAACATGGGTCGTCGGATCTCTTCCCTCACCTTCGTGATCGGATCCAAACCATGAAGACGTTGATGATGATGAATCAGCCATCTATGAGACTATCTTAATATAAATAAAACAATATAATAATTAATAATTTAATAACTTCTAATTAAATTACATTACAAATTAATTCCCTAAATATATTTCAAATTATATTTAAAACCTAAACCCATAGGATAATAGTATCATCTACATGTTTAGGGAAATCAGCTAAAATCGTAAACTAAACCCTATATTCCCTAACCATGCAACCCTAATCTTAACTAAGTAACCCTAAACACTAAGTAAATTCAATCAAATAATCTTAATTTAACCACTAAATCCTAAACCCTAAAATCCTAAACTAAACCATATATTCCCTAACCATGCAACCCTAATCTTAACTAAGTAACCCTAAACACTAAGTAAATTCAGTCAAATAATCTTAATTTAACCACTAAATCCTAAACCCTAAAATCCTAAACTAAACCCTATATTCCCTAACCATGCAACCCTAATATTAACTAAGTAACCCTAAACACTAAGTAAATTCGGTACAATAATCTTAATTATACAAATTAACCCTATACCCAAATTATAGTCCCTAAACTAAACCTTAATTCGTAAACCCTAATCCATAACCCTTCAACCCTAAACATAACTAAGTAAATTTATTAAAATAATTGTAATTAACAACTAAATCCTAAACTAAATCATAGAACCTAATATCTAACAGTTATCTACAAAACTAAATAAGTAATATGACTCTAACAAATTTAAAAATCAACAATATAATATATTAAATAATACTCATAATTAATAAATTAACTTGTTGGCATAGCTTCGCTGCAGAGTCACTCACACTAAACTTCAGAAAGTTTTAGAGAGAAGACGCAATAGTAAAAGTGGTGAAAAAGTAAAAAGCAGGGGCTTATATAGGAGTGGGTCATGCCCATTCTAGACGTGACCCATTGCCCCAAATTGGTAATATGTTTCGAAATAGCCTCAAATTCGTAATTTTTTTATTAAAAATGTATTATTTAGGTTCTTTTGCCCCCTGCTGAAGCTTCTTCTCTTCTTTTAGCCGATGCTTTAGGCACTTTATTCGTTAGATCCTTTTAGTTTCTTTTTGCTAACGTTTTTTTTTTCCCATAAAAGAAAAGTATAAATAATTGAAATACATGTACAAAGAAAGGTTTTTAACTTCAAATTTTAAAATAAGTAATTTGTGAACAAAATAATTAATAGCTATGGATTACAATAAATAAATTTTAGTATTAAGAAATTAAAACATTTAATTTGAGAATTTTAAAAATACTAACAAATGTACTTCAACCGTTACGTGGCATGTTGCAAACCAAATATTTTTATCCAACTCTTCAAGCATAAAAACTGTTTTAATTGTTCTAAAAAAAACTGTTTAAATTAAATAAGATGAATTCAAAGCAAGAAGGTTCATTAGTAAGGTCAATTGAATTCATTAAGCAATTCCAAATTCAAAATATCAAAATCATGAAATCAGTGTAATTTAGGGTTACATGAATAATTTTTCCTGCATTTATTGATTTCAACTATATTTAGGTTAGTAGAAAATAGATGATAAGCATGCCTAATTCCATGCTGTCATGTTAGAACTATATTTTGTCTTGTGAAACAGAGTCAATTATCAACACTTGACAAACTGCTATTAGAAATTAGATTATTGTATATTAACATGATCAAGTTGAAGAAAAATCATTGCTGAACCACACGATTAGATTCTACATCGAAATTGTCCTTAGTAGTAATTGTCCTAAGTAGTACATGCCATCATTCACAATAATCTTGAATTGGTAGGGTCAAAGATTTACGTCAACTTTCAAATATCAGAAAAGACAAATTTAATCGGTCAATTTGAAACTCATTTCCTCGTAATAATCAAATACTACCCAAAACTATGCCGTACTAGAAATTGATACAACTAGACAATATCTCCAACCACCAATGTCAAAATCACACTTGTTGGCTGTTTGCCTAGAGGCTAATATTAATTCCACAGAAATGTTTAATTCAACGTCCTCTTAGTGGCATACATGATCACATCCAATCACTCCAACATCAATCAAATCCGCAATTGCAGCTTCATACACCTACATCATAGACCAGCTTCCAACTATCATTTTCAAATTTTAAAATCCAGAATTGACTACCACTTTATTATGGATATACTTTGCTATGCACATTCCTTAGAGCATATATAAGATGGAATTTAGTGTGAGCAGCTATAGGGAAAAATATATCAAACTTTTTTGCATAAATGTGCTTTAGGTTACTCAAGATTTGATCAAAATTTGTTTTAGCTCCTACATTTTAAAAATGTTAGTTTTTGTTATAATATTTTCTAAAATGTGGTGTATTTCGTTCCTAGTCAAGTCAATATGAAACATAACGTCAGACGAAATCTACCATATTTTAGAAATACAAGAATCAAAATCACTGTTTTAAAGAGTTATAAAATTGATTTAGTGATAGGAAGACGGTATTTAAGGTTTAAAGGGAGGAGGGGAGGAGAGAGGTAGTGGGTTAAACATTGTTTTTAAAATCAACATCAACGTCAATATCAATAGCACCTTTAATCCAAATTAATTAAGGTCGGTAACTAAATTAATTTTTACCAAATCTTGAGAGTTATAAAACACATTTTATCCTAAACTTTTTACAGATATCTAATTAGAGACATCAAAGGGAAGGAAACCAAAGAAAAAGTACCTATTTTTTCCACCCTCCTAGTCTCGTTCCAGGGTCATAGTTTGAGAACAGCCGAAACTCATTTCCAAGTTTGCTGGAGTGCTGGGGCCTAAAACCACAAGGATGCAAGCCCAAGATCTCTGCTGCTCTTTCTTTCTGCACTTCACCTACATGTAATTGTAATACAACAATTAGAACACCCAATCCAGGATACAGTTCTATTTCTTAGCAATTCTTTAAACTGATTATCTCATCATAAACATTTCTATTGAGAGTAAATTATTATTTTCAGAGCAGTGACACAAAACACAACAGGATAAAATTCATTGATACCTGTGAGTAAAAGCAAAAATGACTCTCCAGGTTGTACGAGCAGATGAATTGTTTCAGCAACTTTCTCCAAGCACTCTTTGCTCTATTACCAAAGTAATTAGTTTAAAAAGACCATCAGCCATGTTACTTTGGTTTAAATTGGAAATAATCTATATTGTTAGTCTCATAGTCTCACACTTGATGTATTTTCTAGCTCCCCTTAAAAAGGGCAAAACATTCATCGCAAATTGAATAACAAAGACTCATCAATTACACACACTCCTTTTAGTAGATTTTGGAGGCACTCGGAAGAACCTCTTAGGAGAGAGATTATTTGGGCTTACCAAACTGGCTCAAGATTCTTATAAACTTTTTTTAGCTTATTTCATAAAGATTCATGGTAAAATTCATCACATAAGCTTCCATATGATAAGAGCTTACCAAATAAGCGTGATTAAGCTGTTTACACAAGCACACCCTTTATGCATTAAATCTAACTTGTTTACTTTAGATTAAAAAAGAAGGAAAAAGGTTTGTTGCGCCTCAAATAAAACTGGCTTGTTCTTTTACACTTGCATCGTGGGTGGGTACACATTCAGGTAATAAATAATTACAATTATTCCTACAAAATAGTGAGTATTGCAGAACTAGAGAAAACATGTGACTCATGGCCAGAAGCTGTAGGATGCACGAAACAAGCTTTAAATTAGTTCACATTGAGATATAGGAAGCCTCCGAATCCATGAAACATGCAATTCAACTCATTGAAAAGAGATGTTCCGTATAATTTTGTATAAAGCAAAACAAAATATAAGGTTCATATTGATTATTGATTATAATCAAACTTAAGAGACTGAACAATATCAGCTTTGTATCACAGTCAAGTCATTACTTTTAATCAGAAAATGTAAAAAAATGCGCACAAGGGAGGGGGTAATTACTTAAGTGAAGTCCAACACTATGATTTGTTATAAATAAATCTTAGAAGACTTGGAACTTACTCTCCTAAAATTAGAACAAGAAAAGGGTAGTGGTATTGGACATTGGTACACTCCTAATTAAACATACGCCCCTTTTATAATCTGTGCACAGACTGCGCACAAGATAGCATCTGAGTTTTAACTGAATTAAGTTATACAGTATTACGTTTAAATTTTCTTTTTTTACAAGTTGCACACTAGAGGTGCAGAAATCATTTTTCACAAGAAAAAAGACATGTTAATCAATTAATCATCCGCCACTCACATCATTTATAGTTTTCTGTGAAGTGCAAAAACAATTGACAGAAATGGAATCAAAAAGGTACAGAAGACACCAATTTACAAAGTAAAATATCAGCAATTAAGTCTCACCAAGTAAGGAGGATCAGCAACTACAACTTTGCAGGAATGCTTCAATTCTGATGGAATATCCTCAGGGTGATTGTAGTCATAAAATGTGTACTCACTTCCATATTGCTCAAAACGTTTGTCATACTCCAGAAGTTGCGCAGACACATTAGGATCCATTTTCTGAATATTGAAGAAAGGAAAAAAGAGAATGTTACTAACACTGCAATACAGCAAAAGCAAATAGAAAGGATTTTAATATTCACAATAAAGATTTTTACGTTGTCAACTAAGAATTTTAAAACAAAAAGTCAAAATTTTATCATACTTGATAATTTATGATTGGATGAAAGTATAAAATTTTATATATTACAAGTGTACTCTAATTGAATTTATTAATTATTATTGCTAAGACTAAGAGTGACTCCCTTTCTCAAATGAGTTTAATTTTCAATTTTCATACACTGTTAGTGTAAAAAATTTACTTTGTCAACTAATCAAAGATCATCTCAAATATGATTTTTAAAGTATGACTCCCTTTCTCAAATGAGTTTAATTATAGAAGTCAACAAACATATCATACATGTCAATATGTGATTCAACCCATTCTAATTAAAAGAATTTCACATATAACACTTTAAAATTGTAAATATCTTTTACATTAAGCCAATGCTCAACACTCCAATTTAACAAATATATACGGGACAACAACAAACTCAAACATAATCCAAGCTATAAAGACACTGCTTAATAACTTTTCAACTATCTTGTAAAATTTCTTACCAAAATTATGAACGGTAATCTCAATCGATCTCACTTGAACCTAAAGGTAAAGAGTAAATATAGTATACACCAAAAGTAAAAGTATAAAGAATTTTTTTTATACTATCATCCAATCAGAAACCGTGATGGATTGGAAGTTTTACAATATATTTTTTGTCATTTAATGCAGAATATCCACAAGACTAAACTCGAGACCTTACTTATGACCGAGTTCAGTACCAACGACTTGTTGGTTTTTACAATATCTATTTAAAAGTGATACAAGCATAATTTCTAATTGATTGACACAGAATATATATACTTAAAAGACAAATAAACAAATAAAAACTTAAATTACGATGGCAGAGGGAAAGGAACGAACCTTGAGGTAAGCATAGAGGGTAGGGCAAGCAATGCAGGCGACGCGAGCACGGATGCCGCCGCCGCCGCAGAGAGCGAGAACTTCTTCGGCGACGGTTGTGGCGGTTTCGGGACTGTACCAGAACTGGCTCAGCCTCCAATCCTCGGACACCAGAGAAACCTCGGACTCTCCGCAGGCATCGGAGCCTCGTTGCTGCTCGGCGAGGAATTCTTTGAGGGCGGCGAGGGTTTGGGAGCTCAGAGCCGGTTCGTCGTCGTCAGACGGCTTCGAGAACTCACTGAGTCCGGCCACCGAGTTAGGGTTCAAATCGGGTTGGTCCTCCATTTGTGTAGTAATCTCGTGTGGGGAAGAGTAGGAGAAGTTGGTAGGGAAAAGAAAATACACTTGATAGAAGTGGTGTTGCTTTGACACTGGTTGTTCCAACTGAATATAAACTTTCGGGTTCGAGTTCAAATTATCGGATCCAAACAAAACCCATATGAGCCCATGGGATGAGGATGACTGCTACAATCCATGAAAAATATTCTATGCATATTTTTTAAATAAAATCTAGATTCATGTGATTATTTGAATCTATATTCTACAAAGAAACTTCACTTGAATTTTTTATCCACCAAAAATATTCTATAGATATTTTTTAAATAAAATTTAGATTCATGTGATTATGTGAATCTATATTCTACAAAAAAAAATTACTTGAATTTTTTAGAGTTATTGAATTTAAATTTTAATTTCATAATAATTATTGATCTGATTCAATTATATAATTTTTACTTTAATATTTTTTGAGTTATCATTTCAAAATTTTAATTTTACAATAATTATTGATATGATATAATGTGATCTAATATTAATGGAGAAATATTGATTATAAAATTTAATATTCTATATTTTTTAAAAATATAATTATGATTCAATATCTTTTGATTTGTTATTATTGTTGTTATTATCTTTTGTACATTTATTAAACAAAAATAGAGAAAATTAATAAAATAATAGGTAATACAACTGCTTCATAATAATATTTGTTCTCACTTTTTTTATTGGTATTGCTTGACTACTTTCTCGCATAATGATAATAAATGAAAGTGTTTTATAATTTTAATGATGATAATAATAATAATAATGATATATAATTTTAATTACACTAAATGAAAGTGTTTTATTTATTATGCGACGAGGATAATAAATTCAAATCTTCAATATTATCACATAATGAAATTTAATATCTTTAAAATCATCAAAAATATTAGTTTTAAAAAATTAAAAATTTTATCTATTTAATGAAAATTACACTATCTCAGTAAATTTAAAATGAAATTTAATTTTGATAATAAATGCATAAAAAATTACCACAAAATAACATTATATAAAAAAATAAATAGTAAATTTTAATACTAGACTTGATAATGACCCATAATTGTTTGATCATGTTTTTTTCCGTTACTTCATATTGATTATATGGGTCAGCTTGTTTAAACTTATTTATTGAATTAAATGCTTATACTAGATAAGTATTCAAATAGGACAATAAGGCACTTGTACAAACATCTAGCATGCAACATGCCTATAAAGTTGAATACATTTTCGGTCGAAGGGTTCACATATTTCGTACAACATGTTTCGAGTCTTCAACATATGCAAGCACTGAGTACCATTTGTTGATGGTTATAGTTAATAAACCTGCTTAAAGATAATTATCTAATCAAAAGCATCTAAACAAGGTTAAGAGGCATATTAGCTAAATGATAATCAGAACGCACATGTCTAGAGACCTAAGGCCCAATAAGGTCAGTATATAAAGGGAAGAGTCCCCCCAGATAATGACCAGTGTTCATTTGAATATTCCTTTGACATCATTTGTAGCTCTGAATCGACCCCTTACTTGAGCGTCGAAGTGCCTTTTGCAGGTACCCCCTTCTCTTGCTTTGGACTCATACGCATCCAAGATATGAACAAGTTACTTGTTGAATAACTATTCAACATAGTAAGTAACCCTTTGGCAGAAGAGATAGTATTCGGTATATTTGTTACAAGAACATTTTGGCGTCCACCGTGGGGCTGAGTAAGTTATATCCTGACCCCAATAAACGATGTCAATAACTAGAATTGGAACGAATACAATAACAATGGAGAACCCAACAAATCAACAAAATGAGGGGATTTATGTAGAAGACCAGACCGACTTGTCTTCGATCGTGCAAAGATTACAAGTTCAGGTCTCCAAAATGCATCGTCATCACGCCAAAGAAGTCATCGCCTTTCGGCACGAAAACATGCATCTTCAAGAATCTCACAGGTCACAGCAACCTAAGATTAATCCACCAAAGGAGGAGAAGTTGAGTCAACATTTTTTGGTCTTATCCAAAGATACTAATTTAAGTGTATGTCAAAACAATATCCCTCTCATCGCTTAACACTTTGGGGAAACAATTGCTACAATTCAAGAACCCTTTGTGCCCGGCATCATGGAAGCGACTCTTCATTCGAATTGGAAAAACTTGACCATTGAGAGATATGATGGTACTACAGATCCAGATAAACACCTTGACATATACATCACCCAAGTAAGCTTGTACACTACGGACAATTCAATCCTCTGTCGGGTATTCGCAACGTCACTAAAGGGATAGGCCCTACATTGGCTCTCGCATCTACCCCCTAACTCTACGGATTTGTTTGATACCTTGGCAGCCTATTTCGGCATGTAGTTCACCACTAGCCGACTTCACCGCTTAACATTTGTAGCCCTCAACAGGAAAAAAAGGAACCATTACGAACCTTCATGGAGCTTTTCGTAAAGGTTGTATTGAATATCCAAAACTTGGACCCCACAGTGGTAATGCGCCATTTGATAACAATGTTAAGGCCAGGAGACTTTGTGAATAGCCTTAGCAAAAAAAAACCCGTATCCGATATGGATGAACTTCGAAGAAGAGTGGCCAAGTACAAGCAAATGGAGGAATTGGCTGATTATAAGAATCAAGTACGACAAGATGTCTTTTCGGCCATAAAAATAATGATAATCCTAGCTTCAACAAAGCGCAGGACGATGAGAGGAGGGATCAACCACCCCGAGAACCCCGTTATGCTCATTACACATCCTTCATTGCCAGTAGATCGCATATCATGGATCAGGCATTGGCGATAGACATTTTGGCCATACCAAAAAGAGATAACACTCCACCCAAGGCCGACTACTCAAAACATTGATGGTACCACCATAATCGCGATCGCTCGACAGAGGAATGTAGTGTTTTAAAAGACAACATGGAAGACCTCGTTAAGCTTGGCCATCTAAAAGAGTCTGTCCATAAACCACAAATATACAGACCTCATAACCCTTACAGACAAGATTCAAATAGGGGGTAGGACTGAGAACATGCAAATCATTTAGAGAGACGTAGAAGTCGAAGCCGCTTAAGAGAAAGAGAAGGAGAATCCTCTCAACCAACCAAGACGGGCAAACCTGTTATCCTCTATGTTAACATGCTATCCTACGGTAGGTCCACTATGTTAACATGTTATCCTCTCATAGATCACCTAGCATGCCTCCTATCACCTTTACGTTAGATGACTTCAAAGTGATTGACCCGGTACAAGATGATTCATTGTTATCAATGTTGAGATAACTAACTAAGTAGTCAAGAAGACCCTTATTGACCAGGGGAACTCGTGTAACGCCTCGGATTATAAGTTGCTAATCTGGACATTTATGTGTGTGTTATGGTGGTTAATTACATGTTTTATTATATGTATGATGATTGCTGTTTTGAGTGCCCATGCCTTGGTATGCGTGTGAGTGGGTGATAGTTGTCCTTATTGACCGACGGTTGCTGCGTTTGCACGAAGGGCAAACCTGCCCTGTCAGTTGAGTACTTAAGGGAAGGATTGTGCAGTGAAAGTGTGTTCTTCCTTCTTCTACCTTTACGTTTTCTCTGTTCTCTCTCTCAAAAACTCACCCAGAAAACCTCTCGTTCTCGACCCCCCTATGTTACCTTCAACCCACGAGAACCACCATCGCTGCCACGATATCTCGACACCAAGAAGGACCTCGTGGTCGGAACAGGCGCTTAGGACAACATGTCGTGAAGCTCATGAATGAACTCCTGGTTAGGTAAGGGAGTTCATTATGTTTGATAACAGTTTCAAGTAACATGGTTAAGGACCAGGGAGTCCAACCATGGCGATAATGCATGTCCACGTGCGTGTTGTTTTCCAGAAAGCTATGTTTATTTTATTGAATGAATGGGTTACACTTTGTGTTCGTTGGTTGTTTTTTTGTGTTGGTGTTAATGATGTTCTGGTGTGGTATTCTGGAAATAGGAAGTTGATGTTGTAAGGACTCCTCGTGCATGTGTGTGAAGTTGGCATTTTGATGCTGAGAAGTTCTCAAGACACTTTGCAGAAGTGTTCATGAGGGTGCTGAGTACCGGGAAGGGTTGGTCGAGTTGTATATATGTGTGTGTCAGACCCTTGTGATGTCAGCTACCGGGAACGGTTGGCCGAGTTGTATATATATGTGTGTCAGACCCTTGTGATGTCAGCTACCGGGAACGGTTGGCCGAGTTGTATATATGTGTGTGTTAGACCCTTGTGAGGTCGGCTACCAGGAAGGGTTGGTCGAGTTGTATATATGTGTGTCAGACCTTTGTGATGTTGGCTACCGGGAAGGGTTGGCCGAGCTACATGTACGTGCCAAACCTTTGTTGTGGTGTCGGCTGCCGAGATGGGTTGGCCGAGTTGAGCGGTTTACGTAGCATGCATTTGTGCATGTAGAATGTGACAGTCCTTATTGGTGGATGTCGGCATACCGGGTTCCTTACTCGGGATGATACCTTAGAGCTGTTGGGCTCAAGTTGCTTCGTGAGAGTGAACTACCGGGTTCCCTAACTCGGATGAACTCATGCCTCTAGGGAAAAGAATCATTGAGTTCCCTAACTCGGATAAGTTCGTGATTCCTCGGGAAGAGAGCCACCGGGTCCTTTACTCGATGGGGCGATTCTCCTTAAAATTAAGTTCAAGCCCTCGAATCCTTGATCGCCTTTGTTCGACTTCGATCGACCTCGTCTGACCTTGTTCGGATTCGTACCTTAAGTTATTATATCCAGGCGCCAACCCAGACACCTAATACTTCACACTGGTTCACTTGTTTGTAGCGTTGTGAATGACGTATGTGACTGCGTTGAGGTCAGCCTATGTGATGGTTTGAGATGTTTTGTACCTTGATAGAGCCATGGTGAGAGGCTACGTATAGACACGTGAGATGCCGGGATCGGTGGTGAACCTTGCAAGGACCACGGTCAGTGCATCGATGAGCCCGTGTTGGGGCGGCCCTCGTTTGGGGCGGTATGTATGTAACTTGGGAGGGTATGGAGATCCTAGCCAGGACAGGATGTTCCTATGCCAGGCCATACGTTGATGGTGCCCATGAGAGACATATAACATTTGCAGCCCGTGTTGGGGCGGCCCTCGTTTGGGACGGTATGTATGTAACATGGGATGGTATGGAGATCCTAGCCAGGACGGGATGTTCTTGTGCCGAGCCATACATTGATGATGCCCTTGAGAGACATACTTCATTTGCATGACGAAAATAAGATGATTGACTGTAATAGTACAAGAAGTACTGGGGGGCCATGTCTGTAAGGAGATCCTTTTGGCACCCATTTGGCTGATCACCATGGGGGATGAGTCCTGTGCATGACAGAGTGACCCCGACGTCAACTACAACTATCATTTGGACCATGCATTTGGCCTATTTCTGGGATGGTACCACATTGCATGCTGGGAGTTGAGTTAGGAGCGTGCATCATGCTAGGCATTTTAAGCTGATTTGTGAAATGTTCCTAGATGCGTGTTTATGTTGGTTAAGCATGGATACATATGAACTTGTGGTGATATTGTGACGCTTGAATTGACTTCCTTAACTGATGTTATCTTTGATTGTTATTTTATATGATGAACTCACCCTTGCTTTGTTGTGTCATGTGGTTTGGTACCTGTGATGATCGCGAACCCGATTCGTGTTAGAAGACGAACAGTAGTAGGTGATCGGGAAGATGACAACTTTTAGTTGGAGCCGCCGAGTTGCCGGGATGTCGATGTGATGAATCCCGGGCAGGGGTTATGTTTCACTGATTACATCCCTGATTTTGATGTTCACACCCATGTTTTGCTAGTTGCACCCTTGATGTTCAGTTTTTTTTGTTTCCCTTGTAAAACACTTGTATGTTGTAAACATGGATAATTGTACTTACAACTAAACTCGCTTGATATATATATATATATATATATATATATATATATATATATATATTTATGCAATTGGGATGTTTATACGTGTGTTATTTACGATCATGATGAGTATGTACTCATGAGAAGAATTTTCCACCGCTTTCATAATCAAATTAAAGAGATCTTCAGCTAAAACATGTTTCATGAGGTGATTAGGAGATAGTGATACAGTAGCGACGTGGCGGGTCGTTACAACTCGGCTTATATTTTATTCTGGAACACTTTCAAGCAAATGGACATTCCTGAATCTGAGATCCTGCCACATGACGACCCACTCTTTGATTTCGTTGCAGAACAAGTATGGACAAATGGGTTTATTTGGCTATACACTAAGTTCAGGCATGAGGGACCACTGCAAAAAATACTAAAGATATGATATGTGATAGTGCATGAGATATTAAAGGTGGGGTCCTAACCCAAATATTCAAAGTTTGACCGTTGGGATTTGCGAAATAACTTCTGAAGCATGAGATATTAATTTTTTATAGCAGCAATGAAATTTCAAAATTGGGTCAGCTCACCCAGGCGAGCCAAAATGCCTACCAAAATTCCCTTGGGCGAGTCAAGTCAGTTATAAGTTCACACAACAGCGTGAAAATCACGAAAATTGAGTCTTCTTCTTCCCCAAACAGCACCCAAGTCCCCCACCATCCTCTTCCACCACAGACAGCCACTGGTTACCACCACGAGCCACCGCCGCTTGCCATTGGACCATCGGACGAAGATGAACACTTTAATCGGAGTGAAATCTTCAAAACGCAACTCGAGGATTCGGTGGAGAACGAAGCCTCCAATCCTCCTTTCTTAGTTCCTTTGAGGTAACCATGGTTTCCTTGTCTTCTCTTAGCTAGTGTGAAGCCTCTCTTGATATCTCTTGTGATTTTAGTACCGTTATTAGGTGTTTTTATACTTCCTTTGAAAACCCTTTGAAAATAAGATGTTGTAAAATTTCCTTTTTATAATATTGATGTCATTTTTGTGACCTTTGTTGAGCCCCAATCACATTGGTGTGATCGAAATTTCAAAATGATGTCCCTTTTGATGTGGACTTTCAAAACACCATTGTTGCCCCTTTTTAAATTTGAGTAAGTATTTGACCCCAAATGTTGATGTTAACCTTGTCTTTGAAATCTATACTAAATTATCTTTGATTTGGTATATAGAGCTCTGCGTTTGGACCAAAGCACGTGAACTTGAGAAATCTCAAAACAATGCTACTATGAGCTAACAGAGGGAGATAGATAGGTAAGGGGAGTTTATTGTTTGGTTATAGTTTTTGATACCATAGTTGGGGGTCAGGGAACCCAATTATGGAGATACATGTTTGTCCCTGTTGCGCGTTGGTTTTCAAGAAAAACTAGGTTTTAAACTACTGGGATGTGATGTATTTACTATTGATATATGTTTGTTCCTGTTGTGTGCTCATTTTCAAGAAAAACTGTGTTTTAAACTAATGGGATGCGATGAATTTATCATTGATGGATAAAACTATGAATGATGTTGTTGTTGTAATGATTGGATTTGTGGGAAAAGTCTTAATTACAAAGGAGACTCTGCCCAAAATTTTATAATATGTTCTTCTATTTAATTCTTTATTAAATTTTTAAATGGGCATAAGAGTGTGTTTTATATATTGTAGTCCTCCTCTTTAATTTAGAATTTTTCTAAAAATATCAATGTTGTGGTATGATGAATTGTGAATGTATGAAATTTGGGTTGTCTGAAGACCTGAGGAATGTGAATCTCAGGCATATGTACTATGTATAGATGTGAAATACGGTTGCTTGTTATGTTGTTGATGATATTGAGATTGAGATGTATTGATGTTGACGATGCTGAAATGAGATAATGTTGATGATGTTGAAATGAGATGCCATTGATGTTAACGATGTTGAAATGAGATAATGTTGATGATGTTGAAATGAGATGATGTTGATATGGTTGATGATGTTGAATGAGACAATGTTGATGTGGTTGATAATGTTGAAATGAGATGATATTGATGTTTTATGATGATGATGTTGAGATAGCATGATGTTGATGTTGATAATGACATTGACGAGAGATAACATTGATGTGGACAATGTCATTATATGATGTGGATATACACAAATACCCATGGGAGGTGCATGACTGGTTATCCTTGTGAGGAAGGATTTGTTCCTAGCCATGGTTATGCATTAATGATGCCCATGGTTGTATGCTATGTATGTACACGTGGGGTGTAGTGACCGGTTGGTTACCCTTGCGAGGAAGGATTTGTTCCTAGCCACGGTCAGTGCATCGGTGAGCCCATATTTGTATGTTGTGTATGTACATGGGGGGTGTATGACTAGTTACCCTTGCGAGGAAGGATTTGTTCCTAACCATGGTCATACATTGATGGTGCCCATGTTTCATACTTCGTAATTGCATGGATGGAAATAAAATGAAGGCAACGCGTACCTGTGAGTTTTTATGGGCTAAAAACACAGGTACTAAGGGGCCATCAGGTTTGGAATTCTCTTGTGACCACTGGTTGATCATCATGGGGGGGAATGATTAGTGCACGACAGGTGACCGTGATAGGCTTCTGAATCATTTTTCTTGAGAGAGGCTACTTCCATGAGTATGGTACCACATTGCATGGTGAGAGTGAAATCGGGTGCATGCATCATTCTGAGCATAATTGTTTTGATTTGTGAAATGAAGTGGATGACTGGTTTATTGAGTGTGTATTGAACTGATGGATGTGTGAGAATGTTTGTGGTTGTTATTGTTGTTTCCTTTATAATTATTGTTATCTGATGTTTGTTAGTTGTGCATCATAAACTCACCATTGCAATTTTTGTACCGTGTGGTTGGTACCTATAATGATCGCAAACCTTTGTTCATGGGAGCAGATGAGCAATAGGTGACTTTGGAGAGAGATTCTTTTGTTGGAGCTGCCAAGCCGACGTGATGACGTTGAAATTCTTTTTGGAAAATAGTTGCATTTTGTTAATCAACTCTTTCTTAGTTGATTAGTTGATTCCTTTTGTTGGACATGTAAATTCTAGGTGTAAATACATGTAAAAACTAAACTAAGTTTTGACATGTAAATGGTGTATACTGATTTAAAATATACATACATATGTATTCAATTATGTGTTTGTTCATTGTATGATAAGTGTATTAACGCAAAAAAATTTGCTATCATATTCATAATCAAATTAAGGGAGTTTTCATTAAAATTTGAAATTGCACTATTAAAGTTAGTGATGTCGTAGCGACGAAGCGGGTCGTTACACACAGCAAAATTTCCTGAAATTGATCCAGGTTGTCATTGCCATAAGTTAGCTATATGCAAAGATACAAAGTCCATTGTGCAAAGAAAGAGAAAATGGGGGAAAAGAGGTGTTGAGCAGTACGACAGGAAGTTGTCGAGCTAATAGATGCTCATTTCATCAGAGAAATTAACTATACCACTTGGCTTTCCAACATGGTCATGGAAAAGAAACCAAACGGAAAATGGAAGATGTGTACAGACTACAAGGACCTGAATCGATATGCCCGAATAATGCTTACGCACTCCCAAACATCGACCGCCTAGTAGATGGAGCAACCGGACACAAATTATTAAGTTTTATGGATGCCTATTCCAGCTACAATCAGATAAAGATGGACCCGATGGACCAAAATAAGACGACATTTACATGGACCATTCAGACTTAAATATGATGGAGTTACTTACCAGCGTTTGAAGGATAAGGTGTTCAAAGGTCAGCTTGGTCGAAACCTGGAGGTCTATATGGATGATATGGTGGTCAAATCTGATGATTTGGCAACCCACATCACATATTTAGAAGAGGTTTTCTGCCAACTTAAAAAGTATAACATATGGTTGAACCCCAAAAAGTGGGTGTTTGGGATAGAAGGGGGAAAGTTTTTGGGATTCATGTTAACTCATCAGAGAATACACACTAACCCGGATAAATGCCAAGCCATCTTAGAGATGATAAGTCCCCATAATGTAAAGGAAGCTTAGAGGCTAGCTAGCATAATAGCCTTCTTATCAAGATTTTTGCCCAAGATCATCAAAAGGGTCCGACAAATCATTAATCTCCTCAAGAAAACCAAAAAATTTGATTGGGATGATGAGCGTGAAGTATTTTTTCGGCAACTTAAAGAAACATTGGTGGCACCACCCATCTTATCCAAACAGAACACTAATAAAAGGTTAATTGTCTACCTTTCAGTTTTCGGTTAAGCTATAAATGTAGTACTAGTACAGGAAGAACGGGGTGAGTTGAGGCCAATGTATTTCATGAACCAAGTCCTATAAGACCCAGAAACAAGGTACCAAATGATGGATAAAGTAGACCTTGCATTTTTCAACGCGACCCGCTATCTCCATTAATACAAAGTCATAGGATCACCATTCAAACTTATTGCCCCATAGCTAAAATATTATGCAAGCCTGAATTGGCAGGACGAATGATGGCATAGTTCATTGAACTTTCAGAGTATGAAATTGTCTACAAGCCAAGAGGAACTATTCAGGCTTAGGTTCTAGTTGACTTCATCAATGAATTTCATCCCCCACAATCACAATTTGAGCAAGAATGGTGGACATGAAATGTCAATGGCTCATGTAATAGATATGAAGCGGTGTTAGGGGTTATCTTAAAAGGACCTAATGGCATAGCCGTGACACAATATTTACATTTGGAATTTAAAGCCACATGCAATCAGGCCGAGTATGAGGCTCTCCTGGTAGGATTAAGGCTTTCCAGAGAGGTCGGTGCCCAAAGAGTCAGGTGTCGAAGTGATTCCAAGATAGTTGTCAAATAGATAAGCAAAGTGTTTTAGATTCGAGACCCCCAACTCCTGAAGTGCTATTATGCATTTGAAAGGCTCAAGGAAGAGTTTGAGGAAGTTCAGGTGACCCACATAAGCCGAGAAATCAATGACAAAGTTGACAGGTTGGCTCGACTGGCAACTTCACCTAAATCAGGGCAACTAAAAACTTTCATACTACATTCGATTCTCGTACCCAATGTTTACATATTGAAGAAAGCTCTTCAGGATGGAAGAATAAGATAGTTCAATACTTGAAGCATTGGACACTCCCAACAGACAAGGAGAAAGCCAAAAAACTAAGAACACAAGCTACTAGGTACATCTTAGTGGTCGGCGAACTATATATGAGAGGGTTTTCCTCACCCTTGCTCAAATGTCTTGACAAAGACCAGCTAACTATGTGCTCTGAGAACTACATGGAAGCGTCTACAACATGCATTCTTGGGAAAAAGCAATGGTTGTACGAGTTGAGGGTCGGGTACTATTAGCCATCCTTGAAAACGAACTACTGAAACTTTGTTAAAATATGCATCCGATGCCAGGAGAATGGAAATTTGATACACCAAACGGTCGAAGAGTTGCATCATATTTTCTCCCCATGGTTATTCATTGTTTAAGGAATGAACATCCTAGGACCTTTCCGTACTGCACTAGGACAAAGGAAATTCCTGCTAGTAGTCATTGACTATTTCATAAAATGGGTCGAGGCCGAACCCTTAGCAAGCATTGCAACTCAATGTTATCACACAATTTGGAATTCTGAATAGTTTGGTCATAGACGATGGATTTTAGTTTATAGACCAATGACTCAACAAGTTCTCAAGTGGTCTCAGCATCAAGCATAAGGTGACATCAGTAGAGCACCCTCAGACCAATGGACAAGCTAAAGCAACTAACAAAATAATTTTGATAGAACTAACGAAGTAGTTGGATGGAGCCAAGAAAAGATGGGCCAAAGAGCTTACAAAAGTCCTATGAGCATATAAATGCACCCCACAATCTACCACCCCTGAGACACCTTTCCGGCTAACCTATAGGACAAATGTCATACTTCTAGTTGAGGTAAGGGAGGTTTTTCTCTTATATTTTGTTGAGGCCAAAAATACAGATAGAATTGGACCTTGTTGAACAAGTGCGAGAAGTTGCAATCATCATGACCGAGTCCTGTAAGCAGCACATGGTCTGACGCTTTAACTCCAAACAAGTTCCTTAGAAGTTTGAGGAAGGAAACTTAGTATGGAGAGCATGTGAAAAACCTCGAAAAGTGCCTTTAAAGGGAAAATTGGCGGCCAACTGGGAAGAGCCTTTCAAAGTTCACCTCAATCGGAAGAATGAGGCTTACAAGTTAGAGGAACTATCCGGGAAAGTAATCTCGAGGACTTGGAACTCCACGCATTTAAAATATTATTACAATTAGGTTCATTTTTGTAACAAGTGTCATACTTTTTTTCCTGCCTCAATTTTTATCCCTATAAGATTGTGAAAAGGTTTTTATCGAGGAGGTTTTAACGAGGCACACTCCAATAACCAACTATTAATCAAAATCTTCTTATCTCCATCTTAGATTGCAAGTTAACGTATTCGTATATCAAATAGTTTCCTCCCAAGTACCCTTCTCGACTAAGGCTGAACTTATACGATTTGTTAAAAACAATTCCCTCCCGAATACCCTCCTCGGCCAAGGTTGAACTTGTACAATTTATTAAAAGCAGTACCCTCCCAAGTACCCTCCTTGGCTAAGGTTGAACTTGTACGATTTGTTAAAAATAGTTCCCTCTAGAGTATCATTCTCGACTAAGGTCTAACTTATATCGTTTATGTTAAAATTTCCCCCCAAGAACTAAGCTCGCTAAAATCAAGCATATATCAGTCAAAGGATAAATTAGGAAGCCTATTTTTGCACTTACACAATTTATCATTTTCAGTCAAATACCCTTCCAATCGCATGTAAAGTCGAACGAGTTACCTCAAATTAAATTAACATCGTAAGAAGCATAAACCTTTGTAAACATAATAATTTTTTCATTAATATTATGCCAAAAGCCGACAAAAGCAACTACATAAAACTCCTAGTGTAAATCTAAAAACTCCTATCTTTTTAATCCCTAAGACTATATTGTCTTCATCATCGGCCTTGGCTTCTTCGACATAATAGTCTTCTATTGGGGTCATCGGCCTCTCTAGTGTAGGGGCTCTATCCTCTGAAAAGTCATTAATTGACACCAACTCCCCATGATAAATGTGTTTGTTGATATCAAAGACACTCAGATTAGATACCTCATACAAAAGCCATACCTGCCAAAGGCTGTGGTTTAAACCCGCCTCGTGTGCATTATACACATCATCGAAAGCCAAGCGATGGTCTCCTCTTTCTTTTTTTCCGCAACAACCAAGGAAGTTCAAAGGCTAGAAATCTCACCATCCCGAGATTTAACCTTAGCACCGACATTCACAAGGCGTGTCTCCAACCTTTTCGCCTCAGTTATCAAGGAAAACACTTGATTTTCCAAGTTCTTGTTATCCACCACCTACTTGGTATTGGCCTGAAGTGCCAAGTTCAGAAATTCTTTGGTCTTCGACAGCTTTCAGGGAGTCGGCATTAGAATACCCCTGGAGCTGCTAAGCCACTGTAAAAGCCCTAGTTAAAAAGGCCCAGAAGTTGGCCTAGTTGGCAGCATCATCACTGTTGTTCAGCACTTGCTGCCCATGGTTAGAAATCATATCCAGGTTAATGAGACGATCTGGCTGAAAATCTTTGGTGAAGAAACCTTCGGAGGTCAACACCGACATATTGGCCAAGGTCGAGGATTGCTGAAATTCAAGCATTTGTTGTTTAAGTCTCTTATCCTGATAGCTACATCCTTGTGACTAAAAGGTTCTCCCGAGCCACTTCAGTGTTCGTGGTGACTCCTCTTCATGTGCTTGACATCCTTCCCCCTAGGTTCTTTGCCTGACGGAGGTACCACTTTAGTTGGCGCATTGTGTGGCCCCGATGTTCGGTTGAAAGGTGGAATTGGTGGAAAATGACCACCACCAGTAGCAATCCTATTCCTATGGGCCAAGCATAAGGCATTCATATCGACACCAATTTGAGTCATGATTCCTACAAAATAACACAGGTGATAAATGAACAAGTTAGAGCAAGGAGTTGATAAACAACCAAAAGAAATATAAATAACCCTCAAGGTCCCAACTAGGATCTAGAGATTGGAGAAGCGACATTAGAGGTCAAGTAGGAAGTCGTCGAGGGAGCGTTTCAAGGAAATCAACGTCTCAGTGTTTGTCGATGCTTAGAAAATCCTTCAGATACTCATCATAAGGACAAGGCCATTGCTGCTAGTAGAAAGGAAATAATGGATTTCCCGTCGAATCATATAAACTATTCTTCCTAGTTATCAGCCTAATGGTTACTTTGAAGAAACCAGTTTTGAAATTTTTGTAAGAAGATGGGAAAGTACGAAATAGAGGACGCTTCGATACCTAGATCAAGGATACCCAACAGGCTTTGTCTTGTGGACAACTACAGATATAGTGTAGAAAGAGTACGAACGACGATGACACAAAGCTATACAAGCAGAGTGCACGAAACACTTGCATGGTCGTCCACCCATTCGGATGAAGTTTTGTCAAGACTACATTCAAGATGTGCAGGACACCCATAGTGAAGTCATCAAACGGGACTCTTACTTGTAGATCACGAAATAAGTAATCATTCATGGAATTACATGTTCATCCCCTCTCGATTCAAAATACGAACTTCGGGGGAGGAGTAGCATCTAATCGAACTATTTGAAAGGTAACCAGATAGTATTCTGGTTCCTTTATTGTACGAATCGGCAACCAACTCAAGAGGTTGAGCATATCCGACTCGTGGGTGTATTTGGAGAAGTAGTTAACTACCTCACCAACAACCCATGTGTATCAAAAGGCAGAGGCACCCTTCTCTCCTTCAACACTAGGACTTTCTCTATCGAAGTACAACTTTCGTAGAAGTCTTCGATTGGATAGAAGCAACCGCAGTCAGAGCCACAATATTATCGCCCACTCTTTTTGGTAGTTGGTTTAGAAATGCCAAGAAGTCGCTCGACTCCCGTATGATGGAAGAGTCGCCTAGTGAGGTGGAAGAATCTAGAAATGCCAAGAAGTCGCTCGACTCCCGTATGATGGAAGAGTCGCCTAGTGAGGTGGAAGAATCTAGTCCCAACAAGTCAAAACCAAAAGACACCACCATGACCTCATCATCATACCTGCGAACTTTTGACCCGTTACTGACCGACTCCCCTAACGAACCTTCAACCGAAACCATTATTTCTAGTTTACAACATGTAACTGAAAGAAAAAGAATTTACAACATAACACTTGATCTAGAGAAGAGAGTAATACAAGAATGAGAAGTGAGTAGTGTAACGACCCGCCTCGTCGCTACTATATCATTAACTTTTACCGTACAAGATTTAACTTTTAATTAAAACTTCATTAATTTGATTATGAAAATGATGGTAAATTTTTTTCGCGATAATACAATTATCATACACGTATTACAATTACATAATTAAACACATATGTACATATATATTAAATCAGTACATGTCATCCACTTGTTAGAACTTCTTTTAGTTTTACATGTATATATACCCGAAATTACATATCAAACAAAAAGTCAAAGACTAACTAAGAAAGAGTTAAGAAAGAGTTGATTAACAAAACACAACTCTTTCTCCAAAAAGAAATTCACCATCATCACGTCGGCTTGGCGGCTCTTACAAAAAAGAAGATCTCCCTCCAAGGTCACCTACTGCTTCTCATCTGCTCACACGAACGAAAGTTCACGATCATCACAGGTACCAACCACATGGTATAACAAATGCAAGGGTGAGTTTATTATATAAAACCAACAAGGATCAGATAACAACAATTGGAAAGGAAACAACATTAACAACCACTATCATTACCAAAAGTCCATCAGTGCAATACACACTCGACAAACCCATCATTCCATTACACATTCAACAAAAAACAATCATTCAATGCATTCCACAACTCAAACAATCATGTTCAGAATGATGTATGCATCTGACTCATCACTTAGCATGCAATGTGGTATCATCCTCATGGAAATAGCCTCTCTCAGGAAAATGATGCAGTAGCTCGTCGAGGTCACCCTGTCGTGCACTAGTTGCTCCCCCCCCCCTCATGGTGATCAGCCCTGAGTCACAAGGAAGTTCCAAACAGAGTGACATGCCCCCTAGTTCCTGCGTTTCAGCCCATAGAAACTCACAGGTACTTACTGCCACCATTCTATTTCCATCAATGAAAATATAAAGTATGAAACATGGGCATCATCAATGCATGACCTGGCTAGGAACAAATCCTTCCTCGCAAGGGTAACCCGTCATGCACCCCCATGTACCTACATAACACACCAATATGGGCTCACCGATACACTGACCATGGATAGATATAGACCAGAATTTTAAACAATCTCTTTCTTTCCAGGATGCTTAAAATTCGTAAACCCACCCTTGTAAGGTTATCCGATCGGTCAATGTACCCCACGTGGACATACATAATATACAACCATAGGCACCATCAATGCACTGACTATGGATAGCTAGGGACCAGAATTTTAAAACAATCCCTTTCTCTCTAGGATGCTTAAAATTCGTAAACCCACCCTCGCAAAGTTATCCAATCAAGCACCCCCCATGGTATTCATGTGTATCCACATCACACATTTCAATATCATCATCATACATATTAAACTCTGCTCATTTCAACATCAACAACCAATTCATCATCGTCTCATTTAAGCATCATAAACCACATAAACATCATCTCATTTCATTCACAATCCATATTACCACAATACTGGTATTTTAGGAAAATTCTAAATTAAAGAGGAGGACTACAATATAGAAAACACACTCTTATGTCCCTTTAAAAATTTAATAAAGAATTAAATAGGAAAACATATTATAAAATTTTGGGCAGAGTCTCCTCTGTAATTAAGACTTTTTCGAAAAATCGAATCATTACAACAACAATACATTCACAATTTTATCCATCAACAAACCAATTCATCGTATCCCATTAGTTAAAAACACAGTTTTTCTTGAAAACGAGCACACATAGGAACAAACACCCATCAATCATAAATACGTCGCATCCTATTAGTTAAAAACATAGTTTTTCTTGAAAACCAACACACAACAGAGACAAGCAGTTATCTTCATAGTTGGACTCCCTGACCCCCAACTATGGTATCTAAACTCCTCTTACCTAACCAGGAGTTCTCCCTATCACAACCTAGCGGTGTGGTTTCACGATCCTTCAATTACGCGTGCTTGTCTGAACACAAAGTTCTACATACCAAATTGAAGACAATTTAGTATAGATTTCAAAGATAAGGTCAAAATTAACATTTAGGGTCAAAGACCCACTCAAATCAAAAAAGGGCTAAAAGAGTGTTTTGGGAGTTTACATCAAAAGACATCATTTTGAAATTCCAATCACACCAATGCGATCAAGGTTCAAAATGAGACTTTTACAACATTTCATTTTCAAAGGGTTTTTCAAAGGAAGTGTAAAACTCCCAACAACGGTACCCAAAACACAAGAGACACAAAGAGAAGCTTAAACTAACTAGGAGAAGACAAAAGAAACTAAGATTACCTCGATGAAACCAAGAAAAAAGGATTGGGAGCACCATTCTCTACCGAAACTTCAAGAGGAGTTTCGAATATTTCGCTTCAATTATGATGTTCTACTCCGTGTCGTGGTCTTGTGGCAAGCAACGACGGCCCATGGTGGTCACCGGTGGTCTTGGGTGGTGGGAGGCTTAGGTGCTGGTTAAGGGAGGAAGAAGACCAATTTTCATGGTCTTGACGCTGCTGGACGTATTTAACGCCGACTTCACTCGTCAAGGCGAGCAAAAATGCCTACAAAATTCACCTAGGCGAGCTAACCAAATTTTAAAATTTTTGCTTCTGTTAAAAAATTAATTTCTCACGCTCCAGACATTATTTTAACAATCCCAATGGTCAAAAGTTACATATATGGTTAGGAACCTATCTTTAAATTCCAAGGCGATCCAATGGTTAACCAATCCAGAATAGTGATTTTTCTAAAGCAGGTTTTTGGGTCAAACTCAGAATCACACAATTCAACGCAGCTCAAACAAACTCTACATAACTTGACATCTACACCAAGCAATATCACAAGGATAATTTACACAACAATCATTCAACTAATCCAAACTTATCAAACAATCAAATAACACAACAATCACATCAAACATTTATTTTCAATATATCGAAATTTTAGGGTGTTACATATAGGGTTCCTCTCTTTTTATTCGAGTTGCGCCTTTGAAAAAGCCTAACTGACAACCATTCCCCATCATTTAATCAGAATAAATATATGGTTGGGAGCACAATGCATTTTGATACCCAACGTGAGTAGCTGAAGAGATGTGCGATGTAACTATTACATCGTGGCATTGAGAAAACGTAATTGCCACATCGTGGCATTGGAAAACGTAATCGTCAGAAGAGAAAATGATAATCGCCTTGGCACATTAACATAATGTAAAGCACTTCTTTTGGTTGAGGCAAAAAAAGGGCTTGGGGAGCCAGAATACTGGATAAGTATTCAGACAGGACGATAAGGCGCCTGCACATACATCTAGCACACAGCATACCCTATAAAGTCAAATACCCTTTCGGCCAAAGGGTTCACATATTTTGTACAACATGTCTCGGTCTTTAACACATACAAGCACTGAATACCATTCGATGACGGTTATAGTTAATAAACTTGCATGAAGATAATTATCTAGTCAGAAGCATCTAAACAAGGTTAAGAGACGTATTGCCTAACTAGTAATCAAAACACATAGTCCCAGATACCCAAGGCTTAATAAGGTCAGTATATAAAGGGACGAGCCTCAGGTAAATACCACTGGTCATTTGATTCCTTTTACATCATTTGTAACTCTGAATCAAACCCTTACTTGAGTGTCGTAGTATCTTTTGCATATACCCCCTTCTCTTGCTTTGGACTTGTACGCATTAGAGATACGAACAAGTTACTTGTTGAAGAACTATTCAGCATAGTAACTAACTCTTAGTTGTAATAGCTAGTGTTTGGTCTATTTGTCACAGAACAAGCATCTTTCTATTATTTTAGTGTGATTGTCTAAACTTTTTATACTAAAAGAACAATTCTCTACTTATTTTAATATCAAATATTATCTATTTCTTAGAAAACAATTATATAAAAAGTGTTTATTTAAAAAAAAAATTAAACAAACTCACCCTATGTGTTACAAATTATATAAGTGTGAAATTACTCACACCATTTAATATGATTTTTTCATGAACCAATAATGTTCTATAAAAAAACATAATACTTAAAAATTTTCATTTATAAAAGAATTGTTTATAATAAACGGTAAACGGTTAACAATTTACTTTTTAAATATTTTATATATTTAAGTTATTTTCTTATATTCAAATGAATGCAATGCATATGTTTAATAAGTTTTAATTTAAATAATTATTAATTGATATTTATTATTTTTCTTTTGAATTTATAGATTTTATATAAGTATTACATCAATATTATTGTTTGGAGAAAAAATAAATTGTGATTAACTTCTATAGGCTTAATATTTTTTAAGATATATGTTCAATTAAAAATACAATTTCTTTTACCTAATTTTAATGTAATTACATTTAGTATGATATTAAATATTTTTAAAATAATAATTTTATTTATTTACAGATACTTTCTAAATAATATTAATTACAAATAATGACCTTATCATACTAAGCTTGTCATTTGTCAACAGTGACAGACAATTTGGTGATTAGTTAAACTCAATATTTTACAGCTTTCAAAAATTAGGATTAGGGATTTTAGGGTTTCTAAAAATTATAATCAGAGTTAAAGCCAGCAAAAAACTAATATTTCTTACAAATACACAAGGTCCAAAACAAAAGTGCTGCGGTGACCAATATTTTTTGCAAATACACAATATAAATAGGGTTAATGGATCCTTCAATGTAAATATAAAAAAAAGTACTTCAATGACCAAGACAAAAGAAGCAAGTATATTTCATCTTATGTCAATATTCTCTGCACTTTATTGTAATTATTCATGTAACATCGGTGTGACTACAGTAACATAGGCATGACTTGTTTACACCCTCTAATTTCCCATCTTTTTATGAGTATACCGATTTTACAAATTGCTTATTATATAATTGATTAATTTTGATAAAAATAAAAATTACTACTTCAACTCTACTTTTGAATATTATAATTGACCCTACATAATTAAAAAGTCAATCCACACATGAAATTTAATCAAAATCAAAATTTATCCACCTCACCATGATTTCCCATGAGACCATCCACACAATCAAAACATAAATACATTCCTTAAAATTTTCAAATCATGAGAAAAGTCCAGCTATGTAATATTTCTTTAAAAAAAAATTAAACCCACTTAAATAGATGCTAATCATATAGTTGCTCTTAAATTTGACCATTAACTAGTTAAATTTAAACAATAGTAAATCTTTTGAAGTAAACTAATAAAGGTCATAACCAAATTTAGCTGACCATAAAGACTTCGGACACTGACTTCAATGCTATGATTATGACAATTCTAATACAAATTGGACAATTAGATTTGGGCTAAAGCAATTTATCACAAGCAAACTCAAAGCTAGAACCAAAAAGCAAGACCATGCACCATTATTATCACACGACAATTTATAAAATTGGCCATTACTAAACTCCCATGTATTGGAATATAATTTTCGTCCAAGAAACAAAATCGTTCTTGTAAAATCCTTACGCAGACTAAAAATTAACTAAATTCATCGAAAGTAATACACAATATTCAAAATTTAAATAAATGAAGTACAAAGGTCGAAATAAAAATCTTTCTAGTCACCAATACTGGTTGCTTGGTTGGCTTAACGATTAGCCTTGGCAACTCTCTCAATTTCATCCTTTTTCTTGATAGCATAACTGAGATGGAGAAATATTATTCAGCAAAACCAACAAAAAATTTAAAATGACAAACAAAAATGTATGTTACATGAATAGGATTGCAAAAGTATACCTATTGGATGAACCTTTGGCTGCATTAATAAGTTCATCTGCCAAGCATTCAGCAATTGTCTTGATGTTTCTGAAAGCAGCTTCCCGAGCACCTGTGGTTAGAAGATATATAGCCTGATTGACACGTCGAAGGGGTGAGATATCAACAGCCTGTCTCCTCACCACTCCAGCAGAACCAATTCTAGTTGCATCTTCACGAGGACCACTAAATAAATGAAAAACAAATATACGACCAAGTCAGATAAAGCATTGAAATTTAAAAGTAACTCTATATTTAAATAACAAAAGTATCAAGAACTGGAGTATTTTCATCACTACAATTTATGGTAGCACATTAAAATTACAATCTGCTCACATGTTTATTGCATCAGTGCTCATATTTTTGTGAAATATTCTCAGTATACACAATTTACTCAAAAAATCAAACATTTCAATTCTAACTTATGTTTGGCCAACATGATCATAACCTGAGGAACAACTTTTGCAAATAGTGTGATACATGAAAATAAACCAACAATAAACTATATCAACTTATTTAGGAGAATGATCAGATAGAGCTAATACAGAAGTGCCATCATCCAGGCAATCAAACCAATAGGGAAATGATTAATCGTCATCTCAGTCTCCAACTCCAACTAGCATGGATATTTGATCAAATATTAAGGTAACTACAATATAACTCAGGTTTCCTTTCCTCCAAAATATAGTTGTAAAGCAATAACATGAAAATCAATAAAGCTACCAAAACATCACACATAGTTACTACCATAATATCAATGTTATAACTACCAAGGATTCTATTTCAATTTATCAAGGAGAATGATCTGATAGAGCTAATACATAAGTGCCATCATCCAGGCAATCAAACCAATAGGGAAATGATTAATCATCATGTCATTCTCCAACTGACTTCCATTTCTCTAAGCCCAAAACCAAGGTAAGTATAACATCAAATTTGGATTTACACACCTTAAGAGTACACAGTGCTCCACTTTAGGTAAGGAAAAAAAATCCAACACACATGTTTACATGCTCTAACATCAACATATGCTGCATGTTTCTCTTCCCATAAGCAAAAAATTTGGTATACCATATCCAACTAGAAATAGCAAAAAAAAAAACAAGGAGATGAAGAGAATGGTCAGATAGAGCTAATACAAAATGCCATCATTGAGGCAATCAAACCAATAGGGAAACAATAATCATCATTCCATTCTCCAAATCAAGACAGACAGCAGGTGCCAACGCAAATTTTATAATCAAAACTAATTCAAATCCATGATACCACACGTGAAAGATCAGTGTTGGAATCCAACAGTACAAATCTACAAAAGGCAAACAATATCATGAATGCAATCTACAATTGATGACACGAGCACCAACAACACATCTGCAATTAAAACCCAAAACAAAGCCATCAACAGAGAAAAAAAAACTTCTCAGCACCCGAACATACCTATTGATGACGGCATCAACAATGACCTGAATTGGGTTTAGGTCAGTGAGCAAGTGGATGATCTCCATGGCATGCTTGATAATCCTGACAGCCATGAGCTTCTTTCCATTGTTCCTTCCGTGCATCATCAGAGAGTTGGTGAGCCTCTCAACAATGGGGCACTGCGCTTTCCTGAACCTCTTCACTGAGTACCTACCGGCTGTGTGAGGAACATATGTAGCATGCTTTGATGGGGACACTCCAATGTAATCAGCCAGAGACATATCATTAACCTAATATCACAGACAAAAGAAAAAGAACTCAAACTAAATACAACAACAAACATAAACATTTGTAGCTAACCTAATCAACCAGAACAACGTCATTAACCTAATATCAATAAAAACCAGGTAATTTCATAATATAACTAGATTAATAACTATGAAAACTTCATAATTAATCAAATTTGCTATAGTTTGAAGAAGCATAGAGATAAAGAGTGAATAAAAAGGGTGAAAAGTGAAAGAGAAGTGCCTCAACATCCTCGAAGCTCCAGCGGTTGAAGAGTTTGACGTCGATTTGGGTGGGATCTGGAACGGTAGCTTCGATTTCGGCCATGGCTGCACAAGCAATTGAATAGAGAGAGAGTTAGCGAAGGGAAGAGAGAGAAAGAGAAGAACTGAAGAAGAAGAAAATGGAGGAGAACGAACTTGGTGAGGCACAGAGGCTGCGAGGTGCGGAGTGGCGGAAGAAGCAGCAACTCTTAGTAGCGACGACAAAAACCCTAGGTTTTCCGCTTTGACATTTGGGTATTTATAGTGATCGAGAAAACCCTAAGGTAAATCGTTAGGCCCGGGCCATTGTTTGTCTGGTGTCCTATAGGATATGTCCGTGGACTTGGGCCCTTGGTGGATTTCATTTGTTGATCTACTTCATACACTATCTTTCTCTAATACACTATATATATTTTTTAATGACAAAAATACCCCTTCAGCAACTTTATGTTCCATGCCATGCTTTGTGTTTTCATTTTGCTGAAAGAGTGGTGTATTGCGACATTGTGGAGCTTGTATGCATTTAGAGGCGTTCATTGTTTACCTTCATCGGAGTGCTGGTGGTGGTGGTAGTGGTTGTGAGGTAATGATTTTTTTTATTAAATACGGATAAGGTAATTTGTATGGATGATACAGATTACACAATTTGTAAGTAAAATTTAACGAATAAGATGCTTACAGATTAGTTAATCTGTATGCCTCATACAGATTACTTAATCCATATGAAGCTTAAGTATTAACTAATCTGTATGCTTCATACGGATTACCGAATCCATATTTGTCAAACATTGTTTTTTTTAATAATTTTTTGGTGGAAAATTTAAAAAAGGATTATAATAGATTATAATTAATTGAAAAAAAAATTGTGTATTCCTTTTAAAGTTTGGGGATGAATTAGTATGGATAAATTGGATAGTTAGCTATGTTATGATTTATTTTGATTATTATATTTTTGAAAATTGGATGTTTTAATTGTAAATTTTATTATGTAATTATTTATATAGTATTTTCTATGAATTTGTATTATTTTATGACTTTAATGTTGTTAAATATTATTATTATGCATTACTTTGGATTGTCAATGTAAGAATTTTATTTTGATTTGCTAAGATGGACAACGACGAGTGGATGTATGACAGTATTATGTCTGAAGATATTAATATGAATGAAGATATTGAACAAGAAAATGATGCAGGTGAAAATGATAATTGTTCTACAGCGTTCAAGACGTCTAAGGTATTGATATGATTTTGAGTTTAGTTAAATTTCTTAAATGAATGAATTTAGTTGATTAAAAATGAATTATCCATTTTGATAGGTGTTTCATTCCCGTGAAGATGTATTGAAATGGGCTCGTACAGTTGTATATGAGAATTGTTTTGTAGCTGTCATAATGAGGAGTGGCTAAGGTACCCAAAATTTATCAGCAAAAGTTGTCAATATTATAAATCTAGTCCTATAATTGGATAATATGATGTATTGTACTAAAACTGGAAATTTCAACAAAGGAAAAAGGTTAATGCAAAGTGAAAAAGCATAAATGTGTTATTATAAAACAAAGTGACATGACAAAAGTCTTCAATCTATCCCACCAAGTCGTCTCCTTCGTGTATCCCTTAAACGGCTGGATCGCACAAACATGTTTCCATGCTAAGTGACACTACGTGCTAATTCCAATAGGTGTTGTGTAGTAGTGTGCGCATCTGTGCCAGGGGTAACCATACACATGTCTAGCATGTGTTGCAACCTGTCTCTTATCCTTTCGCACATACCCTGAAACAATCATATAATATACGGTGATAAGTAACCAAGTGAATTTAATACCTTTAGTTAACTTTAAAAGCAAGGCTACCCAGAGTTCTACCACTGCATGTGGAGGCATGTCACTAACATAAGAGGCTCTCGCAACTGGATCTACCACAAATGGTCTTTCATCCTTCTGCATAGAATGGGGGGTCCTGCAAGGTAGTAGTGACTCGCAATGGATGTCGGCTAGGCTTCCCAGCCTCTGGCAAACTCATAAATGGATGAGATATACGATAAAATCATTCCATATAGCCACGAGCATACTAACTAGGATAAGTCACCAAGTGTCCAGTGGCTACAATGTAGTCGGAGAAGTGGGTCCATCGGTCATCAACCTTTTCTGTCGAGGGAATCTCAGAGTGGTGCAACTGTGGGATTTGTTAAACAAAGCCAAATTGCCTAATGACCCGCTCGGGTAAATGTCTTACCATGTTTGGCCCCCATCTAAGGTACCCAGAAAATAAACTAATGATCTCGAAATCCCTGTGGCAACGGTGGTCCCCGTATGGTGTCCAGCAGACGTCGTCCACCGTCAACCTATCTAACCGCCTACGATAGGTTATAACTGATAAAGCCTTCGCAGCTTTCCAGCAACAAACATGTGGAAATCTCTCATCGTACTGGGGATTTTGCATGGCATTTCCAATGGTGGGAAATGTTCATAGTATGAAATAAGAAATTAATTAATACAACAATCATAATATTAACTCAAACATAGTTTACTTAAATAGTCTTAACATTAATTACTTAAATGATGTATTGTAATTACCTGTAACAATGAAATATATTTGGCAAGGTGTTTCCCGTAATGCTGACATGCATAGTTTAAATTTTCATACATGTGGACTAGAGCGGCTGCACCCCAGCAATACCCGCCGACTGGTCTAGATCAGGAAATGCCTCTAAGAATACCACACTGATGTGCATGACACTCTTGTTTGCAAACAATGTGCAACCTAACAGATGCAGCAAATATGCTCTGGCTGCTAAAATCCACTGCCTAGCATCACACTTCGCAACATATAATTCTTAAAGCCACAACAGTTGAACATATGCCCCATGGCATTGTTCAATCTCAGCTTTAGCATCGTCAACTGTCACATCCAACAAGTCAACTAGTAATGTAATATCCTCCTCCGTGTCAATTGCATCATACGTCTGGAAGGCTCCCATAATTGGGAGATGCAACAACGACGCAACATCATCCAAAGTGAGGCTCACTTCTCCGATGGGCAAGTGGAAGCTATTGGTCTCAGGGTGTCATCTCTCCACAAATGCAGATAGCAATCCTCTATCTCCAGTCTCCATAGAGCATGAAATCAATGGGCTTAACCCAGTAGAAACGACTAATCATTCAATCTCAAGTGTCGGGGGTCCAAATTTAGCTACTTTACGTCCGTGAGAAGCCAATTTTAACTCAGGATGTTCCTGGAAATAAGTTATTGTCAGATGACATTACATTTTCAATATAGGTTCCTTTGTATCTAATTAAACATATAAATACCTCTTCGACTCACACTCGAAGCGCTACATGGTTAACATAGTCTTTCATAATCGAATAATCTTCAAGGCCACTTGGAAAAGCTTCTGACTCAATATCAACGTCATCTATCATATGAATATCCGGGTCCACACATTCTTCATCAGCAACTGGTCCTCAGCAACATCAACAACCACCTGTTGTCTTCGGGCAGAAGCAGTAGGCCTACAACATTGAGTGCCTTCCTTTGCATTACCAGCATTATGTGTTCCAAATGCTCGGTCTACAACTCTCTCTAGAGCCTTACGCAAACCTATTGTTTTTACCATAATTTGTACCAATAAATATAGACTAAGTCTAACACTACAAATAAATTCATGTTATATACAACTAAGACAAACATCAGCCAACATCCTAACATACAAAATACAACCTTCATATACTACATATTTATTAAATTCATTTACTCACTTAGGCAACCAAAAGTTTACTTCTACATATAACACCTTACCCAATATATGGGACAACTTGTCTCATATATTTTTAGTGTCTACAAATTTAGGTCAACATAACTTACAAATATCATGTGTTGGTTAAACTTCTAATTCATTCCATTGTCTTCTAAATACAAATAATTAAATTAAATAAACATTAAAAAAAATTATTAGTTTCTAATATATTTATAAATAATTTAGTATATTTAAATTAATTAATTTTTATTCAATTATAAGAAAATAATAAAATGGGTATCATACGGATTAGGTAATCTGTATGAAGCTTACGGATTACCTAATTTGTACATTGCTCACACTGGTCTTACGGATTGGCTAATCTGTGTCATCCCCACATATTCACCAATCCGTATTATAGCCACACAATTCGAAAACGAGGCTCATCGTGATGCGACCAAACATAAACCACCACCAACGGATGCAAACACGACCACCAACCACCTCCAAATCAAACGACCACAACGCAATACACCAGTGCCACCACCGTCAGCCACAGAACGAAGAAGAAGAAGAACAAACCAAGAGAGGGAAGCCACTACTGCTACTGTACGGTCAAGAAAGGAAAAGCCAAATAAAAAACCTAATGAAAAGGCTATTTCTGGTATTATACTATTATAATATAGTGTATTAGAAAACAATATAGTGTATGAAGCACAATCCTTCATTTTTGTCCACTTCAGCATTTGGACCAAAAGAAAACAAAACCATAGATATATGTATGTATAAGGTGTTATGAAAAATAACATAAAAATTAATTAAAAGGAGATAATAGTGAGAATGAGAGAATTAAGTGGTCTAGAGTGAAGCATGTGATTAGGTGGTTCATGAATATATATCATTGAAATTGACTCTTAGATATATTAGTAAAAAAATCAATCATTAATATTGTTAACTTGTGATTAGTTAAAAATATGATAATTTTTTTTAAGATAATACTCGTATAATAGTTTCAACTTTAAACCATAACAAAATTTAAGTCCACACATTTTGAACACTGGAAAACAATTTAAGTCCACACATTAGAACACTAAAAACCTTATAACCACCACCCTTTGTTGTCGATGATAGTGTTGAGATGATTTTCAAGGTTTACAGCACGCTATGGACGATGTTGTGATGAAGGAACACACCACCACTTGGAACAATGATGAAGAGATTGTGCAGTGCATCAGCGATATAAACGATGAGATACAGTTTTACTACTTTAAATCCTACCAGGGATGGTGTGTCCTACTATGATTATAACTATTCCCAGTAGCGATGGTGCACATGAAACCGCTATAGGAGACACGACTATTTGAAAATAATGGATTTTGTTGGTCACTAATGGTGTTTTTGTTGGGAAGGGCTTTAGGGAGGACACGACTATTTGAAAATAATGGATTTTGTTGGTCATTGGTGGTGTTTTTGTTGGGAAGGGCTTTAGGGAGGTTGGTGAAGATGACACTATTTTAGATCAAGGCTTGAGGGTGTAGTGATTTGCAGAGATATTTTGGCAAAGTTATGTTGTTAGTAGAGAATGGGGAAAGAGAGGATGGTGACGGCGATGCAAGCGATAAAGGTGAATGGAGGAAGATAAGGGAGGGAGAAGAAGGAAAGGGAAGAAAAAGAGCATCGCTGCATAAGACTATCGGTAATCATTGTGGAAATGCTTTCGACAAAATATTTTAAATTTATTTATACAAATTAAAATTATTTTATCTTTTGTAACTTATTTTTTAATTAAAAATCTTCTATTACCGTTGATTTTATTACCTCACAAGTGAGGCATGTATTTTGGGATTTCACTAACTCGAAGAGTTTCATATATATTTCTTGAAATGGAATACAGATTATAACTGGATGGTTACAAATGATTTAATGTAACCATGAGTGTCATGTTTCATAAAAAAATGTTTTTTTGTCTAAAAAAAACCATGAGTGTCATAGTGAGGTTTAGGATGTTTTTGACAAAATTAGCTTATAAGTTACAATATGTGTGTGTGCACGCCCCAATGTATACAATAATACAACTAATATGATGCTATAGTTAAGTAACAAAAAGAAAACATAAAGTAGCATGTTACGTGCCTTATTGGGAAAACGTTGTTGCATCGTTTAAGCTATTATATATTGGATCTTTGACAATTGACACCACTTAATATTTTTTTAATAAATAAAAGATGTATTATTATTTAAAAATACCAAACAATGTAGTGACAAAGTTTGGAAAGAGGAGATACAAAATGCAAAAAAAATAAAAAATACATTACAACTCATAACTTGTGTAATTCTATTTCTAACCAACATGTGTGAATTTTGTTTTTCCTATAGTCTGAAGCTTGAGATACAATATTGTACTAAGAAAGTATGAACCAAACCAATTAAATTAGAAAAGGCTAGTATAAGTTATCTCATGTCTTGCTATTTCAAATAGTTATGCGTAAAGACAATAACAAGAAGAATCAAGCTAAGAAAACAGCACTACTACATATAAGCTATTTAAGGTCGGTTATTCAAGGTATATAGAGACGGTTTTAAAACCGTCTTTGTACAAAACGTCCTCGATCATGTGGTGAAACAACGTCGGTCTTCAACCCGTCCTTGTATCTGGAAAATCAACGTCGGTTATCATAGAAGGACCGTCTTCAAATGGCTCTTTTTTTTTTGGGCAAATCAACGTCGGTTATCATAGAGGGACCGTCTTGGAATTGCTGTATTTTTTTTTGTCTCCGAACATTCTAATATGGTTATTTTAAATAACTGTCTTAGAATGAAATGATTCAAGGACGATTTTTACCAAATAACCGACTTTGAAGTGCAATTTTTTTAAAAAAAATAAAAATAATGTAGCTTGATCTACTACGGTCATTTTATAAAAACCGACTTAAATTTGAAGGAAAACAACGACGGCTTTTTTAGATGACCATCTTAGATAGATTTTTTAAGTTGTTTATCTTGTTTCATAAAATCAATAATTAAGAAACCTGATTTAATTGCATTTAAAATTAACCCTGTACGTAATAGATTGTATTCATGGCTTCCACAAAATTACATTCCCAAAAAATTTACAATTTTTATTAATTTTTCCATAGTAAACATGTTATTGACTAGAAAGTTATATAAACATCATACCCACTATTTACACCAAACATGTTTTTACAAGTCGAAACTCACTAACAATAATATATATAGTAGTAATACATGACCCTAATATCTTAACAGTCATAATCAGAGTCATTATGTGACTTGATGCACAAATTATGTTCCATAAAACTTACACTAAGTCACTGAATTATTTTATAATGTCCATTTTAATTCTAAATTTGTATCTCCAAGAAGGTCCTTTCCATGATGTTGTTTGTGGTACACTTCTCTGGCAGGCAATACAGCAGATACCATGCATGCATCCTGGTGGACAATGAAGGACAAATTATACAAACGAAACACCGTAATTAAATTTTGTGATGAGATTAATTTATGAAACATTTATTCAAATATATCCTAAAAAAAGTGACGGCAAAATATCCAGTGAACAATCAGCCATCAGGTTTGAAAACAAAAACAAAAATGGAAAAACAATGGAAGCAAAACCCAACAGAGTCCACATCATATCATATAAAAATGAAGCCATGGAAGAGGAGTGATGGAAAGCCAAGATGAAGTAATTCTAAGCACGATGCAGGGAGCAATGTATACAACTCATTAGTTTGAACTAAGTTGAATAACTTAATGAAAGTAAAAGGCACACATTAAATCAGTTTCATAATTCAACCAGTGTAGTTTTGATATTTGCAAAGATCTAAATTACTAATGAGTTGAACTGACTTGAATGTAATCTTTTTAGAGGATCCAACAATATTATTTGAATATTAATTCAGCTCACCTGTCAGTCAAAAGCATGCAATGACAGAACCTATGTTATCAACCAATCAGTTAAATTAAAGGCTTGACTTTTCATATATATACAAACAAGGAACATGTCATGAATAAACTGTCAAGAGAGAATACCTGGTTTGGAGCTCCCTTTCTTTTCAGGCCATTGTCATTCAACAGCTACATGGAAATAAAAAAGGAAAGAGGAAAAAAAAAGTACTAGTAAATTCAACTTCTCTCTCAGTGTGGTTTTTGACTTCAAATGAGAAATGCAGCCTCGGATTATACTTTTCACTAGCTTTATTAAGATGTTATGAAAAGCTGAGAAAGCCTTGTTATTTTTTTATGGCTTTTTTTCATTCCCTGATTAAATATTTAAGTAATAATTACAAAAGAGAGCCTCCTCCTAATTTGATTGTAATGAATTGATATCCAATAAAGCAAGCATACCTGACCGGGGTCCTCAGGAAATACAGATTTTCTTTGTTCATCTACCTGTTGCTTCAAAAGAAAATAAAGAAAAGAGAAAACTTTCCCTTCAATTATATGTGAGCGAGTTAGTATAAACGAATTGAAAGAGAGAGAAACTTTGAAAATATGAGGGAGAAACATCACCTCAATTTGACCCTGAAGGAATTTTATGTATCCAATGGCTTCTAACAAGATGGAAGCTGTGTCAGTCTGCAAAAGTCAAACACACACATATACCACAACCACAACACTTGTCATATATATGTCTCTTTTAAGGTTCTAAATGAGATTACGATGAATGAGGAAAAAAGAATGAGGAAAACAGTATATAATTTGTAGGAGTTGGATATCATAAAAATAACTGTCTAAGTAGGATCTCTCCTTAAAGAGACTAGTAAAACCAAACACATAAGGCGCTTTGTAATTATGCTTTATTGGTTTCTTGTTTTTGTATTTTGTGTGTGTTTATTGTGTATGTAGCGATTGTAATAATTAATGGTTTAGTTTATTACCTTTCCGAATGGGGAAAGTAGCTGGTGAAGAGCTGTTATTCTATCACCTAGCTTCTCCTTTCTCACCTGTGATTACAAAAGATTTCATAATATTTAAGGCAGTTAGTACATGCTTTCATCATGTGTTTTTCTCCTGAAAATTGACATGCATATTTTACCTGCAGAAATAATATTACAGTTTTTTACACAGAGACAATCAACAAAGACAACACGCAACCAAACACTCAGTAATTAACTCTCTCTCTCTCTCTCTTTCTTAATTAGTAGTGAAAGTGATGAGGGTCAGAGTGGTCACCTTGAGAGGTGGTTGGCTTCAAGATGGTTGGCTCTTAGTCTTCTTGTAAACTCCAGCAATGCTGCTATTACACTAGAAGAACACAAGAGACACATAAATTTGGAAAATAATTTTGAAGCAATAATTAATATATAATCTATGCATGTTTAAATTAGTAGTGGAAATTAGGTGAAAGTCTAGACTCTACATATGACAGAATATGTCAAAGATGGAACTGAGGATCTAATAATTTTAACATTAACTAACATATTACCAGATCACTTGACCTTCTACTTGGCAAACATTTCTGTGTGTAGAAAATAGTATTTTGGTCTCAAATTTGTGAGGTAACATTGCTAGTTACAAGTTATGGATGGTTATGGTAACTATGAAAATGAAAGCAGTATCTGATATTCTGATTTATCGATTATTATCTCTTATGCTTCCCAATCTTTACTGTGTCACTTTGTTTTGCACCTCCATTTGTCATGTGCTGGGATATTCCATTCAACAACAGTTATTTTACTTTTAAAATCAGGAATCAGGGCTTTTCGTAGGTAGTAGTAAAATAGTGTGGCATGGTGCTCCCATTGTTTATTGTATTCCATACATTGTAAGAGAACTAGACATCCCCATTTTGAATTTGGAAAAAAATTGTGGAAGTTAGGGTGTCTTCACTATTCGTTAACCAAGTTGTAATTGATTTCAGTTTAACAGTCAAATTTTGCCAACTTTTATTTTTTAGACTGGGCAATCACCAGATAGAAGTTTTAGAAAGAACATAACAGGGCTGGATGCAGAAGGGGAGTTAGACAGTTAAAGATGCCTCTATTTTTTTTTTGTTCAATTTTGTCTTACATGACCTACTAACATTACTACAGATTCTAGCTATTGACATTCAAAACTTTCACCATCTATAGCAGCCTTTCCAAGTTTCATAATTAATTAAATACATCCATTATGTTAGTGACATACTTGCATGATCCAATGAAACAAATAGTAAACGGTAGAATTGGGAGGAATAAAAAATTGCTAAATCCTCAGTTCAGTAATTCAAGTGATAATGACAATTTAATTATGAATCTATTCCATAATGTAGTCTACAGTATTCGGTTCCTTTTTTTTTTGTTCACCTACCTGCTGAATTTAATAGGATAAAAGTAGTGGATTATTTCCCAATCTATTCCATTGCTTGACTTTTCTTTTTACGATTATAGATTTAAAAAAAACAATTTACATAAGTAGACTTGAATGGAAACTATTTTTTAACACAGAACAACCCAATAATTACCTCAGATGTGTGATTTGGTACTTGGTTTTCCTTTGATCTGTCTTGTTGTAAGTGAAATCCAATAAACATCAAATGGAAGCAAGCAACACTAATGGATGGGAAGAAGAAATTGGCACCATATGTGACCAAGGTGCCCCAGAACCCTGAAATTCCTGATCATGTCCATGGTGATATAAGTTGCCACTTTGTACTGGGAGCAAATTCGAACATAGTCATTAATAAAAATCCAACAGACTAGCTGTCATCTACAAGATCTACGTGTGACACATCAATCAACGTGATTTATTTATATCCAAAAATTAGATCTAGCATGAAGCAATTAATCTACAAGAACGGATTGTATAAGCATTACCGTGAAACAACACTTGGATCATATAAGCATTACCTCTGCCACTTCTCTGTATGTAGCTTAATGTAAGCAGCTTTTCCAAATGTGCTTCGGTCTTTCAAAATCAAAGTACTTAAGTTGGTCTGCTCCAACACAAGGAATAACTCAGGCTTAATGGGATGACCTGATGACTGATGTTGAAATGTCACCAACTTACAACTCAAAGCTGTCAATATTAGAGGTCAAGCTAATAGTATTTCAGCAATGTAACTGAGGTCTGCATTTGTATTTTACTGTTAATTGGAAGACAGAAATATTACCTTTAAGACCATTGGATTTACTCAAACTGCGGACAACATATCATGCTTGTATACTGAGACATCATCAGCTTAATGAAGACTTGGATGATCTGAGCCATATGTTGCTGCTTCTGCAATTGACTCATCCTCATTCCACCTCATACTTGATTTCTACAAAATTAAATTAAACATACATATAAACAGTTTTTTTTTCAGGTAAAAAGAAGGACAGCAGTGCTGCTGCCAAAGGGACTGATGAATATGTAGTTGTAGTGGAGCTTCAGCCACCCAGCTTTGGTAGTATTGATGCTTGCAACAAATATGTAAATAAGAGTCAATAGGTCGCTGGAAATTCCAAAAATAAAAAGAAGAATAAGAACAAGAGTGGAAGAACTGCTCAAGAGGAGGAACATTCGGAAAACCTTATTGCTACCTTTTGGTGAGGCCCCTATTGTACCCAAACCCATAACTCCACCAAAACATCAAGGAAACCTTCATTAAGATGTCTTGGTCACACATAGAACTACTAGGTACAGAGAAAGATAGAATTTCATGCAATTGATGTGAAAAAAGATAACAATTTTAAATATAAAGACATAATCCCAACAACATTCACAGCGTGTTAAAAAAATAAAGTGTTCAATTCATGACCTCTATATACATCCTACTATGTAAAAGCTGGGCTGAACATCTAATGTTGTGTCAGCGACTTAGTTTTAACTTCTAACAAATACGCTGCCCATTTTTGCCGAATTGTTGTTATGTGCTCCATGTCTAACGGTGACGCATCGAGAAACCACTACATGATTAAAAAAACAGGAACATAACATGAACAAACATAATGGATGATGTACGAAGTTGATAGTAACTTGTAGACTTTAAACAAAGTGGGTACAAAATGTAATTTACCTTGTTCCATTCACTCTTCACATACCCGCTGACTATGTTCCACAGCCAATGCATCACGTAATAGCCACACTCATAGCCTCCGGTTTGAACATGGCTCTAAAATTAACCATCAAATAATTGGTAATCAGATAGGGACACATGAACGCTAACAACATAACTATATAAGTCGATAATGATTAAATGGCTAACCTTTACTTCAATCCATTTTGGTATGGCATTAGACGTTTTCACACGGAATGTTGGCTTCAATGTCTTCATTGCATTGAATTACAAATGAAAAATAACTAGTTGGGGTGGGTTAAGGAGGTAACATTTATTTTATTTTGAAGTTCTTAGGACAACTAACTTGTTAATTGCCATTTTGATGTAGGGGTCAGGCTTCCTATGTAATGAACAGAACCACACAACTTCGTAAGACCAAGGACATAGCACAACAAGTTGCCAATGGGCCCTGAAATCAATAATATCTTGTACTGGTTATTATGCAAAATATGGCAAACAGATCAAAAACCATTATTTGTACTTACTGATTCAAGTAAACTCCTAGGTACACTTGTCTCTGTGATTCCTTCATCAATGTTTCAATGTATTTTTCACACTTGAAGTCTTTCCTTTGCACAGTGTATTGACTAAGGCTCCAAGAATCCATAGACCGAACCATGTCCTAAGGTTGTACTTTGTTCTTCCATAAACCTAATTTGAACACATGACATTGAAATAAAACAACATCCACGAAATTCCTGGAGCATAACAAATTGTCTTAAAGAAAGCACACCATGAAAGTGAGTTTACTTACATGATCCACAACTGCAGCACGAATATGTTCAAACATTTGTCGCCTGATACGATTTCATTCACATCAGAAAAAGTTAAGAATAATGATGTCACTACATCTCCAAGACCAAATTTAGAACCATCCCACAACAACTCCATCGACTTCTTGTAAAAAAGAAATAGATTCTGAATCAGCCCACCCAATGGGTCATCGTCACCATTAGTATTCGACCTTTGAACAGGTTCAATGGGTTTCTTTTCACACAACTGTGGATCCTATATTCGTAAATAACTATGTGTAGTTAATTTATTGAAGAGGTTATGAAAATAAACAATGTCTTAATCTTAATCAAACATTTTTTTTATGTAAAACCATGATTCCATAGAGTTCATACCTAGGGAGCTACAAGTTTCACAAGATATGTGGGCCATGTAACAAATGTGTCAAGGGTTTGTCTGACATATTGGATTTCAGATGATGGGAAAGGGACTTCAGCGTCTCCTTCGATAATGGCGGTAACACTAACCCTTACGACATCATCTGAATAAGCCACATTGTGTATGGTCGACACCCCTTGCTCAACTTTTCCCAAAGCCGCCAGCTTTGTAGATTGTCCACAACCAACATACAGTCCCATAGTGGCAGTCACATTTGTAACATGCTCTTCTGCTGATGGATTTGCTGCATTTTCAGCACAACTCCCCTTTGTGCTGACACGTGCAGCTAATTGCTGAACATCTACATCAACCGGAGGAGACGGTGGTGATGCTATTTGGGACAACTCCATTTTGATCGCCTCCTTCAACTCTTATTTCATTCTGTCATGAAACTGTTGTGTGATTTGCTCAACATATTTTTTGGTTTCTTCCTCTTGTTTTCTCATCCACTGTTGTTGCAGATTTTCAACAAAGTCAGCCAAATCTTGTGGTTGATGGATGCCAGCGAACTGCTTGAGCCACGGGATGCCTGTCCAAAATACTGAAGTATTGTCACACCGGTCCCTGCGACACGAACACGCCCAAGGTGCTCTGGTCTTCCTAAGGCAGTGTTGAGAATATCGTTTCGCCCGTGGGGAACAAAGCTACCTTGTGTTGTTTGTTCTTCTAACGAGTCTTGCAAGAAGCACGAGTTACCAACCACAAAATCAAAACGCAGTTCGTCTAAATGAACAAACATGCTTCAACACAAAATATGATAGTTACTATTTTATCAGATATTTCTCTGGCCGCTTTAGATGTCATCTTCCCATATCTCTTTGTTCGAGCCATCTTCCACTTAACATGTCTTGGAATAGAAGATGGTGGGTCATCGAGCAATGTAGGGTCCTCAGTTTACATTGCATCGTGTTGTTTTTTATTGATCTTTTCTTCCATCATCTTTTTCTCAAGTAACTCGTAACCCCCTTGAGATAGGACGTGTGGACAATCATTGAATTTCTGAATTTCCTGGGCCTTTTTTCTAACTCCTAAGCAAAACAAAAAATAGTTAATTTGTGTAGATATGTAAATGAAGACTGTTAAATAATTGAAAGGTTGACTTTCACACCATGTAATTATTAGACCATTTTATGTGTACCTGCCAATTAGGATTTGTCCTGCTTGCAATACATGCTTGCCAAGTATCATGGTCTAACCCATATTTAACACAAGGATCTTCTTTATCTTCACCTTGTTTATCAGCATATATGTATTTACTTGTTAGGGAAGACTTAAATTGCCTCCATCTGGTGGCCAACAATGACATCACCTTAGTCTTCACTACATGTGCTTCAACAATAACAAATTTGCCTTGCACCAACAACAATAAGTGACATTTAGTGTATTACTTTGTACCTCTAACAATAAGCAACAAACAAGGTTCTTTCAAATACCAAGATGTCATCCCATATTAGCTGCTTCAGATTTTCCGGTACATCTTTCCATTTTTCATGGGTTATAGGAATTTTTTCCCGTGCAACAACTCCTAGATAGTTATGGAACTTATGTTTGTGGGGCCCCGATCCTCTCCCAATTTGAGGATTAACTTGAACGGATGGTCTACGCTGATTCAAATTCCTTGATGTTAAGCTTCTTAGTCGCGTTGAAGCTCGACTCCTCCTAGACGTACATTTCGAAGGTGCATCTGAAGGCGGAGGGGACCTCGGTGGTGTTGCCATCAATCTATGGAAAAAAAAACAAACAAAAAGTGGATGATTAGCTTTTATTAATTTCCAATTGAAGCAAAACACAAATGCAAAAGTACATATATAATTTGTAAACATCAACTTTGGGGAACATAATGTTATAATGAATTTACCTTCCCAATAAATTAATTTGTTACGTGTTACTGTTTTCCCACAAGCCTTCTTCATGATCGGTACGATTTGCATGCTCATCATCCACCAAATCTTCATCACCAATGGAAGGAATTTGTGTAGCCATTGGCGCCAACTCATGAATATCAGTTGGAGGTTCATGAATTTCATTAAGTAAGCCAGTTGTTCGTCCTTGAATAACCACAGACAACCTTGAATTGCAAGGATCTTGCACATAAAATACTTGTTTGGCTTGTTCAGCCATGATGAAAGGCTCGTCTTTGTAACCCAGTTTATGAAGATCAAAACCAAAGTAAAACCAAGTCGGTCCTTATGAACACCAGTGTTTCCATTAACTCAATTACACTTAAAGACAGGCACTCTGAAATCATTATAATCTACTTCCAAGATTTCTTCAATCACACCAAAGTAAGGCATGGAAGCTCGAATCGGCTTTTTGTCAGCTGCACTAGAAAAGTGTTCAGAAAAAGCCTCAATAGTCACCCACTGTTCTGCACACAACTTTTATTATCCTGTGATTTGGTGTAAAAGGAGAAATTGTTTATATCATATCCCTTCCAAGTAGGGACATTAAGATTTGGCCCTACAGCTAATAAATTTAATTTCTTGGAAGCAGTTGCATCTGCAAGGATTGTTGCTCTAAACCAGTTAATGAAAGTCTTGTTATGCTCTTGTAGTACCCTCATAATGTTCATGTTTGGGTGAGTATCTGTGAGGTGTTGTTTGTGAATTTGTATGTACGGCAAAACTTCCGGTGTGTTGTTCAGAATATACAAATGTGCTTGACAAACCTGTTGATGGGTCATGGTGACGACATTGAATCCTCGTGTACCATGACCTCCCCGGGATAAGCCATGTTGAGGCTGAGGAATCCCAACAGGTTTAACTGTATTCACATACTCGGAACAAAACTCAATACATTCTTCGGCAACATACCGTTCAACAATTGAGGCTTCTGGTAGGTAATGATTCTTGGTATAACCTTTGCAAACTTTCATGAACCGCTCAACAGGATACATCCACCGTAGAAAAACCGGCCCACATAACCTTATCTCCTTAACAAGATGAACAATTAAGTGCATCATGATGTCAAAAAAGGAAGGTGGAAAGAACATTTCCAATTCACATAGCACAATGGCAGCCTCGTTCTCCAATTCATCCAACTGTCTAGGGTCAATAACTTTTCTACAAATAACATTAAAGAAAAAACATAGACGGCTTATGGCAACCCTAACTTTGTCAGGCAAGATACCTCTAATGGCTACAGGCAACAGTTCTTGCATTAAAATGTGACAATCGTGAGATTTCAAGCCAACCAATTTAAGGTCCTTCATTGAAACAAGGCTCTTGATATTTGAAGTGTATCCTTGAGGGACTTTCAAAGTTCCCAAACATTGACAAAAACTTTTTTTCTCCTTTGTTGACATGATGTGACATGCAGGGGGCAAATAAACTTGACGACCATTTGATATGGAATGCAATTGTTCACGTATACCTAATTCAACCAAATCTTGACGACTTTTCAAACCATCCTTTGTCTTGCCTTTTATGTTCAGTAGGGTGCCAATTAAGCTGTCGCATACATTTTTCTCAACATGCATGACATCTATACAATGTCTAACATCTAGATCGGTCCAGTACGGAAGATCAAAGAAAATTGACCTTTTCTTCCAAATGTTCTTCTGCATCGAATCCTTCTTTTGGGTCTTCCCAAAGATAGTCATAATGTCCTTAACCCGATCATAAACTTGATTTCCATCTAACGGTTTCGGGGCTCGTTCATCCTCCTGCCTTCCATTAAAAGCTTTTTTCAATCGCCGATACGGGTGATAAGGTTTCAAAAATCTGTGATGCCTATTATAGACTGTTTTCTTTCCATGCTTTCATTGGACGTACATTGTTTGTTTCTCGCATATAGGACACACATGATGTCCTTTGATGCTGTATCCACTCAAATTCCCATATGCTGGAAAGTCATTAATAGTACAAAAAACCATTGCTCGCAACATGAAAGTTTGTTGCGCATTCGTATCAAACACCTCAACGCCGTCAACCCATAATTTTCGCAAGTCTTCAATCAATGGAGTAAGGTAGACATCAATGTCATTGCCTGGTTGTCTTGGACCAGCTATCATCATAGCCAACATAATGTACTTTCGCTTCATGCATAACCAATGAGGTAGATTGTAATTAATCAACAGAACTGGCCATGAACTGTGGTTGGTACTTAAACTACCAAAATGATTCATGCCATCTGAAGCAAGACCAAGCCTTAGGTGTCTTGGCTCAATACCAAAATCAGGATACAAACAATCAATTGACTTCCATTGGGGAGAATCGACAGGATGGCGAAGCAACCCATCAATTATTCTTCCTTCTGCATGCCACCTAACATGTTTGGCATCATTTTTATTAGAAAACAGCTGCTTAAATCTTGGAATAATGGGAAGATACCAACAAACTTTTGCTGGACGAGGGTTCTTTGGTGTCTCATCATCAGTACTATCGTTGTCCTTCACTTTGTACCGGGATACCCCACATGTGGGGCAATTGTTCAGTGTGGCAAACTTTTTCCTATACAATATACAATCGTTAGGACAAGCATGAATTTTCTGGTACTCCAGACCCACCGGACATAATATCTTCTTTGCCTCGTAGTGACTTTTGGGGAGTACGTTGTCTTCAGGAAGCATGTTTTTCAATAATAGTAGCAATTCTGTGAAGCTTTTGTCACTCCACCCATATCTTGCCTTCAAGTTCACCAAACCTAACACGGCTGACATCCTTGTGAATGTTGTGCACCCTCCATACAATGACTTAATTGAATCACTTTGTAATTCGTCATAGTAAGGTGCATGTGCTTCATGAAAACCCTCTTGCCCAATATCACGTATCATTTCTTCTAACCGACATCCGAATACCTCATCACCATATACCGTTTCAGACATTGATGCCATGTCAGAGAATTCTCCATGCCAAATCCATTTAGTATAACTTTGGATTATGCTTTCACATATAAGATGCTCCCTTATCTCATTTAGTGGCTGTCATCTTCCATTTGCACATTTAACACAAGGGCAGAAGAACTTGCCACCCAATGATGCTGCATTAATTTCAGCAAATTCCAAGAAGAATTGAACACCATTCTCATACTCGTCACTTATACGTGCTGCTTTCATCCAACTGCGATCCATGTTTAGTCTGCTGTGATACTTACAAGGTTATCCAAAATGCGTCAACATGGGACCTAGTTCATTATAGGTGTGGCCCTATCCCATTCAAGAGGACCCAATTTGTTTACACAATTCATGTGTACAAGTTAAGTATGGAATGTTTAATTTGACAAAATTTTGGCAGCATTTCACTTCCATCTCCAAGTACACGAAGTGAAACCAGTGAAAAATCAATTCACCACATCTCAAATGTGCACCTAGAGATCAAAGCGACATGCATTTAACCAAAATTTCATCAAATTAAACAAACCATACTTAACCTCCACACAAGAATTATGTAAACAAATTGAATCTTCCCAAACTGTCCAAACGGACAATTCAAGGTCCAATACAACGATTAATCCAAACTATCTGTATTAATCATTGTATTGAAGCTCGAACGGGACACTAAGGTTCACTACAAATGCAGAAAACTTTTATACAATGTATAACACATGTTAGACATGTAAATGTCATAGCCAAAAAAGTGTCACAAACATTTTCATACCTCCAAAGAAGGGCACAAACAAGAAACGCAACTTGGGTGATGACAATGTGATGGAATCCAAAAATGTGACGGAGTACACAAAGATTGTTAGCTATGGCAACCAGTAAGTTCCTTTCTCTAATAGGGTGACTTAGTTGTACTTGCAAAGAAAATAAAATCCAAATTAATTTGAATGTGGCCCAACGAGGTAATAATTTGCAGAAAATTATACTAATTAGGAAACTTACAAGTGAGAAATTATTAGCTGGGCTGTAAGGCCCTTTTTGGGTCTCAAACTGCACTCACGACATTTCTTGCAGCTGGAAGATAGAAAGAAATGTACAAGTGAGAAATGGTTAAAATATTGTGAGCAAAGGAAGCAAACTAATCGATTCAAGGAGGGTCGAAGGGAGCTTAGGGGGAAGAATATGGGAGACTATTACAGGTGAAAGAATGAGAAAGGAAAAGATGGAGGGGTTATATTAGAAGTTAGGCCCTCAGAAATTTACAATAGCAGCCTCCATTTTATTTACCAAAACACTCTTTAAGTTTTAAAAATTTCTACAAGCTTACTAATGGATATTTAATGGCAACGAATCAGAGCTGCTGCAATCTTTAAAGTAAATATTAAATTACAGATTGCAACTTGTTTTTTAAAACAAATGAAGATTAAAGTCTACTTTAAATAAACTGGGACACAAACACAGGTAAAATCAATCAATCCTTTTACAAGTTAAAATGAAGATAAATATATTTTTCAACTTTTGAGAAAATTGATTTTACTTCTATATTTTCCTTTCCTATAAGTTGTTGAAAAGTTCATCCAAATTCAGGCTGACTTTATCTGACAAGTTGCACACAAAACATGGGGATTAATGGAAAATCTTTGGTAAACCTGTTTCCATGGAATCTGTCAGTCAAGAAGACATGGATAAAACTACATTATTGTCAATTAATTTCGAATACTTTGTTCATGATATGGTTGTTTCACCCTTCTGATCTTCCAATAGGACCTACGACAATCTTCTAATTTTGTTACCTTTTGCAACTGCTCTGGCTTCAGATTTTGGTCTGTAGTTTTCTGCTCCAATGTTTCTGTAAGTGGAATCTGAATTTAACATTCAAAATATTAGGCTAGGAAAATGTGAAAACACTATTTGAGATAGTTGTTTAGCAAGACTGAGAATAAAAACACATCCACCATGTCATGCATTCAAATTCTCTAGATAATGACCAAAACAATTAAAGTGTTCAATTAACTTACTAAGTTGCTTAGCCTATCATAGTATTATACTTTGTAATTCTGATATTCATTTCTCTAATCACAATCATTTTGTTTTAAAAAAAAACAATTGTCCTTCAAGTGTTTGGTCTGACACAATCTCCTTGGTAAAGTTGATATAATTATTTGAAGTTCTGTACATTTGTCATTAATAAGGACACACATACACACTTGTTTAATGAGACAAGTCATGCAAAATCCCAAGTGCTTCCCAGAAGGATTGCGTTGATGTGGATGCATGTTTTGAGAATTCTTCAACTAGACTAGGTAAAATATTAGCCACATAAAATCATAAACCTACTAGATTTTATAATGGTAACAACTTATGGAAACATATCCAATGCTCCAAAAGAACAAACAGATTCCAAAGAATTCATTAGGAACAACAATACAACATTCAGTTTTCCAGCAACCTACCTACAGCAATATTTTATCCTGAACCACACCATGGAAGAACTACAAAATTGAGTATCTCCTATATGTGATGATCAAGATTCATCTCAGTATCATACTGCAACTTACAACAAGAGAGATGATAGCAAGGATCTATCCTTATTGTCAAAACAAACAAAGCTACCTAAAAATGGGACTAGTGAAACCTTTGCATCACTAACATTGTGATTGATAGAGAAAGAAATGAAAGGGAGGGGAGGGACTTGGATAAAAATCCTTGTTTGATTCAAAGCTTTGGAAGGGAGATGAGAGAAAATGAGTGGGCAATGGTCCCTCCCCTCCACTATGTGGCTCCCATTTCCTTCTCCTCTTTTAAACTAAACAGTCAATATTCTGTAAGTTGTATAAGATGTATTTATAAATAACTAATACAACATGATGAGAGTCATGAACCATAATGGTGGTAACTAAGAAGGGGCCATGAATATCATGAATAACGGTGAACTGTTATTGGAATTACAAACAACCCATTCATGCACCATAGTAATTAATAAGATTCCCTTGTAATCCCTTGTTGACATAATTTTTCCACAATTTTAAGCTTATTTTTGGCCAAAAATAGCCTTGTAGGATCATTAGTATATGGAAAGCTTTTCTCATTGTCATTTTGCATCCGAGAAACACGTGACGTTCCTCATCACTTTGAGTGTTCTTTCTTATATATCTTGAGTTTGCTGAGCCGAAAAGATTTTAAAGTTCATGGAACAACATGACTTGAATATCTTCTTTCCTACGCTCTAAACCAGATCTTAAGAACATCAATAGAAACAAAGGAGAGATAAGGGATCATGTAAAAAAGAAAAATGTAAACAGAAAGTTGCAGAGGCTACTTACCTGCAGCAAAATGCATCTTTATCCAATAAATAAAATAGAGAGAGAGACAGACAGATAGAGAGAGCAAGATAGCTCTCCAATCTAGCAGCATATCGGTTAAAAATTCCCTCGAGATAGAAGTGAGTAGCAGACACAAAACAAATCCTATCACATAAGGTAATGAGACACCTTGAAAATATGGGCAATCCATGCCAACCTATACCCATGAAATTAAGTCTAATACTCCTCATGGCTCATGCATAAACAATAATAGTTAAACAACAGGACCATAACCTATGAAGCACAACCCAAACACTAGATATGACATGGACACAACTAATGTTCAAAATAGAGGACAACACACACACATAACAGTTTCTACTGTACCATTATCTTCCAATTTTGTTTCTATACATTAAGCAATAAAGGCAAAATACAAATTTATACAATTTTAAACTGCCAAACATGAAACTGCCTGACCCTGCACTTATATCAGAATTGTAGAGGATCCAATTCACACTATGACAAGCACATATCACATCAATCATACATTTAAAGATTTATTTTATTAAATTCTTAACTCTACTATTTCATGTTGCAACAAGAGACATGTTAAGAAGCTTCATTTTCTTCGCAATAAATAATTGAGGGACACATTAGCAGGATAAGTCGCAGCACACTGAACCACCAAGGAACTAAAGGGCAGGGATGCTTCCAACATTCAGTTTTAGGACATTTTTGCCAAATGGAAATCTTTGTTCATCTTACACTATTTAAGAAAAAGGAATTGGCTGTTTACAAGGTACTTAAAAAGAGCTTAAAGGTTGTACATCGGAGACAAAGAGACATAGAAACTCAAATAAGGGAAATGTTTTGTGGAGACTTCAATGTAGTAGGTGATATGCAAAGATCTAAACAAAGAGATAAAGACAAACTGAGTGTGTCAATGTTGCTAAAATATGCAAGAGAAATGGAAAAAAAATTGAAATCTTAAGAAATATGAATAAAAGATCGAACTAACATACATAACATGATTTTTCTATCACCTAACTACATTTGTTGAATTCTTAGGTCTGTGTGTATGAGTCTGATAGGAGAGATAATTTTCCAATGTAAACACATGAAATTAAAATCTCTCACGAAAGGGGCGGCATTTGTATTTTGTTATGTGTGTATGTTGATTAGAGTGTAAATTTTGTTATCAAATATATCCTAACTTCTGGTAAGAAGTGTAGAAATAAAGTTTATTAGAGATTAATAATTCTGGCATGCCTTGATTTTGAAATGGGACAACTTCTTCCCTTAAACTTTGTTCATAATGTCCATAAAACTTCACAACTAAACCTTGTTTATTTATGAAATAGCAATTAACTTAAAGACTTAATTAGATAGCAATTTTACTGAGAGAAATAGAGACAAAGAACTGAAACAAGTGTACCATTGCATAACCTAGTAAATTCTGAAACAGTTTTGCTTTTCATAGCATTCGTTCATGAAATGATTCCTCAAAATCCTAAAACAATTATTTGGAACAATTATCTCTAAAGTAATTGGCTAGAAATTAGAAAGAATAGCAGGAACATTGAAAGAAAGGGAAACCCGATAACATGGTTCAAACATGGACACATTACGAAGATTTCAGTTAAACACCCATGCATTTCAAAATTTAAGTAATTTATTTCGCGAACTAATTACTCATCTGTCAGAAACACAAATATTAAGTTAAACACCCACATTAGGAATTTTGAAAATACAAAAATAGTGGTAGCAAGGTCGGAAGCAACGACCCTCCATTACTTCGACAACACCATGCCAAATGTGTAACACCGTAAAGAACAAGCACAAATAATGGAGCTTCTTACACCCATACCTGTAAATGACTGCAGAGCTCCTCACGACACTGGAACGAATGCGTAAACTCTTCAATGGTGACCTCGCACAGCATACATGGCTAATGTGAAATGGCTTCTTCGTGTACGAGTAAGCATCAAAGCTGGAGTGAAACAGCGGTGCAGATGTTGTTGTTAGACAGCAGCGGCCGGCGCAGGAAATGGTCGAAGAAGGTGGAGTGAAACCCTAGCTAGGTTAAGTGTTTTTATTTTTTAAAAACGAATCAAAGACAGTTATTATGGAAACCAAATTTGAATAACTGAAGACAACGACAGTTTATATATAACCGTATTTGTATTATGATAAACAATGTCGGTCCTCCTATAAACCGTCCTCGTTTTTGTATTATTGTTCAAATAATTACAAAATTGCCACCGCATACTATACTACGTCGGTTTTCTTACAACCGACGCTGATTGCCCGTCGTAGAAACTACCTTTTGTAGTAGTGCAGTAAATGTCAACTCATAATTAATTATAACATTAACAAAACAAATTCCTACATAAGTTTACTAATTCAAATTATAAATATATTTCACTTTGTTAAAGACTTATCAATCTTCAATACTTCCTTCGGTCTCAATTATAAGTATAAAAAAAGACATATTTCACATTTATTAATGAAATTAGTTAACTTCATTAAAGTGTGAGAGTTTCAATTTAAAAATGAATTTTATTCCTAAATTATCCTTCATTGAAACTTGATATCAAACATAAAAGAGCCTTTGGTCATACTAAATGAAGGATATTTTGAATATAGTCTCATTAAATAATAAGGCAAAATAAATAGAGATTTGCTTATATTTGAGACAAAAAACAAAGGACTTTCATTGCTTATATTTGAGACCGGAGAAAGTATACAAAAACAAACTCACCATATTAACAACAAATATAATTCCTACAAGCTTACTTGTATATATCTAAAATTTTAAATTTTAAATTCTATCAAACGCCATTTTTATCTAAAATAATTTTCACAAAATTCTTCACCCTTAACTGAGTACACATAATGAAAAAGCAATGACAAAGTTTGTCAAAATACATGATCAACATGAAAGCTTTCACCATGTTATTTTCGAACAATTTTTTTTAACATTGAGATAACTTGATTTTCCCTTCTGGTTGAATCTTTCTCATGCATAAAATAGTATGTGAGTTGTTGGATATTTTTGATAGTCTACCTATTTTAAGAAAATTGATCCCTTGTGTCTTCATGTCATCTCGTCACTTTCCCGTTCTCATTCTCATGCTTCCCTAAACTATTCCACTCCTTCCTTCTATTTTCTCATCTCATTCTTTTTTTTCCAGTCTCTTCTCATTTTATTTTTTCGTTCTTCATCAAGTACTCCCAGTGAAATTGTAAACCCCTTCTCAAATATCTCTCTTCCTTTTTCCTTTTGCATCTCTCTCATTCACCATTGTTGTCATAAAACAACATCTTTTTTCCTATTGGGCTCTTTCACTCTTCCTATATTTTCCTATTTCCAAAAGACCTATTCTCTTTTCTCAAATGGTTATATATCTCCTCCTCCTCCTTGGTCTCTTTTATATCAAAAGAAAACACATATGAAGATGAAGAAACATAAAAGATATTTATATACATTTAATGATGACTTCGAACGAGAAGAAACAAGAACCTTTAGAACAAAAACTTTCTCAAAGAGCTTATTTAAACAAGACTTGAGGAGAATAATACAAGTTACAATCTCTAGACAAATAATTTTTTTTGCTTTGATAATTTTTCCAAGTCTCACTATGGACACAAAAAAAAGCTTAAATCATACATCCTTTGCTTAGAAAAGTTAACCTTGTATTTATGCTAAACTTTTATATCCCTAATCTTGTAATCTTATAATCTTTCAAATTGTTTGTTTGTGAAAGCCTTAAAGAGACTCAACATGAAAGGATACTTGGGTTTATAACATTGTGTGTATGCCAGAAGTGACAAATAAGTAACATTGTTTGTAACAAGTGTGGTTAGTGAAACCCTTTGTGATGAAGGAAAATTGAATATAGCTTAATCTGAGTGAACCAATATGAAACTTGTATTTTGAAAATAAGTCTGGGTTCATAAAAGTTTTCATGACACTAGATGAGTCACATTCCAGCCAAAAATTATTCTAGCCTTTGTTATTGCATATTTCAATTGTTGTAATAGCTCCCATAAGCTCAACTATCAGAGAGTTAGATATCCCCAAAGAGAGAAAGAAAGATAAGTACCCAAGGAATTCCCCTCTGAAATTCCTAAAAATTCCACCGCAACCTGTAGTACTAGGATTCCCTTTGGACGTGTCCTCCATGTTACATTTAACCCAACCCCTCAACGTAGGATTCCAAAAGACATGGATGATGTTTTCAGCTTTTCTAGGATGGTCCTTAATCCCAAGCTACCTCTTGATGACAAATTTAGAGATGAAAGAATTCATGTAAGCAAATGAAACATTACCTGATATCTTGGTCTTTGCAATTCTCAAGGTGATAGCATAGTGGACAAAAATAGCTTTATTCTTGAAACGAAGACTATTCTTGCAATGCCATATGGCCCAGACTGAGAAAATACCAACTGCTAAAATGATATCTTGCATATGGCTAGACCATCCACACTAAATTGAGCAAAACAACTCTTGAATGGAGGATAAGTTGAGCATGCAATTGAAAATATTTTGAGAAAGTAGACACAATGTTGTAAGCATATTTTTTACATTAAGTTCAACATCCATTCACATATTTTCAACATTAAAATAGTAGTTGAAGTACAATAACTAAATGGAGATCATAAATATAATGATTTAGAGAAAACATTTACCTCCTAAAAAAATAAAACTATTTTGAACCAAATAGTATTTTCTTGAACTAAATACAATTTTATCGACCACAACCAACATAAATTGAAGCATTTAATTGAATTATTGATATCATCCATCATTATATAGCTTTTTTCCTTATTGTGCTAGTGTTGATGTGTTGAATGATGATTTGATTTGAATGAGAACTTTATTTTTACTGCTATATTGTAATGGCAAATATCACAAGAAAAGTGATTGAATTGTGACTTTTGAAATTTAAAACCTTTTTCTTGAATAACAACGTTATTGTCTATTGATAAAACGTGTAAACACAAATATCAAATTTTCGCAAATGGGTTCAAATGATAGACCCAGATTTTATAAAAACAGAGTTTTTCAAAAACAAAAATCAAATTTGAACCTTAAGTCAGTTTAAAACACACAAAAAAAGCAAATAAAGATAAGTCACAAAAATTTATATTGATCCATCTCAATCATTGAGACTACGTCTAGTTCTTGGTGAACCACCAAGTTCCACTAAATTTAACAGATTACAATTATTAATCACTACCATTTCTAGTTTTATAACTCAAGCTCTACACCAAGCTTGCTACAACTGGTATTTTTTGTCCTACCAAGCCACTGCTGGCTCAAATACAAATAAAAAAAAATTGTTGTTTGCTTGTCCATTGACTAACACTCAATCATCTTAAAGACGGATATACAATATTAACATTTGGTCTTTTTCTCTCAAGGTGTTTTGAGAGCTTTACAAGAATTTACAAGAATATACAAAGAGTTTTTTATAGAAAGAATTTGAATATGAGCATGGAGGTTCTTGTTTCATGTTTTCAAAACTTCTGGTATATATAGGTCTTCTTCAACAAGTGTCTGTTATCTCTAAATGGATAAATATCTTGACTTAAGCTTGTATCTGAAGATTGTTCCTGATAGAGTGTTTAATGTTTGCATTAAACGCACATACTTCTTCATGTTGGAAAATCATTGTCTTTAGCTATAATGTTGAACACTCCAGTATAAAACTACTTTCTTTTGCGTCAGAGCAGGTCTGCACAACAGAAACTTCTTTTGATAACAATTGACAACTTTCAGAACTTAATCTGCATTTATTCTTTATAGGATTTGACTCATCCTAGGAGAATGTCTCTATAAAACAAATCTCAAACATAGAGTATTAAATGAAGTTTTAAATGACTTCTTTTAATGTTGTATCAAATCATGACTGTAGCTTGTTATCGTTTGAAACATTAGACGTAGACTCTCAAAGCATGTTTTAATATTGCATAAGATGCAACTTTTAACCTTTTTATTTGTTTATATTTAGTCAAAATAATTAATGATCATAATTCTTCTTAAGACACATATGTCTTTTGACTTAACATATATAATCTCATTGCAGTTATTGTTTTTTACATTAATTTAGAGCAATATTAGGTGAGTATTTTGGTAGGAGAAGCCATATGTGGAAAAAGGTAACTATACAAGTTAAACCATGAAAACATGTGCTCAAAATGCTAAGAATCTCTATGGAAGGACATGACCAATACTTTGCGCATGTGTTAAAAAAGAAACTAGACATATTCCTTTGGTTACTAGAATAGAAAAAAGCAATAAAACATGACAAACATTAAATTGTACTTTCAAATGTTATGTTCTACTGGATAATTGTTGACCATCATTATATGTGGCGATTAGAAGAGTAATTGATTACAATTAAGATTAGTTATATAGCTAACTTTCTAATAATAATGTATTATATATCGCAAGTTGGTTCTATATGGGTGGTCAATGGAGATCTCTAATCCAAGGATAGGCATCATAGTGAACTAAACATGTAGTTCCCAACTGTGCAGGTATTCCTAAGGCATTTAACATTAAGAATTAATTTTCCTTTATATCTTTAACTTTCTAGAATATTAATTTTTTGAAACTCTTTTTTTAGTTTTAGATTTTTATTCTGTAACATGATGTGATTTTGAACTTTGAATTCCATTACTATTTATATTTTTTGCTCATTTCTTTTATTTTTACAAATTTTCATTTACTCTAACTTTTGTTTGTCTTTCCTATTTCACTATTTTTTTGGAAGAACAAGTAATTATTTTCAATGTGCAAGTCGTCCATGAAGGATTGTGAATGTTTTAGGCTCACAAGGTGCCGATTGTCTTTTACTCACTGTAGCTATCACGTCACTAAGTGTAGGTTTGTCAATTTCAAGCTTTGCTATGTTATTTTGCTGATAGTTTGTTTCTAATTTGTTCTTAATTGAGGTAATTTTTAGTCTTATTTAATAGTCATGTTTTGATTTGTATGTGGTCATTCCTTTTAGTGTGTATAGTGTACATTGCTAAGTGTAATTATGTTGATAGTTTAGAGAGAATTGTTGGGTTTAAATTATCCTGTGTTTTGATTCGTATGTCACCCTTCTGATTTGTTCTTTCTATGAATTTTTTGTATGCTTTCGTAGGCTACTTTGTGGTTTGTACCCTTTAATTTAAGGTTGCAATTGTATTGTAATATTTTTATATACATATTATACAAATAGTTGTACAAATATATTTTATAAGACAAATAGTTGTAATAAAAAATTCCCAAGTTAAAGTACAAGATGTGTCAAGAAATAAATAGTAGTAGACCAAAAATTCATTAAGGTTGATTATATGAATAGGTAAATAAAACTCAATAACAACTTTCTTTAACCGTAAAATGAATACATTTTTTTATAATGGTCAATGAAAATGAATATATTTATATCACTAAAGAACCTTTAGTATATGATAATATAAGTTATTTTATTTTCTTTATTTATTCAATATTACATCTCTATAATGATTTTCTTTTATTCATTGCTTTCTTATGCAATATTACATCTCTCTCAAAGAAACCATTTCTTTTGTTAGCTAATAATTTTAGCTTATGTTGCCTTTCATGATTGTATGAGAAAGGAAATGATTGGGCATGCATTATTGTTCATGCTTGATTTAACCTCTCTTTTATTGCTTTACATCCCAAGTCAATATTGTGGCTCTATGGAGTGAGCAAGTTATTAAGGGATAATAAATGCTATTAAGGATGTTGAAAAACATATTATGCATGTTCCTGAAACTATTATATTTGGCTCAAACATCCACCACTTTGATAAAAAATATGTTTAGTTTATCCCTACAAACTATCATTATATACTGCTTAAAATTTTAATTTATAAAAATTATGTGTGTTTGAACTATCAACCTTGATTGCCAATAATTTAAACCAAAATTTGATTGCTAATAAGTTTCTCAATGATCCCGCTATTACAGTTTTTTGGTTTGCACAAAATTTATAATTATCAACATTTGTAAATTTTGATTGCTAACAAGTTTTTGGCACAAATTCTGATGACTAACAAGTTTCTCAATGTTTTCAACTTTTCACAATTGTCCAATGGAAAATATTGAGCATTATATAAGTGAGGACAAGACCTATAAATTTGAACCTTAAGGTTTTGAGTTAAGGTGTGGTGTCAAATTCACTTATATGGTTCCACATGATCTATAAATCCTCAATGTTTACCCCTCTCGGATTTCTCAACAATTGATATCAGAGTCGACGATTCAACTTGGTGACAGCTCAAACGAGTATAATGGGGTTGGCAGTGGATCCATAGACATGAAAATCCCTTTATCGGAAGTCTTCTTAGCGAGTGAGTTCATTCATGGAGGTCAGGCAACGGGTCCCATAGGTTTTGCAATGGTGTAAGGTACTGGAGCATGTCGGCGGCAATGGCTAAACAATGTCGAGGCAACCATGATTAAGCTCTAAAGGCCACCATTGGATACTTATGGATTGAAAATGACTTCCACTTGAGGGGGAGGCTACTATGTGGAATAGACTCACACTTGAAGAGGATATTGTTGGAGTACAAGCTTGTGGTGAAGTCCTCGCATTTGGTAGGAATGAGAATATTCAACACTAGGGGTGTTTAGAACCGAACTGAACAGATAAAAAATTAATTGAAAATTGATCCAAAAAAATGATAACCGTTCAAAATAGCTAACTGATCAAAACTGATAACCGATCAAAACTGAAGTGTCTTTGGATTTTTTGGATTTTTTTAGTGAATTGAGCAGTTCGGTTGGGTTTTTGGTTTGAGGCTGTAGAACCAACACGAACCGAACTGAACCGCAGGTGTGTATAGTAATTGTAAACCTAAAATCAAAATAGTTACCTTTTTGTTTCTCTTTTGTGCCACTACTCAGTACTCACTTACGACCTACTACTTACAGTATCTCCGTCCCTCGAGTCTCGACCTCTTTGCTCTCTTCGTCCCTCAGTCTCTTGCTTGATCTCTTTTTCTATGCTTTCTTCGTCCCTCACTCTCCCGCTTGACCTCTCTGCTATCTCTGTCTCTCACTCTCTCTTGAATAGTCACCATGAGCTAGAGCTGAGCCGCCACTCTCGCAAGTATTGACCTTTTCACAAATCTACTACCTGAGCCACCGTGAGCCAGAGCCCAAACCCACTGTGAGCCACCACTGTCAACGATTCAAAGTTTGTGAGCCACCATTGTTACACTATATGCTATTATTGCTATTAGTTGTGACAAATTTCATTGTACTATTATTGTGTAGTTTTCGATGAATCCTATGCTATAGTTTTCAACAAATTGCAAAAATCAAACCAAATCAAATCGCAAAAGATTGGTTTGGTTCAATTCAAATTTTATTTTAAATGAAAATTGAACCAAATTCAACCGCATGTGATTTTAAAATTTGATTGAGGTGACTTTTTGATAAAAAATCGAACCAAACCAAGTTGTGAATACCCCTATTGAACATCATATAAGTAAATATAAGACCCATAAACCTGAACCTTAAAGTTTTGGGTTAAGATATAATATCAGATTCATTTATATAATTATTCATGACTCACTAATATAAATCTTTCGGATATTTACCACTAAAATTTCGCAACAGCTTTAATTTTGGACCCTATATTACGCCTCCCTTTATACAAATGATTAATGATTGATAGGCCATATATAATTCTAACTAAGTTTAGGAAACACACTAATGGTTCAATTCTTGCTTTTGATCCATCTTCATATAGGCAATAATTTCCATCATTTTCTTACAAAGGTGCTGACAGTGACATGTATTCAAGCTTTTAAACTTAGTTAGCTAAAGAAGATTGGAAAGACATATCTTAGTTTTTTTTTTCATTAATAAATAACCTCTATACTTTGCAGATTCTTGAAGTTAACAATTTCTCCTAGATCCATGGTTCACATATATACTTGCTTCAAGCTTGAGAGTCAGTGTACAAGAAAAAATTGCAAATGTGTGTCTTTTCCCCGCTAAAAGGGACCTTTTTAATTGATATATATCCTTTTCTTTTTTAAGACTTGCAACTTATTAACAGAGTTGTAAAACTAAAATTCTATCGTTGAATCGTGAAAGTATTGAATCAGGGTAATTTGATTTAGATTTTAGTTAAAGTGGGATTTAATTTATTCTTAGCATAGATATTTGTTTTTACACAATTAAGATTTATATGATAAAAATGTTTTTTTAACTATTAATAGTTTCTCTAAAAATTGAAAGGGAAGAAAAATTGAATATTTGAACATAAAAGAATGATAATTTGAGATAATTAAAAGAGATAAAAATTGTCTAATTATAGTAGTGTATAAGGGGCATTTATAATATCATAAAAAAAAACTTAAAAGAAAATGCTTAATTGAAAGAAGATAAAATGTATGTCACCTTTCCTTCTAATTTATAATATAGAAGCAAAATAATTTTAACATAATAAATGTCAAAAAATAAAATTGAATTTAAAATAAAATTTTGAAAATAAATTCAAAAAAGTATTACTAATGAAATGAAAAATATATACGTAATTGTTTTATATGTTTGACATTAAAACCAATTCTTATTGACAAAAAAGAAAAGCATCTTGCTTTTTTAAAATTAATTTTATTCTTTGTAACTTTTTGTGTATTTATAAATAGCAAACTTCTAATTAATAATTGGAAATTAATTTGTTAAAGCATCGGAAGTATTGAAATAAGTTTTATCTATTAAAAATATATTTTTCATGAATATAAATAAGAATTAAATATCATATTTAAAGAACTTATTATTTGTTAATTACCGCATACTTTATTTCTTAATTCTCAAGGTCAGCATATTTAATATGCATACCAAAATCTATTTACTCATAAAAAGACACCAAAATATATTTATATTTAAAGTATTACACAATAAATGCATAAAATTATCTAAAATCGGACTTCTTAACTGTATGCATAGAAGATTTTTTTTATTCATACAGTATGCATAGAAGATAAATATTGTATAGTTAATTTAAACAATTTATCATTAATTTTAAAATTCAATTTTTATTCCTTTAAGCAGTGTTTCTTTTTCACATGAATTGTCATAATTGCTAGGTAGATCTCAAATAAAATAAAAGATGTTGTAGCCTTTGAGATACAGAAAGAGATAATCTTGGCCTATGAAAATAACAATGGTTGATTTAAATCTAAAATACAGCTTTTAAGTTTTAACTACAAAGTCAACCATTTTACACATTTTTTTACAAACCCTTTTACACATGAACAAAACAAATTTAAACTTAAAATGGATGTAAAGGATCAAAATTGTATTTTAATAATGAGTACTTTGTTAGAAAGGAAAACAAAATTTGAGGCACTGGTAAGTTGTGGCCCCACAAGATTGCTACTGTGACTGCGGGAGCGAAGGCTCTACAATTTACTCACATTTTTGGCCTTGTGTTGTGTCTGAAAGTTGGAGTGTTTTCTCGTTTGCTGTGCTCAGCTCCTTATGGAGCTCTCACTCTCTCCAACTTCACATCGAGTTCCTTCCACAATTCCCATTTTGAATTCCGCTAAACTATCATCCACTAAGGCCACCACGCCCCAACAACCTTTGTTCTTAGGATTTTCCAAACACTTCAACTCAATTGGGTTGCACCATCACAGTCACAGATGCTGCTCAAATGCTGTTCCCAAGAGACCCCAGAGACCCAGTTCCATAAGGGTGTGTTTGTTTTCCCTTAAAGTTCCAATTTTGATTCCTTTGATTGTGTTTTACTTTTAAAAAAAATGTTGGGTTTTGCTTAGCAGTTCATGGTGAATTGAGATTTGGTAGGATGGAAGGTTTTCAAGTTGCTGATTCCTGCAGTGTTTGGGATAATGGCTTGTTTCTTCATATGCCATTTATCATTTTATTAGTCACTTCAACTTGTTATAACTGACTTTTGGTGGTTTAGTGTGTGATTGGATGAGTATTGACAAAATTGATTCCGAATGAAATTGTTTTTGGTTAAAATTGAGTTTGAAGTGATGTGATTTATGTTTGAGTTATAAAATCAAGTTAATAGTAAAACTTAAGTATAATTTTTTTGATCTAAAACAGAAGTTACCTAGTGCTGCTTCAACTTATAATCAACTCTGGACTCAATAAATTCCTCAACCTGGAACCAAACATGTAAAAAGTTACACAGAATCTAATGTGAAACCAAACATGCACTTACTTGTGGTTTTTGTATGAGATTTTAGTCTTTTTTACCAGTTTAAAGTGAAAAGAATGATGGCAGGCCTGCACTGGAGTTGGAGCTGCTGGATCTGATCGTCCATTAGCTGAAAGACTTTTAGATTTGAAAGATGCTTGCTGGAGATTTTTAAGGCCACATACTATACGTGGTACAGCACTAGGTTCATTGTGAGTAACTTCATAACTTGCTAGCAACTGTTTCTTGCACTTTCATCCCAAGCATACTTGTCTGAAGTTCATTTTTTTTTCTCTTTGTATTTACAGTGCTCTGGTGGCAAGAGCATTGATTGAGAACGCCCATTTGATAAAGTGGTCTCTTTTGTTCAAAGCTTTCTGTGGTCTTTTTGCTCTGATTTGCGGGAATGGTTATATAGTTGGCATCAATCAAATATACGACATTAGCATTGACAAGTATGAAGAAGACATATGGGCAACTGTCTTATTAATTGTTGTCTTCCACTTGTTCTTTTCCTTTTAGTGTCCTCCCCATTGCACATTTCTTTCAAAGTTACAATATTTTATTCTTGAACATGTTTAACTGCACAATGATTTCACTTTAAGATTCTTTTGCTCTAGTTCTTAAATTATTCCTGCTGTAGTTAAATGTCTATCTAAATAAACCCAGATAGTAGTGTTAATCTATGTTGGTTTTATATTCTTTTCTCAGGGTAAACAAACCTTATTTACCTATAGCTGCTGGAGATCTTTCTGTCCAATCTGCATGGTTCTTGGTTATATTTTTTGCAGCTGCTGGCCTGTCAATTGTGGGGTTGAACTTTGGGCCCTTCATTTTTTCTCTTTACACACTTGGCCTTTTCTTGGGTACCATCTATTCTGTTCCCCCATTTAGAATGAAACGCTTTCCTGTTGCAGCATTTCTTATAATTGCCACGGTATGATATATCCTCCTTTCTTCCGAATATTTTCAGTACTAACAACAATTTGTGAATCTGTTCTTTTTTGGGATAAATTCAGTAGGTTATTGAATTTTAAGTATTTGTTGATTAAGTTGAAAAGATTGACAGAAAAGGCATATGCAGGTACGGGGTTTTCTCCTTAACTTTGGTGTGTACTATGCCACTAGAGCTTCCCTTGGGCTTGCATTTGAATGGAGGTGGGTTAGAGTTTATCAATTGTTGCTTCATATCTGTAATTGGTAAAGTAGAACAACTGAGCTCATGGGTGGCTGCCCGGCTGGTGTTTAAATAGAGGCTCATTGAAGAGTATACTAACTATGAACTTTTGATGTTTCAACCAAGAAAAAGATATAATCAAAAGAATAAAATATCTAAGATAGAATTGCTAAAAATAATGAGGGCACCTGTGATTTTATAACATTGACAATTTTAGAAGGGCAAACTCCACCTTAAAGTGGTTGTTGAGGCAGTCAATTCTGCCTCTCAATATTAATTGTGGTCCCCTAACATCAATGAATGAAGCTTATAGTGGTGTTAGCTTTTCATCCAATATTTTTTTTAGTGTCCGGTTTATATTTTGGGAGCTTATTATATATTTGTTCATGTATTTCTGCCTGCAGCTCTCCTGTGGTTTTTATCACAACATTTGTAACATTTTTCGCACTGGTAATTGCTATAACAAAAGATCTTCCTGATGTTGAAGGAGATCGCAAGTAAGTTTTGGTATCCAGTTGCATAGTTGCTGATATTGCATTTCACCTATATTTCACTAAATTTGCATTTGTGTATGTGTGTGAAATGTATATATACTGCTTATAAAGCATACTCTGCTTCCACCCTTTAATTAGGTGCTGTATCTAATATGGATTTGCATGTCATAACTAACTTCAGGTATCAGATATCAACCTTTGCCACAAAATTAGGAGTTCGGAACATTGCTTTCCTTGGTTCTGGAATTTTGCTGGTGAACTATATTGTTTCTGTTTTGGCAGCAATTTATATGCCTCAGGTGAATATAAACTTGCATAATGTGCCAATCACTTACATGAAATTCTTTATCTTTTCATTCATGGAAACAAAATCTTATGTACGTTCTGGAACTGTTGACAGGCTTTCAGGCGTTGGTTACTCATACCAGCTCATACGATTTTTGCAATAAGCTTGATTTACCAGGTTTGGTAATTGGATTAATAACTGTCAAGGCTGTCATTCTAGTTTAAATGGATTTTCATATATGTTTCGGGTGTTTTTTCATGTAATCCCATTTATTCCTCCACCTACCCAGTCACCCCATTTCTCTGAATAAAATATGTTTTGTTAATTATTTGTGTTTGTTTAGAGAAATGGGGCAGCTATTGAGTTCTTTGTTGTCTGAAATTTCTTCTGAGTATAATAAATATTTTTTTATCCCTAATAAATTTTAGCGTTGTGTTGAGTCCCTAATAAAATAATTTTGATTTTGATCCTTGACACTTTTTTTAGTCATGATAAGTTAGCGGATTGTGTTTGCTCCCTAATAATTTTTTTTTCATTTGTAATTAGTCGGGACTAAAACACAATTCTCTAATTTATAGGGAGCAAACACAAAATCCGATAATTTATTAGGGAGCAAACACAAAAATCCGGTAATTTATCAAGGACTAAAACACAATTCGCTAATTTATCAGGGAACAAACACAAAATCCGCTAATTTATCAAGGACTAAAACAAAATATCAAGGACCAAACACAAAATTGTTGTTTTACTAGGGACTCAATGCAAAACAAAAATTTATTAGGGAGCAAACACAAAAATTGAGTATTTATTAGATATCAAAAACATATTTAAGCCTTAAATTTTTTAATTTTTATATTAAAGATTATATAAAATAGATTTTTCATGTCCATATTAAATGATAAAAATTAATTAAGTGGCATTAGAATTTTTATTATCTTTCATGTCTTGAGTCCATAATATCTGTAATTAAACTATTTCCCTATTTATATAACATCTAACACTCAATCCTACTTCCAAAACCTCTAAATTGAATAGAGAAGAAGAGTTCTGTGGAGCCTGCATTTTATCTTCACAAGGTTGTTGAATCATTCAGTGTAAATTTCACAGAATTTCTCTTCCTTTCATTTGCTCTAAAAGTTGGTGTTAGTAAGCGGTTTGAGATATTAGTAAACTGTCCAGTGCCCACTTTCTGATTTTAAGCCCCAAAAAACAGATTGTTCACATACAAGGAAAAGAAAAGAGAAAGATCCCCGAAACTCTTCCCCCTCCCATCTATAACAGTATAGCTTTACCTGTTTTGAACTTTTAATATTAGACGGTCTAAGATATAGCCTATTATGATCAAAACTACAAGTGTTTGAAGATATCTATGGCAACATAAAATGTAGTATTTTCCCTGTATACGGCATTCTTAAGATTGTGAGGAATGGTATGCTGATTAGAGTGTACTGACTATATATGCTTGTTGATATTATAAAGCAAAGCGTTTTGCCACAGTAGTGTTGTTGAGATTTTGTCTATCCCGTGCACTATGTATGCTTATTGGGACCTAAGTGCTATGCAGAAGATACTTATATGTTTCTTTCTCATTTTTCTGTTTCTTTCTTTCTCCAAAATGCACAAGTTGTGAAATTGTAAAATAGCCATGACTTGTTTTCTTATATTTCAGGCACGGATATTAGAACAAGCAAATTATACCAAGGTAGCTATTATATCTTCTGTAAGAAAATAATTATAGCAACTTATTAACTGTTTTCAATGCTCAGATATCCGATATCTTCTTGTCTCTTGTAACGTAACGACTACAGATGACATGAATCAGTTCAACTACTGATCAATACCATGAACCTCCTCATGGCACATTAGTTAATATCACGACTTATTGGTTGGTTAAATACTCGCGCTGTGGCACTAAAGAATAGGTTGATTGATACAAATTTCATGCTAGCTAGTTTTATTATATTTTTAGATCAGGATGACATAATCATGTCAATTGGTTTTTAAAAGAACTTGCTTTGCTTGTTCTGGTAGTCCCACTTTGTCTTTTGGGGATATATATATAGAGACCAAGATTTTTTATCAGTGGAATATGAATAGTTCAATACTAGATTACTCTAGGTGGCAAAATACAGTGACCATTTGTTTTTTCAAAAAAATATCTAGACTGCCATATCAATGGTTTTATAATAGGACTAAAATGAAAACACTTTTTGAAATGTTATTTTTGTATATAGCTTTCTGGACACCATCTCTTCTTGTCTATGTGGTGAACTTTTCATTCCTTATCTTTATTTTTTTCACTATCGTTTGCAGGATGCAATATCAGGATTCTATCGATTCATATGGAATCTGTTCTATGCTGAGTATGCAATATTTCCTTTCATATAGCAAGCCTTGCTACATTTTTCTTGGGAAAAGGTGCATACGTGCATAGTTAGAGAGATCTTCTTCGTTGTCTCAAGTATCAATTAGTAAACTACCTTTTTTTTTAAAAAGTGAGTATTTTTGTATATAAATGTGTGATACTATTTGCTTTTACTTTGATGTAATGCCATTAACATATTTCATAATGTTACACTGACAATATTTTGCATTGTTTTTATACCTCCAAGCTATTCTTTGTCGATCATTTTTAAGTCGGATTTTTTTTAAAGTTGTCCGTGCAATGTAGTTTATGTTATAGGGGCAATAACAATGTTAACCGATCGAAACTTTAAGACCGGATGAATTCAATCAATAAGGGTTCGCTCTTGACCTTTTGCGCCTGGACCGGTCCTTCTACGATCTTCGCTCCATCAGATGCCTCCCCTAAAATTCCCAATAATAAACCAAAATCCCCGACACCCGACCAATTAGAAACAAAAATAAATAGTTTGTTAATCCACCATGCGCGGGTTCAATCCCCGTCGTTCCAGGAAAGGGGAAAGCAACGAGAATCTTTCGTACAGCTCGGTCGAGCCTTAGACGGGGCGTGAACCTTATAGAACAGAAATTTCGTCGAGTAAAATGGACTAATTAGTTTTCCAAAAAGAGATGCCGCTATATTGAAGAGTTTTTTCATTTTATCTCGAGGTCAGGGGGAATGCCGCGTGAATGAATCTCTAGCTTCTTGATCTTGATTTAGTAAAACCAATTATTAGAATAGATTCTAATACCATTTTAAAAATTAAATCTTGATATAATTACACCATTAAATTTTTATAAATAATTGTTTGTAATTGAATGATAATATAAGAATACCAAAAAATTGATAGTATAAAACCTCTTCATACTCTATGTATGAACAATTTACCCTTATTTTTATTTATTTGGATTTTACTTGAAATTTGAAATGATATTTAGATTCATTAAAAATAAAAGCAGTGTAGAATAACGAGGAAATAACTTAGAGGAATACACATTGTGAATAATAGATGAAGGTAGTTAAATGGTAAGAATGACGAAAAAAGTAAAATAAGCTAATGGCTTATATCTTTAGCAAAATAAAATTCTTGTGTTAGTTAGCTGTAAGAAAAATGCTAAGTTCAAGGAAATGAGAAGACAATGTTGATGGTCACTGGTCACGAAATAAGGAAAGTCTAGCAGAAAAATGAATTTGTTTTCATTATGGATAGCAAACGAAGAATGATAGGAAAAAGAACATTCGTGATTCCATAGGCAGCTTAATTGCAAAAGCCTTTCAATAAGTAATGTGTCCAATTTATAAGGAAGAAAGAGGAGTTTTAAGATTAATAAATTAGTGAATAATCACAATAATGAATACCTAGAAAGGAATGAGAATATAGGATTTGATAGAAGAAAGAAAGTGAAGGCTAAGTAAATGTTTTAGAAATTATATATAAGTAGATTGTAAATTCTATATATATTACATTTTAGTGGCAGATGTAACCTAATCTCTTTATTTATGTTTAAATAAAGAAGAATTAGTTGCTTGAAGTTAATGTTTTTCTATTGTTTGGAACTGTCATTGATAAAAGCAGCTATCATATGGTGATAAAAAGTGCAGATGTGCAATATAACTAATATTGGCCATGGAATTTGAGATTTGCTTGTTATGCTGCCAATCATTGCCACTACCAATTCCATCATCAAATGCATTCATCACCGGTTCTTATTTTCATTTTCGTTTTCACTCATACAAATTATCAAAGTAATTCATAATGTAATTTTTAAGTGCACCTCTATCAGTCGTAATTCCACTTCAAAACATAGAGGCAGGTATTATTATATACATTGCACATATCTCAAACCTCAATCCAATCAGTGTATTTATTGATAGATATTAAGGATTGAAAACACTCAGTAACAATTTTGGTGTTGGTAACAATAAAAATTAATATAATCTTACCCTACCTATTTCATCTTGTCTATTTCCTCCTCATGTTATCATATATAAGATAAATAGAGTACATACTTTGAAGGATAACACAAAGGTGATCAGCAATCCCCAGAGAAATTTTCTGCATTACTATACATGTTATTAATGATTTGCAAGTTGCTACTATCTCAATCTAGATTGGATGAAAGAAGCCAATCAGTTTCTCTCCTCATTTGGAACCAGAACTTTCAAAGTTTTTATGTTCCTCATCCATCACATGACCTACAAAAACTATATGGCTTTGAAGAATGGCATCAAAAGCATTGCAAAAAGAACTCCTATGTCATTTTCTCAACAGAAGTGACACTCCTTAATTGCTACTTCATCCTATGTATTGTCAGCTTAATATACTAGCCGCTTCAGCCACTTGGAGCATCAGCCAAAGGAGGTGGAAAAGCAACATGAGGGCTGAAGCGAGACAACGGTGGGATCCGGGGTGATGGAGCTGTTCTTGTCCTCGGAGACAAATTTTGCTGCTCCAGAATCAAATTCTGAAGCTCTAGAGGGTAGTCTCTCATGCAACCAATTCGAGGGCCTGCACCTGTTGTCCATTTGGTAGACAAGTGATTGGCCAATTGATATGATTTCCTTCCTTTATGTGAATCTATCCTCTTCAAGATTTTCTCCTTTGGAATAGTATTCTCATCTTCTTCATCTTGATCTTCAGCAAACATGTTTGATTTGGAAACCATGAATTCCGCCTCGTTTATAAATGATTCTTCTGCTGTCTCATAACCGCATTCTGATACTGCAGTTGGAGAATAAAATTTGGTACGAGGACCATCTGCTAGCTCTCCAAAAATGTCATACACCGTGACTCGTTTTGGTATATCAAGTTTAGCTATTTTTGATCCTAGTCGTACAGACAATCTTGACAAGGGTTGTTGATGATTTGAATCAGCATTAGAATCCTCATTTCTCAAGTTAGGCAGATCTTCAGCTAATGTGTTGGAACTTTCAGTTTCAATGTTTGGAGGTTCCACGACCTCTGAAGGATTGTCTCGGAAAAGATCTTGGTTAATTTCGGCTAAGTCTTCTTCTTCAACTGGATTTTTCTGAATATAAGAAAATGGCAATTAGCATTCCAGAAGGATTTTTATTTCTGTGGTGATAAAAATGACAATTAGCTAATTTTCTCTGCATGATGTCATGGCTGAAGTTAATACCTATCCAAAAATAACTCTCTATTCCAAGTAAACTAGTATGAGATTATGGTGAGTGTGGAGTTATGTTGATCTAGGAGTTTAAGTTTCTTCGGTCATGTAAATGCTGAATGGAAATTTGCATTAGATTGATCTTATACTGCAGCAAAGTCACCACTTAGTCATTTACCTTTACACCTGTAAGATCCACATTATTCTCCTTAAGGAATGACATGAGTTCCTCAAAATTTTCTTTTGTTGGGAGATAATGCCCACTGTGAGGCCAAACTGCCTTTGGAGTTGAAAAAATCAGTATGTGATACAACGGCATATACAAAGCAAAGGAATACAATATACTAAATCTGTTGTGAAAAGCTTGGGTTTATGTCCTTTTTCATACCTTAAGAACACCATCCTCCGCCACTAATCTACCAGCAGACAATGTGGCACCCCCTGCTAGGAAGCTTGAATGTTGAAATGTGCCCTTGTTCTTCTGCCCGACATAAAGAGTCTTGGATGTACTAAGTACAAAGATCCACTTTGCATGTTCTGTTGTTTCAACAGGTTTCCCGCTAATCTTGTAGAAGAGCCTCCCATTCTCGATAACTACTTCATAACATTTTCTTTCCACCTGCAAAAGAAACAACTTCTAAATTACTTTTACGTGTAGCTAGATGGCTAAGCTATATAATAACTGAGTTTTCCTCTAAAATAAAACATTGTGGCCTGTTCACAACCTCTTTTAACATGAGATTGATCCTTCTTGTTGATAAAAGAAGAAAAAAAGTGAAATAAAAGGAAACAAGAAACTCACTGGACCCAGATACTTGATGCATTGCTGCTGAAGTTTTGTCCTAGGACATCTGTCAGAAAGTACCTCCTTACCATCCCCAATATCGAGCCTACACTTGTAGATTGATTTATCCATCAGTTTGATTCAAAGTTACTTGTTAAACCAATTAAATTTTTCATTCTGGTTTCTATCTTACCAATAGAAGAAAGGTTGATAGCTATCACAGCGAAGCCATTTGACATAATAAAATTGAAGATTATGACCATAGCGGTGTCGGGGGTCAATCTGTTCAAATTGATAACCAGTTAGAGAAATTAGCAGTTTAATTTGAACTATATCACTTTAGCTGAGACTTACTGCCTCTAGCCAGTGCTGCAAAGCAAGTTTGCGAGCCTTCATATCCTTAGACAGACCCTTACCAACCTATTAAACACAGAGAAAATTAAAACAAATTACTAATCTTTCAACCTACAACATCAACAATTCAACATATTATAATGCAAGTCATGTGAGCACCTACCTTGGCAGCTCTCTTTCTGGCCCTTGACCAACGTGAAATGGCCGTCTCTGGTTTCTCAATGTCAAAAAATGATATAGAACTGCGCTTTAGTTCAGCAAAATCCAAAGCCTTCCACCTATACATACGAATTTAATTCAGTAACATAAACAAGATTATGAACATCTTTGTGTGTGATAGAGAACACAAGCACGAGTTATGAAAGATTTTTTTATTCCCTTCACTTTCAACTTAATTTGAAAGCACTCTATGAGATTGCTCTAATACTCCTAAATCTAAAAGTGTACACCCTCATACAAAAGATGATGAGAGTATATGCCCTGACAATGTAAAGAATCTTTATCTTGTCATCCATTCACAAGCTGTCATGTATTGGTAAGTTTCTTGGTTTTACAATAATTACCTTGCGAGTTATACCTACCTTGATTTCTGATTGGTTGACAGTGTAAAATTTTTAACTGATAGAGGAAGTATCAAATAAAATGGACAATGTTTCATGTAAATTCCAATTGTGTTTACCAAGGTACATGTGTTGAAACTAACCATCTCTGCTCTGCAAGAACTGCACAATCTGCAAGTTGCCTCCTTGTCCTAAAACTTTTGTAAACTTTCTGCAACCTCAGTGCAGCTTGGTTCCATTGATTCTGTGTCTCCAGCAATGATGAATAGAAGTTCTTCTCCAACCAGTCACTACAAGCGTCTCTACTCTTTGTGCTCATTGGTTTACCAAACAAGTCATCATTTTCCATATCTGCTGTAGGAGATCTTAAAGAAAGCATGGTCTCCAACTCAACCGATCCTTCGAGCATCATCTTCCCTTCACAGTTTGATTTCTTTAAGTCAAGTTTTGAGTTTCATTCACTGAAATTAGCTAATCAGAAAATATGCTTTATATATAACTTATTGTCTGACGTTGATTCACCTCAAGAGAAACATCCGTAATACGATCCGAATCAACTAATGTGCAAAGTAAGGTTTTTCTCATTTAACAAACTGCTACCCACACACACACACATATATTCAAACAATCAAGATTTCTTAATCAACAAAATTTATGGAGTCCAATCAAGTTAAAAAGAAAAAAGAAAAAGTAGGAGAAAGGCACAAGGCTTGGAGCTATGTTTTTCATTTTATTATATGTAGTATACATTAAGATCTTCAATTTTATGAGTTTCTTCATAGACTCTTAGCATTCATGGTCCTTTATGGAAAGAGGAAGGAAAATTAACCAATGATAATTTTTATTTGCATTTAGAAATCTTCATAGCAGGAGGCATTGCTTGATAAAATTTACTAGCCTCATAAGCATTAATCAGAAGGGGGGACGAGAGAAGGTGGTGGGTTCAAATTCCTCCCACTAACAAAAATTAACAACTAACATTTTGCCGATAAAAAAAGCATTAATCAGATTTTCTGTTCCAATATCTTTATCCAGAAAAAACCAAATCAGAATTGAAATTAAGAAAACAAGTTGTGGCAATAATTCCAAGGGATAGTAGTTTTAAGAATTGATACACATTACAAAAGACTTATCAGTTTCTTCAGACAAAAGGGAATCACCAGAAAGGATTCCACACAATCCAAACAAAGGAATATAGAATAAACGATCAAATCTTCAAATATCAATGTTAGCGAATGTTGTTAAAAAAAAACAAACAAACATTTGAAACATTATCCAACATTTCAGATGCAACAATGCAAGAGAAGAGGGGTTAAGGATATCGTCATTGTTGGTATAAATCAACAATATATAACCCTCAAAAAAGAATACCAGATTGTCCTTTATTCCCTTAACAAGGCATGTTGCTCAATTATATTGGTCATGCTTTTAAACCATTATTTTCCTCCTCCCTTTACACCTCCAACGTAGCAAACCAAAAAAACAAAAGAATGACATGGTTGGCGTCAAACCCAGAAAACATGCAATGCAACCAGCATGGCATATTTTTAGTCATAAGAACCAGAAAACATTGTCACATTATTACTGTCCATTCCAACATGTTTGAATATTAAAAATGACAACATCCTAGGCTAACGCCATATATACTATAACAACAATGGTATTGTTATTAAGGAGCATATACCTAAATATTTGACACTGGGACCAAGGGAGAAGAATGGCTCAAGGAGGTGTTGGTGCAGAGAGAGAGAGAGAGAGAGGGTTCGACAACAAACAAAAGGGTGCAGAGAGAAGGGGACCCCAGAATGGAAGTGGCATAAATGGAGGGTGACAATGTGAGAGAGAGAGAGAGAGCGAAGAATGAGGCAAGAGAGGATCGATGGGAATTTTGCGTGAGGAGAAAGAAGAAGAAAGAGGTTAATTGACTTCTTTTTTTCGGAGTTAACAGGGTGGATAAGCTAGGTGTATGTATTGCTCTCTCTCTGCAATGCTTAATGCAAAACACGTCATGTTATGTTATTCTTGGCTTTCTTGCACCATCTTTATATAGAGAAAAGAAGAAAAGAATGAAAGGGGATTTTTTTATGACATGACCGTGGAAACACTAAATTAAAAAGGTAGGTTTGTTTGGACTTTGGAGTTAAATGAAACATGTAAGCTGGTGTCTCTGACTCTGACTAACCCACATGGGGCTTCCCCTTTTGCCTTTTCATTCTACAGGGACTTGCATGGTACAGTTCAACGAGATCATTCATCTTATTTTTCTTTTTTCATTTTTTTTTCCAATTGAAAGATATGCATCATCCTAATATTTTCGTTTCTTTGTTATAATGTATGGAGAATGTTTTTTGGTACAGAGCATACCTGTCTTTTCCCAAAGACAACTTTTCTCGAGTAAAATAGAATAATTATGAACACGGTTTTTATTTTATTATTGAAAAAGTGGGATAAAATAGTAGAATGAGACTATACTTCCAATATAACCATACAATATCAATGATATGTTGGAACTGCCATCAGTGTTTTACCTTGAGGATTACTTCATTGTCTCAATCTGTAAATAGTGTCATTCAGTTGTAGTTATTTAATTAGTCCTTAGACGTCAAGGGATCTTCCTGAGGAGGTTTAATGTTATTAGGAGGATTCGAATTCACATTTATGAGAAAGGTGAAAAAATTCATTCTGAATCTTTAATCATTTATGTCAACCTATATTGTTATGAATACAAAGGGTAAGGGGCAAAAGGTAACCAAAAGGAAGAGTAAGGGGAAAAGAATAGGAACATCTATTAATGTTGTGAACTTGACCAGTGTAGAGGAAGTAATAAGGGAAAGAAATATGGTGAACGTCGAACTAGCCGTCTTACGGGAGAAAGAACGGGAAAAAGAGTATTATGACATTTTAATGAAGGATACATCTACAATGTCTAATACTCAACTCGAAGACTATCAAACCTTTTGTAAAATAATTAGACGTAAATTAGGAATGTAGTATTAATTTGTTTGGTAGTTTTAGTTTGTTATAATTGTCTTTTAATTTGTTGTAACTATATTTTAATTTGATTTAATTTATAAAATTAGCCGTTATAAACTAGTTGTTGCATAATTTGCTATTTAATTGTTCAATTCTCATTCATTGTTATACATCTCCTACAATCATTCATACAATGAATCGAAATAATGAATTCAATAGAGTTTGGAAACAAACTGTTTATGAAACACTTGACGACGATAGTGATGAACAAATATTGAGCTACTTACGTGAGATGCAACATCAAAGAGGCAACAACAGTCAACACATAAGGCCTAGAAGAGTCATTAATCACAATCATGAAGATGGACATCTACGATTGATGAATGACTATTTCTTAGAAATTCGGTTTACACAGAGACTCAATTCTGACATAGGTTCTGAATGCGACAACAATTGTTCAACCGAATTGTCAACGCTCTTAGTAACCACGATGAGTATTTCCAAATGAGACCGGATGTTGTTGGTAGAATGGGTCTCTCGCTGTTGCAGAAGTGCACTGCATGTATTCGTATATTGGCATATGGATCACATGTTGATTGTGTGGATAAGTACATTAGAATTGGCGAATGCACAACAACTCAATGTTTAAAAAAATTTGTAAGGGGTGTCAATGAGATATTTGGAGAAGACCCAACAACAATGACATAAATCGCCTACTACAAATTGGAGATGCACGAGGGTTTCGAGGTATGTCAGGTTCTATTGATTGCATGCATTGGGAGTGAAAAAAATGTCCAGTTGCATGACAGGGGCAATTTCGTAGAAGTGATCATCACAAACCCATAATAATACTTAAAGCAGTTGCTTCACAAGACTTGTGGATTTGACATCCATATTTTAGAGTTACGAGTTCAAACAATGACATTAATGTGTTAAATCAATCGCCTGTGTTTGATGAGGTTTTGCAAGGTCTAGCTCCTCTAGTACAATTTACAATTAATGAAACTCCATATAATATGAGGTACTATTTTGCAGATGATATTTATCCTAATTGGGCGACATTTGTGAAGACCATACCAATGCCATAAGGTCCCAAAAGAAAATTATTTTCGAAATATCAAGAAGTAGTGAGAAAGGATGTTGAACCAGCATTTGTTGTGCTCAAATCTCGATTTGCAATTATATGTGGTCCATCGCGTGCCTAGAACATGGATACAATAAATGATATAATGTTAGCATGCGTTATATTGCATAACATAGTTGTTGAACACGAATGAGATACATTTGGTGGTAAGGTCGATGTTGATTATGATCATATAGATAATGACATTTCAAATGTTGAAGTATCTCACGGTACCCCTCTTGACTTTGCTACATACTTGCAAACAAGACATGTTATGCATACAAGATGAATTCATCAACAACTTCAAGTAGACTTGGTGGAGCATATTTGGGAGCGTTACAGTCACGAAAATAATGAAATTTGATTTTTCTTTAAAATTAATGTCTTACACTTTTTTATTATCAAATTTATGTATTTTTCATTTATTATAAATAAAAATTATTTAAATTTTCTCATTTCTTAATATTCATATATTTTTTCTTCCATGTTTTATTAATTAAATTTAATTACTTAATTAATTTAATTTAATTTTATAAAAAATTAAATATTTAAAAGTGATGTTCATGTGAGATCCATTACAAAGTTATCTAAGATCTCAAAATGAGATCTACCACTAAAAAAATATGTAACAGATTTTGAGAAATCTTCAATCCTACATGACAATGTGATGTCCATTAAAAAGTGGTTTAAGATCCTAATTTTAGAATCTACCATTAAAGATGTTCTACCATGTCAAAATTTAGAGTTTGTAGGTACATAGATCTAGAAGCTTCTCTTTTTAGCAAGTAGTTCTTTCAAAATGTCATTTATTCTATTTCCAAACTTTAAATGAATCATTCATATCTAAGTTAGTATACACGAGAGACGATCATGATTAACCATTCATATGACTAAGCTTTGACTTTGAGATTTACTGCTATGAGCATTGACTTATTGTGTCAGTAAGTTTTCATTAGGATTGAACGATCCAAAACTTATTGAGATAAAAGAAAAATTAACTTTAAGGTTTAAATTATTAACAAACAATATAATTTATAATTAAATGAATTTTAATCATTAATATTTTACTTTGATTTGCAGAAAATACATTCATTAACTGACTTAAGTATCCAACAAGAAATACATCCTTTTTTTTAAGAAATTAAATTTAAAGAATATTATTCTTCAAATTACAAATACAAGAAAACAACTCTTATATCAAGTTTTGTAAAAAAAATCTAGGATACTACAATTGATATTAAAAGAAAATGGAAAAAATTAGATTTTGATGAACGTGGAACTTTTTTTATTTGTATAAATTGAATTTGAGTATTAAAATATTAATAACTTACGGATACTTGCTCAATCAATCGAATTAAATTCTCTTTAATTATGTGAATGAAAAGTTAAGTAATGTAGTACATGTTTAAATGGTAGTAAACATCAGTCAGAGCCAAACTTTAGTTTGTAAACTAAATTTACAAAAATGTCTTAATAATAATTTTTCAACCAAACATAATATCAAATTTTTTTTTCCAAATTGATCGAGTTTGTAACTTCCCACCGACTAGCCGAAGTCGGCTTATGTTAGTCGAGGAATGAGATTATTATAATTAATTACTAAAAGATTAAAGAACAACATATATCCGTTAGTGAACAAAACATTTCTGACAAGAATAATGTGCAGCATTCATGTTGACAGCTACTACTACGTACGTACTTTACTATGTACGACCCATGGTACGGACCTTCCACCATAAACAACACAAACTAGCTGGACGTAAGTGGTATTATTACACTGTTACTAACTATTTTTTTTGTTTCTTTCTCTTTTTAAGGTTGGTGGAGACCGTGTACAACTATAAGGTACAGATGATCCTATGTGACGGAGACAGGAGTAGCCGAGTTGTGTGTTTGTTTTAATTAATTTCAATTTAATATTTGTTTTATTTTCCTAAAAAAAAAAACTAATGAGTGATTTTTTTTAAACTTAAACATAGAAACTTAAAAATTATAATTAACATGATAGGTGCATGGCATAATTGATAAATAAGGATGTTTCTTGAACATGTAATTAGAGTTCAATCTAAACTTTACATATATGAAAACAATATTTTTTGGTAGAAATTAATATCTTAGATTAATTTTAATATCTTGGATTAATCTTTAATTAACTTTTGTCTCTTAATTAAGGATATCGTGTGCTAAAAAAACATGAAAAATTATAAACATGATATTATTATAATTTCTATAACAATTAATAAAATCAATACTCTCATTTAGTTCAACATTTCTTTAGACTTTTTGTCCCTTGACTGATTGTATAACACATCCTCCTCTCACAATTTTTGGTCTCTATATTAAAGTCTGCGATTTTTCTTTTGTATAATGGTGATAGCCAAGATAGAATCTAAAATTCCATACAAATTATCCAAATCTTCACTATTAGGTTGATCCTAATGGGTATAATTAAAGTGTGTTTGTTTGAATTTATTTTAATAAAGTAATTGATTATTGATTTTTTAATTAAAAAATGAGTGTTTATTTTGTAAATTTAAACATTTTTAAACAAGGACAAACATATAAAATTATAAACATGGCAAAATTATAATATAATACATAAAATTAATTTAAAAATAAAAGATAATGAGATTTTAAAATTAACGTATTACTATAAATGAATAAAATATTGCATACTTATTAGTATATATATAAAAGTTTTAAAAAACTAACTAAAAATTTATAAAACTCAGTTAAGATTACTCAATTTATTTGCAGTTTGTATAGTACTTGAGTCTTGAGATATACATGTTTTGGTAAGATTACAAGTATTTTTTTGAGTGCAATATTATTTGGAAAATTTATTTCTACACCCAACAAATATCCCATACACTCATTAATAACATTATATTGATATTACTATTTATTACAAACTTAAGTTTGGTACGAAGTCTTATACCACTCACAATCCGTAAGAACCTTATGCTCAATTCATATAGGTTAAAAATTTACAAAATTATTTATATATATAAAATTTAAATAAAAATCATATATTTTTATTTATAAAAATATATTATTAGATAAAAATTAATTGTTATAAAATTTATTATGTAACTTATATGTGTATTAAATATATATTAGAAATTTTAATGTTATATATAATAATATTAATGATTTTTTAACATAATTAATTCATTAGCTTAATTAATTATAACGTCGTTGTAATAATGAGAATGTTATAAGTTTAAGACATGTATATATCATTATTTTGTAAATTTTTAATCATATGAAGTATGGTCCGTAAATATTATATATAACAACATTAATGACTTTTTAAATAATTTTATAAATTTTTAATCCATGCGAAGGATGGTCCGTAAATGTTTAATAGGAATAAAACAAATAGTTATATTGAAGTTTTGGTATTTTCTTATTTTTGTATTTTTAAAATTATATTACCATTTCCATAATAAACTTATTTGGATGACGTTTGGAAGTATGTCATATGTCGTCGGTTAGGTCTTTAATAAAATGCTGTACCATGTTCAAAACACATAAGAATGACACCTTGTGCTATTCTGTTGATCTGTTCTAATAATTCGACCGCCCACTATATCTTTAAGTGTGTTTTAGTTGTGTGTGAGAGAAAAAAATATAAGAGATTTAAGAAAAAATATTTAAATTAAAATAGGAAAAATATGAGATTTATATTATTTTTTGAATTTTTTTTCATGAATATTACTTTTTTTCCTACAACCAAACATACTCTAAAGCAAGTTCCAGATTATTATGTTTTCTTATGATTTATGCACTAGCAATTTTCGATTTCTTTTAATTTAATGATTTTGATTTCTTCCATCCGAGTGAATCTCTAATATAATGAATTTAGGGAATAGAAGATTGAAAAAATGAATTCAATTTTTGTTTTTCATTTGTTAATCGATTCAAATCGTTTTTTCTCTCTATTACTGCCGTCGAATTCCAGCCACACACAGACACCGACACGATTGCCTACAGGTTTTGACACGTGTGAATAATTTGAGAAAATATCTTTTACTTTTTATTTTTAAAGATAATTTGTATAAAAATTAATAAAAATATTTTTTATTTTTATATTTTTTTAAAATGAAAAACAAGTAGGAATAATATATTATTTTTATAATTATGAATAAAAAACCGATTTTGAAGATAAATGGTCTCTAATTTTTTTCAATACTATGTTTGATTGTGAAAACAAAATAAGAGGAAAAAATAGTCAAATTAAATAGAAAAAAGAGAGAATGAGTGAATATTCATTTAAATTGAGTAAAAAGAAAAAAAAACAATAATTCGTTTGTTTTGCTCATTTTTATTTTAAATTTCTTAGAAAATGAAAACCAGAGTTAAAGACATGTTTTGTTGAAATTCAAAAAATAATTTCAATGGAAACGTTTTCCTGAAAATATCAGAATTTAGAAATAGAACGAGAAATAGAAGTTCTCTTTTTCTTCTTCGAGAATCTTTAAAAATTAAAACATAAAAACTGCAATGTTTATTGTTAGAGACCTAGTTGACATGACTAACAACGTTAACGTATGCATGTCCCGTGTAATTAAATAAGTGATGTGATTTTTTAAAATACCTTTTTAATCCTCAAAAAGTAATTTTTTAGTTCTCTTGATTTAAAAATGATTTTTTTTCTTAAATTTATAAAGAGTTTTTTAATTTTTTAAATTTAAAATGATCTTTTTTAGTCATTTAATTTAAAAATAACTAATTTTAGTATTTAAAGTTGACGTTGTATAAGGTAGTTAATAGTGTTTTTTTTTTTGTTTTAGAAATACGATTTTATCACAGATTTTTTTACAGTTTTATCAGTTTTAAACTTCCAAAATTTAGATTGATAAAAAATATTTTAAATGACAATTTTAAACTCCCAAAATTCAGTAAAACAAATAAAAATCATGTTTGCACATTCTAGTTACAAGTCACCATACTTTAGTTCAAAATAAAAATGCAAGCCAAAGTTTCGTTCATGGCAACGCGATGAGGAGTAGAGGATGGACAAGAGTGATGAAGAGAGAGTGGGAAAGAGATAAAGTGAGCGAGAGAAAAGGAGATGGGATGGAACCACGCCATTGTAGCGATCTTAATGGCCACCCAGGCCTTGAGGTGAGAGGGAAAGAACGAGAAAGAGAAGGATGAGAAAGAGGGCACAAGAAAAAGTGAGGTTGAAATTGGAGAAGTGAAAGAGGTAAACTAGGTGATGAATGGAGGCTATTGAGATACGAATATATAAGATGAAGAGACTCTAAGTAAAAGAGGAAAATAGTTTGAAGATCGAGAAATTAAATTGGGCATTTGGAAGAGAAAGTGAGTATTGTCGTTTTTTTTTAAAAAAACCTCTACAAAACATATTTTAAAACATTGTTCATTAATCTAAATTGAGAGTTTAAAAATTTCATAGATTTTATTTCTAAAATTACCAAAAAATACATTGTTAATGACATTAACAATGTTTTTTTTTTTTTGACAAAGTTAACTCTAAGGACTAAATTGACTTATTTCCAATTTAGAAGAGTGAAAAAATCACTTTTAAATTTGGGAGATCAACAAGATATTTTAGCCCAAAAAATTAAGTAAGTCTCCAGCACATGTGACTTATGTTGCATGAATGACATTAGCCATGTTAGCAATACCTCTGATGGTGTGATGAAGGATTGAAATCAAAGTTTTGTGAAATTTAGAGATAAAAAATAATTTTAAATTTGGAAGAAAAAATAAAAAATCAACCCAAATTTAAGGGGTGGAAATATATTTAACCATCAATTGAAAATTCATTTAAGATTTATCTCTCCTCCGAAAAGGCTCATAACAAGTTTCTATTACGAAATATATTTAACCCTTAATTGAAAATTCAATGATGCTGAATGGGCGCTAATCAAACATTTAATATGTATTATTTTTAGAAGAGTTTATTTCTGACTTATTTATACTTATGTTATAATATAAACTTTAACAAAGTGTTTGGGAGAGTTTATAAAAATAATTATATATGATATGTCTATAAATTGCTTTCAACTTATTGTAATAACCTTTAGAATAACTTAGAAAACAGCTTATATAAAAATAATTTTACCTTATTTAACAAAATCCTCGCATATATTATTGTCCCAACAAAATCAATCCTCGCATATATTATTTTTCCTTTGATATACAAGTTGATAAAATGAAATGCTGTAAAATTCATACAGTAAAATACAAATAACATGATTTTATATAGTTACAATCTAGGTAATTCACCTTCTACGTAGGATTAGGTGACCTAATCTCATGCTTATTAGTAAATGCAATCATTGCCTTGTGTGGGTCCGAATTAGTACTCGACTACCTTGGCCTAATACCTATCTGGTATGTTGTTTTGGTCTCTTTTAGGGCCGAATAGGTACTTAGTATCCTATATGGTATACATGTCCCCCAAGCCCTTTTTGGTCTATGATGACCAAGAAAGATTTTATGTGGAATCGTTTGTTTTCGGCGTCTAAAATCCATCTAATAAGTATTCGATTTTTTGGACCACTAGTTCCTGGCAACAATTGTGTTTTCCTAGGAGGTCATGGTGCAACTGTAGATTGTGGTCTGACACCACGTCTCTTTTCAACTACCCACATTGGTAATCGAAATACCCCTTCATTCCAGTTGTTGATCTTTGTTAATCTGACGGTGGAGATTCACAATAGGTTTGGGCTTGTTGGAAGCCCATCTTCTATAAAAGGAGGCACTGGAACCTCGTCAACCTTACATAGCTTCGTCGAGGGAGACTGAAGGGGTTGACTCTTAGGTTCAAGGGTTGAATGAGGATGTGTTAGAGATGTCCTTTAACACGTTCGTCTCGATTACGGTTTCTTCAGCTCTTACTCCAAAAGAGGATTTACCTTTCACCGGCAATGGGGAGTCTAGCAACTTCTTAGCCTTCTTGAATCAATTTCTTGAAAGGGTGGCCAAGAAAGGTTCCGGATGTTGGAGGTATTGATTGAAAGTTTTTAGTTTAATATTTTTCTATTCTTCTTAGCTTATTTGACTTTTCTTGGACTTTTATTTTCTCACTCTAACTCAATTTTTTTGTCTTAGGCAAACAATTGGGATTAATTGATAATTGTTGCTTATTTTCAGATTTTTTTTGCTTACTTAACCTATCTTTCTTGTGCAGGACCTAGAGGATTCTATAAAACTCCAAATAGAGCATATGAGCAGTCCCTGAAAAGATAAGGAAAAGAGTTACAATTTTTTCACATATAAGCTAAGGCCAATTCTATCATTTTGAGGGTTATTTTAGGCTTGGAAGTCAGAACATCTGCACTTGAGCTTTGGACCGCGAGTTGGGCTTTGATTGGTGTAATTAGCATAATTAGTTAGATTAGATGGGCATCATCAGGGTCCATTCTTTCCTATTGACTCAGTCATTATATATTAGTGTAATTAATTAGTTAGAAGGAGCGACTTCATTTGGTACAAATAAAATTTTTAGTTTTTTTACAAGTTTTGAGAATTAAAATTTTTCTCTTTTTCTCTCAACTATTCTACATTGTTCTTCAGTTTTCTTATTCATTTCATTTTCTTTTCTTCTATTTTCTTGCACAAATCTCATGGCTCTTCCACTAATGATGATCATGGAAGGCTAAACAATCAATCAATCCAAGGATCGAGTCCAAGCAAGGAGAATTTGAGTTCTGGTTTGGTATTTCAATTTCTGTATGAATGTTCATTTTCTTTTTCAATCCTCTTTTTGAATTTCATGATTATGAATGTGTTTTGGATTGGAAACAGGTTAGGTTATGGATTCATATCCTAATCTTGAATTTTAATCACAAGTTTGGATGATATTCCAATTAGGTTTGTGTTTTCAATTAATTTAGGAGTTAATTCGATTGAACTGCTTCTAATGATATTGAATGAACTTTCATAATAAGATCATTATATGAGAACTATGATAATTTACATTGCTTGGTTTGGTGAATTGGATTGATATTCTTTAATCTATTTTACAATATCTTTTATCAATTTAGTCAGTTTCTACATTCTTCTTCAATTTTAGTTTGTGTTTTCACAATTTTTGTTAATTACCTATAAACTGTTCGATTAAAATCCCCCTGTTGTTTATCAGTGAATTGAAGTTGGAACCAAATTGATCGTATCTCTGGGTCAGCCTAGGTTAATCATGTACTACAGAATTAACATAGTTTTATATGTTTTGAAGCGATGTGACATTAGTTATCAGTTATCGCCACCGACGAGATTCTAAGGCCTCATTCTCTGGAAGTCAAGGAGGCAGAGTTGGATTCCCCTGACCCTTCTATTGAAGTGGTACCATAGCAACATCGGCGCGTGTTGACAAAGAAGAATGTATGCATTTCGATTACCCTTTCGGGCTACACATGGGTTGACGGGGAAGTGGTAACCTTCTTTTCTTGCTACAATGACCAATCAGACATCATAAATCTTCTTAGTTGGCTTCCCATTAGTACTACCTCGTAAGACAAACACTATCCAATTACACTTCAAAGAGTTTTGTACAAGCCCCTTTTCCACCCAAGTTTGTATTTATGAATAAAGAGTCAGAGAACAATGATTTTTCTATATGTACGAATGCCTATTCCAAGATCTACAAGTGAGGGTGCGTTTTGTTGATTTCACCATGGGTGTCCTCTGTATTTTCAACATGGCTCTATCTTAGTCACATCCAAACGGGTGGGCCTCCATACATGTATTCTGGGCCCTATGTTTGTATACTTATGTTAAAGCCACCCCAAAACCGTTTCTACATTATTTTTGTATTTTGCACATTCTGGGCCCTATGTTTGTATACTTATGTTCACCTCTTCATACAAAAAATTTCAAGCCTGGCAACTTTATAGTAACAATAAGGCCGATTACTGGAAATAACTTTCTCTTTGACTTAGAAAAGAAACCTTTGTTCCATTTTTATTGGCAACAATGTCCTCGTTGGTATAACGAGTACCACATGGAGTATCTAACTAATGAAGAACTCTGAGACCTTGCCTTCCTCGAATCTCTCCTTCGTCGTCTCCTTGCTTGACCAGTAGTTTCACTTCTTTGGTCTCCGAATCTCATTTGAAATTTAGAAGGTTTGTTGTTTTTCCTTTACACATATGCTAGTCTTTTGCTCAAACTTGCTAACTTACTATTTTTAACTTGCTTCAGGGATCATGGGTATTTTTTGTGTTTTAGCCTTTTAGTGTTGTTTTGCATGTAATGCTTCTCTTTAGTCGTTTCATATAAATAAAATTTTACATTTCATTTGTGTTTTTTTATTATCGTCTTATTGCCATGGCAAATTAATTAAGATTGTATATTGTTTTGTTAATAATGAACCAATGATCGAACCAGGTGCTTGTAAAAAATTTATAGCAACAATTCATGGTTAACTTAAGAGGTTTAAAATAATCATAAGTTTATATTTAGCTAAAAAGGGCCTTTAAGGATCACTGTTAATTGGAAAAGATTCTAAGTTCAACCTTAGTCGAAGAGGATATTCGGGAGAGAACTGTTAATTAGTGAAGTGTTAAGTTCAACCTTACCCGAAAAGAGTATTCGGGAGGGAACTGTAAATTAGCGAATTCTTTAGTTCAACTTTAGTCGAAGAGGGTATTTGGGAGGAACTGTTAATTAGTGAATTATTAATTTTAACCTTAGCCGAAGAGGGTATTTGGGAGGGAACTGTTAATTAGAACTTCATCCTTGAGAATCACAGTATGCAAAGAAATATGATGAAAAGACGTCTTCATTGTGTTAGACTCAGGGTGAGCTAGAGAGGATCAATGAAGCTGAGCTTCTTAGACATTGAAATGTTTAGGCTTTTTACATGCCAATTCAATTGAATGACATTTGTAATTTATTTATGTTTAAGGTGATGCCTCATATGATCCATTGCATAAAACTCATTCATGTTTTTGCATTCATGTTTTCACAAAAGCAAAAGTTTCATAAAAAGCTTTTCTGAAACACAAGGTTTTCATGAGTGCATAAAAAGCTAAGTGTTCCATGTTTCAAGTTTTGGAAAAATGTTTTCTCACTGGTTTAATCGATTACCAGCAAGTGGTAATCTATTACTTGAGAACTAAGAACATTTTAATCGATTACGAGATTATGGTAATCGATTGCACAATTCAAAATCACATAATGAACTTCTTGTGATAATCGATTACAACATGATGGTAATCGATTACTTGGCAACTATTTTGAATAAAGCTTCCCGTGATAATTGATTACATTGCGTTTTAATCGATGACATTGTTCATAAGTCTTTTTCAGAAAGCCTCAAGAACACTTTAATCGATTGCATAAGTGATTTAATCGATTACTGACAGTTAAAATAGTTTTCTCTATAAATAGATATTGCTTGTTTGAACAAAATACAACGAATATTATAACCCTTTTTGAAGAGAGAAAAGATACTACGAGCTATTCAATGTTTTGACTCACAAATCCTTAGTTTCATCATTCATAAAGAAACCATGAGAGGAGATCTTTTTTGAGCATTTTTTTGCAAAAAGAAAAAGGCTTTGGAGAGATTCTTTTTAGATATTCATTCAACCTTGATTCAGAATCTTTATCATCTACATTCATCTGAATTGGATCATCAAGTTGTTTCTCTCCATACTACTTTGGTTGTAATTCTTTTTAGAATTTATGAGTTGTGTAACTAGTGCAATAGTTTTCTTAAAGCTTGTCTAGAATAGGTTTTTCTAGAGCGAAGATTAGATAAGGGTTTTCTCTAAGTCTTGATCACAGAGAGTCTAAGGGAGTTAGATTTCTTATTCTTAATCTAGGTTTGATTGAGAGTGATTGTATAAGCTTGTAAGAAACAAATTGCAAATAGTTGAATTCTAACTAGTTGGTTAAGAAAAATGGACGTAGCTTCTCTGGATTGAGAAGTGAACCAGTATAAATCTTGGTGTTGATTACTTCTTCTTTATCTTTTCTTTTAGTTATTAATTGTTATTCGTTGGTATAACTTTTCATAATCAACTGAAACTTTCTTGGTGTAATTGCATTCTATAAAGATTGGAGTTGATTAATTGAAAGTGTTCAATAGTTGTTTTGTGATACGATCCCTTTCAACTCTGATTGTTAAAGAAATTTTAATTGGCCAAGAACAACCAATTCACCCCCTCTTGGTTTGTGTGTTGTTCATACTGTTTCCACATTGATAGTGAACTCGCTCTGAAATCCTTGAACAATGTGATCTGCCTGGCTTGCTTTATACATTGTGCCTTGTTAAAACCTCTTTGGCAAAAATCCTTTCACAAATTAATAGGGATAAAAATTCGAGGTAGGAAAAACAATACACCACCCATTACAAAGCTTAACTGAAATAAAACTTCAAATAAGTAGAATTCCATGTCTGAGGAATGACTTTCCTAGATAGTTCTTCTACTTGCAGACTCTGTTCTATAGGCTATGCCGAACCCAGAAAGTTCCTTGCTAGTTAGTGGCCAACTTACCTTTTGATGAGTCTTTTCAAGTTTCACCTCGGGCTCTCCTGACGAGGTCTCCTTCCTTGAACTACTTAAGCGTTAGCTTTGAGTTAAAACGTTAAGCCATACATTGTTTGCAAGCTTCTGCCATGATGATGACATACTCTCGTACTTGTTCTATGATGTCTAAATTTACATGAAAAACTTCATTATTCTCGGCCTCCATGAAGTTCTGTCTTCTCAGTGATATTTTCCCCACTTCTTACCCTCGTCATCGGGCAAGGTCTCCCTTCACCGCTAGGGCAAGTGAGCCTCTGTCGCTTACCATTCTTCCCCTTTCTTCTTCTTTGGGGAGGATGAGGCAAAGTGGTTCCGGAGGCATTAAAACTTCTTCCCATACACGTCGCAGCCCCAGCACTGGGTCGTCATCCTCCACCCCAGTCGTTCGTGACTATAAGTGGGTGAGGGAAGATGTTTTCAAGTATCGATCGTCCCTAACCTCCCCTGCATTGGTGGCTTCCATGTTTTTCCAATTGCAGATGACAACTCTTGGGGATTCTCGCAAGGTCACTGTCGAGCCTTGTGGGAACAATGACTTCCCTTATCTAATTTCTTCATGTATCGATGCCTATTCGAGGTGTTGGGCTTTTCCTTCCCTTCTTACCTTTCTAGTATGCCCTCCTGGAGTATCTGAACATGGCACCCTTCCAACTTTACCCTAACAGTTGGGCAGTGGTACCGACATTTGAAATTTTATGTTCTTTTTTAAACATTTGTGCTACTGTTCCTCTTTTTCTATTTTTCTTTCAAACCAAGCTGTCCGGGAAGGTTGCTTAGGTCTCCTTGCACAGTGTTTCCAAGAAACTGTTTGAGGTTGACACCAATGTCTTTCGCCGCTTCAAGGACCAATTTTTTAAGGTCCGCGAAAGTGGTGTTGTGGCTAACGGACTGTCGTTGATGCATAATAGGGATGAGGAGGCTCATTTCCCCTTCTACTGGCAGGCTGACCCAACTAGGTTCAGCTCCTTTGATGAGGACTTGCTGACCCTAGTGGAGAGATCTGACAAGGCAATATTGGAGCTATTGTCGGCCTCCCTGGACGCTCGTGCGATCTTGTCGTTGAATTCGACAGATGACCCTTCTACTGCACTAGACAATACTCTATCTTCCTTATGCCTTCTTTGTCTATATGTATCCCTGACCTGACACTTGTGTTTGTTTTTTCTTTTGTTGTGTTTTTTGCAGGTATCATGGGTAACTTCTCATGGAGGGCGCTAGTGAAGAGTGTGGGTTGTGATGTTGTACCACCCCCTGTTCCCCCTCCAGTTGGAGAAGAGGGTCGACTCGTTGTTGGGGTTGACCCTTCTACACTTGAAGCTGCTTTCCCCAGCTCCTCCCCTTCTGCATTGGCTAAAAGGAAGAGGGATGAAGGTGCTGGGACATCTGGTCGCAAGAAGTCCCGGGCCCCTCACAGCTTGTGTGCGATGAGGGAGGCTACTGGGTTGCTTCCTCATGTGCCCACTTCTCTTCCCTCTGTCCGGGTTCCAACTGTTGTTGCTGTTGCTTCCCCTGCTCCTTCTTCTGGTGTCTCGGCTCCGGTTCTGACTACTATTCCTTGCTCAGTTCTAGTTGCCGCTATTGTTGTTCCTCTTACTACCACCACTCCTGCTGCCGCCACTTCTACTCCATCGGTCGCTCCTGCTCCACCTACTGCTGCCACCCTTGCTCCTTCTCTACCTCCTCCTTTTGTGATGCTGGCACCTGTTGCTCGTCTTGTCAATTCCCTTGAGTTCATAAAGGCTCCCAGGGAGGTCGACTCACTATGGAGCTTAGGGCATAGGCTTGAGCGAAGAGTGCCGACCCCTTTGGCAAGAACTTGATTCGGTCGATCAACCCTCAGTGTTCTATTGATGCTGCGAAGCTCTTTCAGCACAAGAGCCTTGCGATTATGGAAGAGAATAGAACACTGCACGAAGAGGCTGTGAATAACTGTCTCTCTGGAAAGAGAACTGGCAAGCTGAAGTCAGCTGTCCGCAATGTCTGGCGGGTGGAGCATGTCAAGCTGAACAGTGCTATGGTGGTTATTGTTGAAATGGTCCAGTCTAACCACCGGCCTTCTGCCAAGGCTGGTGATGCTTTCGCTAAGCTGCTGTGCACCTGAGTTGACGATGATGAGCTAGTTACCCAAGGCAGGGTTGAAGGAGAAGACGGACCTAACTGTCAAGGCCGTTGCAGAGAAGGAAGAGTTGGCCAAGAAAGTGGCTGAGTTGGAGGCGAAGTTGAGGGATGCTGAGGTTGGGCTTGCTGCAGAGACGATGGTCCGCAAAGAGCTTGATGAGGAGCTGACCATCTACAAAAGAGAAGCAGTGGAGCAGCATGAGAAGGGCTTTCTCAAAGTTGTCTGTCAGGCCAGCCTATTCACGAAGGACCTTAACTTGGGTTTGTTTGACCCTTTCAAGCATGTGAAAGGTGGCATCTTGGTCGACGAGGAGGAGATTGGCTCTGCTGAGGAGAGTGCAAGTGATGCGGCCAATGTGTAGGTTGCTTTTTCTTTGTTTCTTTTTTGTCTTTTTGGTCGTGAAGGCCATGTAAAGTTATTATCAACTTAATGAAAATATTCATCTTTTCTTCATCCTCTTTGATCTATGCATGTTTGTATGCATGTTTGTATTGATGAATGTAAGCCACTTGAATAACATTATCATCGAAACAGTAAGACACTGTACTTTGGTAATGTCTTGTTTATTTTCGAAAGCGAATGGCTTGGTGCCTGGACTTTGCTTGCTAAATTTTTCAAGTGACTGAAGTACCAAGAGTGCATCTTGGGTTTTGCATGTCATGAGCTAAGATTGGATTCCTGTTTTCGCAAAATGGCTAAGTCTTTAACCTTGTTTGTCGAGGTTCCAAGTGCATGTGTGTGCCAAGAGCATATCTTAGGTTTGGAAGTGTCTAGGGTTGACCATGGACAACTGTGTTGGACTCTTGATTTTGTAAGTGACTAAGTATGTAGCCTTTCTTGTCAAGGTTCTATATGAGAGAAAACACTAAGAGTGTTTCTTGGGTTTGACATGTTGAGGATGGACCCTATTGTCGAGGTTTCAAACAGATGAAAGCACCAAGAGTGTTTCTTGGGTTTAAAGTGTCGGGGGTGGACCTTGGACACTTGTTCCTGTAAAAAAAATAATCCTTGGTTCTATTTATCGAGATTCCCAAGGAATGAGTTTACCAAGAGTGTTTCTTAGGTTTAGCATGTCAAGGGTAGACCTTGGACTTTAGTGTACCAAAGATGCTTCCTTGGGTTTCGTAGCTCGTATTCCGGCAAAAATATAATTTATGAGCACTGAAAATCATCAAGCGTCATTGAATACCTTAAGTTTTTGTTGCGTGAGACTTGGTGACAATGAGGTTGACGAAGGGTTGACCTTGGGCTTTGTTGAAAATTGCAAGTTACCAAGAGTAAGTGATAACAAGGTTGACCAAGGGTAGACCTTGGGTTTTATGGATCATTGAAGATGTACTAGTGATGTGTCCATCCTGGGTTTTTGAGTAGAGGTCGACCAAAACTTGGGCTTATGAACCTTGACGGTCTACCAGAGTTTGGGTTTTATGAACCTGTAAGTTACCAAGAGCTGGTCTTGGGTTTTATAAAGTTCCAAGAAGTGTTAATGGGCTTTGTAAGGTACCAAAGGTAGACCTTGGGTTTTGTATGCCAAGAAATATTCTTGGGCTTTGTAGGGTACCAAGGGTAGACCTTGGGTTTTGTAAGGTACCAAGGGTAGACCTTGGATTTTTGTTGAAGGTCCACCTAGGGAAGCCCTAAGGTTTGCGAACCTATAACCGACCAAGGGGGTGCCTTGGATTTTGCTGGAGGCCTACCTAGGGAAGCCCTAGGGTTTTACGAACCTTTGGAGAGTACTAGGAACTGGCCCTGGGTTTTGTTGAGGTTCACCTAGTAAATGGATATTTAGAACCTGTAATCGACCAAGGGATTGTCTTGGGTTTTGTTGGAGGTCCACCTAGGGAAGCCCTAAGGTTTTGCGGACCTTTGAAGAGTACAGGACGCGTCCGCCCTGGATTTTAGTAGGGCTCACCAAGGATAAACCTTGGCAAGTAGTACCAAGACATGGTCTTGGGTTTTGTCGATATTGGACCTTGGATAGTATCTAGGCGTTGATCCTGCTTTTGTCGTGTTCCTGTAATGTTGACACAAGTAGATATAGAAAGAGAAATACATTTTATTAATATTGCAGTTAAAGTACATATTTCGTTGTTGTTCACCGAATGGGCCTCGTTAAAACCTTTCAAGCCAAAACCTTGTTTTCATAAGGACAAAAAAGCTTGAGCAGGAAAAAAGTACATCATTCGATCTTTAGTTTATCAATTGTAGTAGAACTTCAGGTGGGTAGCATTCCATGTTTTTGGAATGTCTTTACAACTTAGTTCTTATAGCTTGTAAGCTTCATTGTCCAGGTTGGTGACAATCCTGAATGGTCTTCCCAGTTTGGTCCAAGCTTGCCTGTGCGGGGATCTTTTTTGGCTTCACCCCGGACACACCAGACTAAATCGCCTGGTTGGAAGGTTCATGGTTGAACCTTGGAATTATATTTTCTCCTCATGCGGAGCTTGGCAGCTTCCTCTCTGATTCTGGCCATGTCTTAGACTTCTTCAATAGTCTCTAGCTTGACCCTCATGTTCTCCTTGTTGTACTATTCTCGAAAGAGCATCCTTCTCATCGATGGTTCCCCAAGTTCAACGGGGATCATGGCGTCAGCGCCATATATGAGTCGAAAAGGAGTTTCCTTTGGTACTTTGAGGTGAACAATGGTAGGCCCAGAGTATGCTGAGGAGCTCTTCCTTCCAGAGACCTTTAGATTTGTTCAGTCTGGTGCGAAAGGCTCGGAGAATGACTCTGTTCACTACTTCTACCTGACTGTTGGTCTAGGGATGTTCGACAGAAATGACTAGGTGTTTGATATCCAGTCGTGTAAGAAAATCTTCATAGGTCTGTGCTTTGAACTGTGTACCATTGTTAGTAATGATAGCGAAGGGTAAACCGTATCTGTATATGAGATGTTTCCATGTAAAGGTTTCTACTTCACTGGCTGTTATCTCTTGTATAGGCTTTGCTTCGATCCACTTGGTGAAATAGTCGATGACCACCAGTAAGAACTTGACTATTCTTAGCGCTCTTGGTAGGCGTCCCAGGATGTCCATCCCTCACATTGCAAAGGGTGGGGAAGTTAGCATGTGAAGGTTGTCAGGGGGAGTTCGTGGGATGTCTGCAAACTCTTGACACTTTATGCACTTCTGAGTGAAATTGAAAGCATCGGTTCTGAGTGTTGGCCAGTAGTATCCTGCTCGTACTATCCTGGGTGCAAGGGAGGGTCCTCCTATATGGAGGCCGTAGATCCTTTCATGGAGCTATCTTAGAACATAGTTTGCTTGTTGATTGTCTAGACACTTTAACGGAGGCACTGTCAGCCCTCTTTTGAATAGTTCGCATCGAGGATGACATAGTAGTTGGATTTCCTCTTTAGACGTCGAGCCTCATTTTCTTCCGTCGGCAGTGTCCCCTTGGCGAGAAAATTTCTATAAGGGGTCATCCAGTTAGGTTCCTCCTCTTCACCGCCATTACCATTTGGGTGTCTATGGTGGGAGTTTGGAGTGTTTCTTGAATGATGGTTTTGAGGTGTCCAGTCTTCTTAGTACTGGCCAGTTTGGAGAGTAGGTCAACCCTAGTGTTACCCTTTCGCGATATGTGATACATCTCAAAACACTCAAAGTTGTTGATAAGTGTCTTGGCCAGATGATAGTATTGGAGGAGTACAACTTCTTTGGTTTGATGTTTGTCGGCTACCTCTCCCTAGACGAGCTGTGAGTCGGAGTAGCACCTCAGACATTAAGGTCCGACTTCTTTTGTGAGTTTAAGTTCTGCTATGAGTGCCTCGTACTCGGCTTGGTTGTTGGAGGCTTTGAAATTAAGTTTGAGGGCTTGTTCTAGTGAGATGTTGCTAGGGCCCTCAAGGATAATTCCTGCTCTGCTTCCTTGCACGCTGAACGCTCCATCAACATAGAGGTTCCACCAATCTGGGGTGGACTTGTCGTCCTCTGCAAATTCCGCTAAGAAGTCTGCCATGAACTGTGTCTTCATGGGACCATGGGGTTCGTATCGTAGGTCAAATTCTGACAATTCGACTACCATGCCACCATCCTGCCTGCCAGCTCGGGTTTCTACAGTACCTACTTGATAGGATAGTTAGTTTTCACTATCAACTGATGACTTTGGAAGTAGAGCCGAAGGCGTCTGGTAGAGGTAACAAGTGTCAAGGCTATCTTTTTGATCATTTGATAGCATTTCTTGGCGTCATATAGCATGCAGTTAGTGAAATAAATAGGAAGTTGATGTTTCCCTTCTTCTTGGACAAGTGTTGAGCTGACAGCTTCGTCCGTCACTGAAAGATATAAGAGCAATGGTATCCCTTGTCAAGGTCGACTTAGGACAGGTGGTGCATAAATTCTCTTTTTGAATGCCTCGAAGGCCTGCTAGCAAGTCTTGTCCTAGAGGAATGGTTTTGTCTTATTGAGCAGTTTATAGAAAGGCTCCGCCTTCTCGACGAGTTTTGGGAGGAACCTTGACAGAGTCGCTAGTCTTCCATTCAAGTTCTGAAATTCAATGACATTGGTCGGGCTGTGCATCTGTAATATGGCTGAACATTTGTCCGAGTTGGCTTCAATTCCTCAATGTGTAATCATAAAGCCAAGGAACTTATCGCCACCCACCCCGAATGTGCATTTTCTAGGGTTGAGACGCATGTCATACTTCTGTACTTCTTCAAATACCTCTTCTAGATCCGTTACATGTTGAGTCACACTCTGGGATTTGATGACCATGTCATCGACGTAGACCTCGACATTACGTCCAATATGTTTTCTGAAGACACGGTCCATCAGCCTCTGGTATATGGCTTCTGCGTTCTTGAGGCCAAAAGGCATGACTTCGTAGCAATAATTGGGGTTCTTAGTAATGAATGTTGTCTTTTCTTTATCCGGGGCGTGCATCCTAATCTGGTTGTACCCATAATATTTGTCTAAGAAACTCAAGATTTGGAAACCAGGCGCACCATCCACCAGTCTGTCAATGTTGGGTAATGGGTACAGTCCTTTAGGCATGTCTTGTTAAGATCTGTAAAGTCTGTGCACATGTGCCACTTTTCACTGGACTTTTTGACCATGACAACGTTGGCTAGCTAGGCATAATATCTAACTTCTCTGATGAAATTGGGTTTGAGTAATTTGTCAACCTCTTCCTTTACTGTCTTACGTCTTTCTTCTCCTATATTCCACTTTTTATGAGCTATTGGTTTGGCCTGTGGACATATTGCCAGCTAGTGGCATATGATGTTAGGGTCAATGCCCAACATATCAGATGGCTGCCAGGCGAAGAGAGTCGCATTCTTGCGGATTACGTTAGCTATGTGTCTATGCTTATGATTGGCGAGGTCTTTGCTAAGTTGTGTACATTGCCCAGGTTTGGGTCTGAGCTATAGTTTGACAAGTTCCTCGATTGGTTTTGGTCCTTTGTCTATGCTCATGACCTGGCTGGTGCCTCCTGAAGTGGGACGGTATCTGCCTGACTCCCTATTAGGGGGATATGGTGCCACTTTCAAACTTTCTATGTAGCACTGTTTGACTTGCTTCTGATCGGCTTTTACAGTGACAATTTCTCCCGTCATGGTAGAGAATTTCATCTTCAAGTGAGATGTGGAGACAATAGCTCCAAGCTCATTTAGTGTTTTCCTGCCAATCAAAGTAAGGTAAGAGGTGTCAGCATCAACTATTAAATACCTGGTAGTAAAACTCCTCGAAAGTGAACCCCTGACCGAAGGTGGTCATAAGATCCATGTAGCCCCGGGTTTCTACTCTTTCTCCTGCAAAGCCTAAGAGGGGTCTGGGGTGAGGTTGTATTATGTTGGATGAAATTTCCAGTTTCTGAAAAGTCTTCAAGTATAGAATGTCGATGAAGCTACCCTGATCAATGAGGAGCTTTGTCACTTTGAAATTAGCGATTATAAGGGAAACGACCATTGGATCGTCCTGGTTGACAGGATCGATTCCTTTAAAATATGCATCTTTGAATGTAATGGGAGGTAGACTCCATGGTGGGAGAGCATCGTCACAGTTTATATCGACGTCCCGTCTAGCGTGTAAATGCCTCTTTCGGGATTGGCTAGATGATCCTCCATACGAGAAGTCGCCCGCGATGGTATTGATTACCCCGTGAATGTGTTGGGCAGGCTCGTTCTCTTTTTGGCGAGGGGGTTGACGCTCCTATTTGGGTTGTTGTTGTCTTTGTCTCCCTCTGTCTTTTGGTCCATCCCTTCTTCTGTCGACATCTCATTTTCTGAACCGATCTCCTTGCCGTCCCCCATGTCCGTTTTCTGTTGAGAGATTGTCAGGCTTTTTCACAAATTGTGACAAGTGCCCCGCTTGGATGAGTTCTTATATCTTGTCTTTTAGGGCCCAACATTCTTCAGTGTTATGGCCATTGCCGCGATGAAATCGGCAATATTTGTTCGAGTTTGCTCCCGTCTTAAGAGACGATGGGGGAGTTGGTAGTGTCACATGTACCTCCGTATTGAATTCTTCTTTCATGATCATGGCCCGGTTGACCGTCAAAGGGGTGTACCTCTCGTACCTGGGCCTTTTCGGGAAAAGCTATTGTTTATGTAGCCTCTGCTTTTTGTCCGACCTCTGGGGGTCGGCTTTGTTTGTTGCTTCATGTTTTTCTCACTTCTGTCCAACGTGTCGGACTTCATTTCTGAATTTTGACATCTTTTCCATTTGTATGTACCTTTAGCTCGTTTGCGTATTTCATCCACGCTAGAGGGAGGTTTCTTGCACAGATTGCCCACAAATTTGCTAAGTCATAGGGCCAACATCATGGAGTGTAATGCCACTTCAGGATTGAAGTTTCTGATATGGACAACTAGTCGTCCAAACCGTTGCATGAACCTTCGGAGAGGTTCGTCATTTGCTTGATGCAAAGTGGCTAGTGCAGTGGAGGTTAACCTGTGAGATCGGCTGGTCGCATATTGTGCATTGAACTTCTCGACAAGGGTGTCGAAGTTGCCCATGGATTGCGGAGGGAGACCACCTTACCATGTCAGAGTTGCCCCCTTTAGAGAAGTAGGAAACACTCGAAATAGTACAACATCGTTGTTGGTATATAGGTTTGCCTGGGTGAGGAAAGCGTCCATATGTTCGTTTGGGTCGGTGTTGCAGTCATACCTCTCCAAGTGGAGAGATTTCCACCCGAGAGGAAGGTCGACCTTCATGATATGGTTGACAAAAGGATGTCACCGTGTAGTGTGCCCCTCGGGTCGGTATACTTGTGTTGAACTGGGACCACCTGGAGAGTTGACATGTTGTTGGGGTTGTGATTCATCTTGAGTCTATTCATTTCTGGTACTAGGGGGGTACTTGTCTCCCTGTGGATGTCTTGCTCTGGTCTCATGCTGATCGCGGCCAGCTTTTAGTCTTCGGATCTCTTCTTCATATCTTCGCTCCATCTCCGCCATGCGATTTTAGAGTTGTTGAATGGTGTCTGCATTGGTCATGGTCGTCTAAGGAGGGTTGGACGCCTCAACAAAAGTGTCAGATCTGATGCTGGAACATGTACTACCATGGATGTGTTCTGATGATTTGTTTGGGTGCGAGGTCGTAGGGTACGTTTTATCACGGACCAATGGTGGGCACCAAATGTTCTTACCAAAATCTGGAAATTCCATGTATGGAGCTAGACGGGCCCAGGTGGGTTCCAAATTCTACACATCGGATGATGAGTCAACCTTGTTTAGGAGAGGGACCTGCAAAACAAAGGAAAGACACTCTAACGCTCAAGTAAGTACATCAATTATTGAAGAACAACTGAGTGTGTGTGAGAGTGTATGAGGTTTTCGAGGGTGCCTCAGAAAGGGGTATCCATCATGGGTGGACAGTGATGCTTGTGGAGTAAAGAGTGAATAGATTTCAACCTGAGTAAAGGCTTAGAGAGAACCTGTATTTATAGCGTGGAGTATGAACTTTGAGCCTATGTCTGTTAGTGATATGTTGATAAGATAATAACAGATAATAGTAAGTAGTTATATAATTTAAATAGGAGATGATGTGTACCTTATAGATATGTTGTTATTTGTAGATAAGTAACTACTTGTAGATAACTGAAGAGATATTAGGAGATAAGGTGGTTATACCAAGTTGAATAATAAAGCATAATTGATATGCTGATGATAAGGAGAGATTTACTGTTAACGTCTGCGCTCCTGTAGAGGGTTGACGTTCGCGCTATTGTAGCAAGGCTGACAAAGAGGACAGACAATCATGTCAGGGTTCGACACTTGGAGAGTAAATGTGCACCATCACTGTAGCAGGATTGACATGGAAGGTGGCCATGTGTACAGTGACCCTACAGTAATAACCACGTATAACTTTACCATTTTGAATTGTACACCTAGTATTCCTTATCTCTCTATCGTACGCCTACATGATAAAAATCTCACATCCAAATAAAAATGAATGCGTACTTGATATTTCAGTTTCACTCTTATATTTCATTTTTAAAAAAATTGAAAATACTACTCTCATTTTACACGGACAGAATCAACTTTCCTACTTTAAACTTTTTCTTTTTCATTCTTTAATTTACCTTTGATTCATCTCATGAATTCCTCATACCTTCGTTTAATTCCTTTTAATTTCCTCCATTTATCTGCACCTTTGCACCATCTCATTCCCTTTATATTTCCTCTGATTATTGGATTGGCCTATTAGTTGGATAGTTGTTTGTAGCCAACTCGATCCTCAATATAATTTGCAGACTTAAACATACTTTGTATGTCCCCTATATGTAAGAAATCATCTTACCCCTATTGATTTATATTTTTCAACCTCTCTTTTCTATAACATTTAGTTTTGCAGGAACATGAATAGAAAAAACAAATTTTTTTGTTCATTTTTTAATGTAACAGGAACCAATTTTGTTTATTTTTTCAAATGATTAACACATTCAATTTTTGTTTATCATGGTTTCATGTAGTTTCAAATTCTTTAGCCTTTAGATGTAAGTTTTGTTTAACTGTTTGATACAACTTTTTTTAATTGTTTGTGTTTATATTTTATTTCCCCCCCTAACATTTTATGTACATTTCAGGTTTATCACAACTTCTTTAACTTCAAAAAGTTCTTTAAACCACTTATTAACAATCAAAATTTGAAGGAATTTGTCAAATCTTGAATTACCTTTAATTTTAAGAAATTCATTTATTTATTTTTAATCTTATTTCTCTCTTCTTTCCTTTTCTCTTTCATCTTAAAGTAGTTATTTTGATGTCAAGAAATATTAATTTTATTGAGGGTAAACTACCCACCACTTTGGATTGTCTCGTAAAGGTAAAACACCTTCTATAATCTATATTTTCAATTTTCTTCCTTTTTTAACTTATTTTTTATTTCCATTTTATATTATTCTCTCAAATCTTATTCTTCCCTTCAATCCACTATAAAACTCCTTATTAACCCTTTTCTATTTATTTTTTAAAATTATATTCTTTATTAATTTATTTTTTACATTAATCTATGAAAATTGTCTTTCTTTAATTGGTGATATAAAATATGGATAATTTAAATACTCAACAATCAAGAGAACAACAACAAAGAGAAACATGAAGGAAAAACACAAGAAATAAAAGATAAAGAATGACCATGGAACAAAGACAAATGAATTATCTAGAAGATGAATAAATTATAAAGAAAGTAGAAACAACACAATTAACATGACAAATAACACATGTACAATTAGATTCACATCTATTCGACAATTGAACTAATAAATTATCAAAAAATTATTATATATATCAAAATATTTAAAGTATGAATTTTATGTTTTTGTTATTTTTAAGTGTCCATTTCAAGTATGCTGAATGTATTAATGATTAATCATATGTAATTTTATTTTTAAAATAACACTTCATATTTTTTTATTTATTCAAATAATGAATTTTTATACAATTGTTTTAAATAATTATTTGTTTGATTTACATTTAAATTTAAATAGTTAATTATAATTTTAGTGAATACGTTTTGTCGCATCTTTACATAGTTTGATCTTATAATTTGTCTTATTGAAAGTTGAAAATAATCGTATTATTGTGGAATGAAAATAACAAATGTAATGCAAAATTAAATGAAATAGGATAAAAATGATTTATAATTTCAAAGGTTTGTTTCTTTTTTTAAAAAAAACACAAAGTTTCGCTCAAAAGATAGAAGGTAACATATCTATTAACATATAATTATTAAAATTGAAACTAAATACTTGATAACGTATTAGAAATTCAAAATAATAATAAAATTACTTTTATAAATTATAAAATGTAAATTTCAAACTCACGCAAGTAGTGTTATCAAATCCAGACTGGACTAGGACATCAAATCCAGACTCAGTAGCCTAATTAGGCCGATTTTGTTTTCGGACCAGTTATGCAATTAATTCGGATTGACCCGGTCAAATCCGATTGGATTGGTCACCGGATCCCAATTAGACCAGTTTGACTCGATAGATATTTTTTTTAAAATAAAATAGAAAAAAATTTGGATTTTTTTTTTAAATTTTGATTTTAGAGTATGAATGAATTTTTTTTACTCAAATAATATTAGTTATATATACTTATATATAATTTTAAATTTTTAATATATACTGAATCAAATCGAACCAATTACTTATCCATCGGTTAGACCACTAATTCATTACCGCGACCGAGTCAATCCTCGAATCGGATTTTACAACTATGCACACAAAGCACGAGACACAATAACTAAATAATAAAATTAATATATAATTCAATGCATAATAGATAAATTACAAAAAAAAAATATTGATTTTAGTATATAAAAACACAATAACAAAATAAAAATGCGGACACACATGTGTGACAATATCTATGTTTCCGCTAGTGAATTATAATGACAATAAATTGAAATACAAATTTTCTCAAAAATTATTTTTTAATATATAATATTCATGTTATCTATTAATGTGGAAGGTAAGTCAAACTTTTCAAAGAAATTTGATTTTATAAAGTGCATGAGATGAGGTGCAGGAGATTCAAGGAAACTGGGATGAGACTTCATTTATTTATAATTATAATTAATTAATAATTTTTAAAACGAAAAATTATATACAAAAAGTTAAATACTAAAACATGTTATGCCTTCAACAATATACAACTTCATATTGATTTTTTTTCTTAATTTTAACTTTTTATTTATAATTTTTCTTTTTAAAAATTATTAATTATTATAATTATAGTTTGATTTTAAATTTTAAATTTTGAGATGTTGTATCAAACTGAATATATCTTTCTTTTTTTATACACTGAATATTAATATTACAGTAATATTTATAAATCCTAATTAAAATTGTACTCTAAAAATTAAAATTATAAACCCAACATAAACAAAGTTTCACAATTGCTTAAAGCCAACATGTTTTTTTTTTTGCATTAATACATTTATTATTTAAAATTAAATACTCTACAGTTTTATACCACCAAATTATATTATTTTGAAATTTAAATTATATTTTCTGAATTCTTATTATAATCTTGTATATATTTCAGTTTCAATGCAATTTAGCAAAAATAAATAGGAAGAATATTATTAAAAAAGAATAAAAAAATTAATTTTACCTGACATTCTGATTATTTATTTATTTATTAATTGTAAAAAGTTTATTGGTTGTACAAGCTTGTGCCTAGGTAAGAATTTCTCTCCATAAACACCTAAAAAAACTAATCAATATATGGGCTTAAGACAAAAGGCCCAAGCCATTTGTGGGCCATTCTTGTCCTGGCCCCTTCGAAATTGCCGAACTCCATCTCTGCTTCCTTTTATTCCATTGCTTTACTCCCTCTCAGTTCTCACGCAGAGTACTGCACTGAACGAACCGTAGGTAGGTTCTGTTCTGACATTTAACTCACATTTTCCTCTTTTTCTTTTAATCTCTTCGTTCGCATCTTGCGGATAAAAGCAGCGTTGTAATTTGCGTTTCTCTGCTTTGTGCTTTTCAGATACGTCGCGTTTGGGTGTTAAGTTGTTCCGTTTCAGCCATGGTGGAGAACAATCTCTTCGAGGATATCTTTAGGGTCGAAAAATTAAACCCCGATGACAAAAAAATATTCGATAAAGGTATTAATTATAATTTTTATCATTATTATTATTTGCAAGTTTGTTGTTTTTTCATGACTTCAATTGTATCCATATATTATTATTATTTGTTTAACTTTCCATGCTTTATTGTTCGATCATGGGGTTATAAGGTTGGCTTAGTGGTGAAGAGAATGATGAAGAGAAAAGAGAGGGTGGAGAGGTAGTGAGTTAGAATTCCCCCACCAACAAAAACTAACCACCAACGTACGTTTGCCAATAAAAAAATATATCATCGTTAAGAGTTAAATGTCTAGGGTTTTGCCATTTGTGCTGTCTATATATTACCACCTTTCAATTATTTTTTTGTTTCTCTCTTTCTAGAATGTTTTTCTCACTGTAGAAAGGAATCTCATTTTTCTTTTTGGTAGAGTTTGTTAATGGGATTTCAAAATTACAAGGAATTTGAAATGCATGACACTGTTGATCAATCAGAAATCATAGTAGCTATTGGAAAAAACCCAAGTCCCACATCGGCTAGAGATAGTGTCAAGATAGAGTATATAAGTGGGGGACAACCCTTACCCTATGAGCTAGCTTTTGGGGTTGAGTTAGGTCCAAACCCATATTTTAAGATGGTATCAGAGCCAATCCTAGATCCATTAACTGGTCACCCATCATATTATCCACGCACCAAGCCCAAAAGTGCTGGGTGTGAGGGGGTGTATTGGGAAAAACTCAAGTCCCACATTGGCTAGAGATAGTGCCAAGATAGAGTATATAAGTGGGGGACAACCCTCACCCTATGAGCTAGTTTTTGAGGTTGAGTTTGGTCCAAACCCACATTCTAAGGGTGGCTATAACTTTAAAGCTAATTAGTATAGAAGTCAAAACAAATTTATGAGGTTGACAGTGTAAATACTCTCATTGCATAGACTAGTTTCTCTTTATATGTTTTCAATTAAATTCTTTTCATTTTTAAAATATTTTGTTTGGTCGAAAAAGAATCCCATATAAAATTTTGATCATTTTAAAAAATTCTTTAGATTTGATGTCCAAACAAGTTATTTGATGCATGGTATTTTAAATTCACTTAAAAATTGAATTTCCTTTCTTAAAATTCCCCATCCAAACTCACCATTAAAGTTTGTCTGCTTTTATTTACATTCCATGTTGTGGTGACATGATTATTTGGTCTTACAAGAGACATTTTTACTTTTGTTTGTGTATTTTATTCTAATGCTTTGATATTGTGCATCTCAAGTCACTCGCATTGAAGCAAGAAGTGAAAAGTTTGACATGTTTATGCACCTGGACATTAATTCCGAGATATATCCGTTAAAGGTGGGTCAGAAGTTTGCTCTTGCGCTTGTTTCAACACTTAATCCCGATGGAACACCAGACACTGGATATTATACCCAGGTAATTAATTTATTATCTTTTGCAAGGAACCTTTTTTTACTGTGAAGGATTGTTGTTACAATTGTCAAGTGAGCCATGGTAGAAAAAATCAGTTACTGTTCTAGAATGTGCATTTAATGGTGTGTGGCTGTGCTTATCCTCGTCAAAGCCTCGGGTGTTTGCCAATCTTTGTTTGTTTAGTTTACCATTATGTTAAGCTTTTTCTGTGACTGGGAGCTTTTGTCCTTCATCATCAGCTTGGAATTCAAAGCAGAACTTGGGTTAATGATGAGCATAGACATGGTTGATGTGACAAGCCTCAAGAGTGGTTTGTTTTCTGCCAAAAAAAATTCTGGGTAGGTGTGATGCAATTCATTTGTGGACCAGTGGTTATTTGCTGTGGAGTAAGTTAAAATGCTTGGATCTTGATGATCTGATGACACTATAGCTTAATTTAATGCAGTTAGAAGCAAGTTTTCACTACTGTTGTTTAATACAGTTTGCTCTTTCTATATTTTTTATTTAGTTCCTTTTTATTGTGCTCTGGAATATTCAGTATCTATCATTGTATTTACTATTTAACCATGTGGCCACTCTGTGTTACTAAAACAAGTTTCAAGTGTGTATGACTCTAAAATACTCCAACATATCAATGTTGTACCTGTATGTGACTCCGGAATGTGTGCAATACACCTAGATATGTATATTGAGGGCTGGAATATCTTAAATTTTTTTTAGTTTCTTTTTCAATGTTTTTTGAGTGATACATTTGGATTGGGATATGGCTTAGATACTTTAAATAGGATAAACTACATACAACACTATCGTTTCCTCTGTTTCTTTAAAGCTATACTAAATAGTAAGCAATTTATAGCTCGAGAGTGATTAGAAGAGAAAATGATGGGTGATAGAGATATGAATCCCAGCCCAAAGAGGATCACTCTTATGGTTAACCTCCATTAAAAACATTAATTATTTGTAATTAAGCCCTCTAACAACCCTCAAAGGTGCAAATCCCTTTATATCCTAATCCTAATTAAAGACATTTCTTAGCCCTTGTAAATCATGATAACTGAGACACAAGTAACATACAAAATAACATTGCTACAGAGAAGATGCCATCAAGTTTGTCAAATCCAAAATTCTACACAAACTCATTGAGCTTCTGTCATCAGAGTATTCCTAATATAAAAATAATATTTAAATAAAACCAGGATAGCATCATAGCATTCAAACATAAAGCTGAAACCCATCACTAGTCATAATAGATACACAAGACATGGGCCTTCATGCTAGTACACGTGATTATTACTCATTTACTCTGGCTCTGAAACTAAGGTAAAAAGGATGTCCAGAGTGGCAGTGTTATTTAAATGTGACAAACTATATTTGTATTAGGTGTTCCAACATGTGATGTTTCCTAGAAGGATATATTGGTGTTCATCTAGAGAATATTCCATATCAAAGCACAATACCTTAATCCTTATCCTCTATCCTTCAATAACTTTATGTGTAAATTTATGTATTCCTTTCAACTACAAATGAAAGCACATCAGCACCAAAATTGAATGAAAATAACCCAAGTTTGGAATAGAACTTCAACTCTTTCCTCCATGTTTAAGCCCTCTATTCTAGACATCTTTGTCATTTTGGGTTCTTGATGGACCCTGGGTTTGCAGATGTGACAAGAGAAACAATAGGTTTATAACAGTGGGTTCAATGACATCAAAACTTAATGCTATGGCTGAGCATTGATTGATTCACAGAAAACAAACAACCAATTTGAGAAGGCAAATAGCGATGAGTGTTTGATCAGTTTGTGTGATTAATTTATTTCTCTACCTAGAATCATAAACTTGTACTAAGTCTGTGTTGAATCACGAGTTTGATGACAATATGCCATAGTGCTGTTCACAAACTTTGTGGATATTGGTGTGATCTATAAATAACCCAATTTATAACTAATAGTTCTCTTAGTCCTTCAACATTTTCTTTTTATGGTTTCTATTTCTGTGTCTTTCTTTCATTTTTCCCCTTTTGCTTGTCAAATCAATTAGCGAATTAATTTGGCTTACAGAATTATGATATATATTTCTTTTTTTTCCAGATCAGTCGACAATCACTGGCCAACAATTTTGAATATGTCATGTATGGGAAGCTCTACAGGATAACAGAGGGTTCAGGGCGTGAAAAAGCGTATGTCTATTTCCAGAATTCCAGTTTTGAGTTTCATGTTCATATGTAATAATTTACTAAATAACTAAATTAATGTTTGTAACTTAATTCTGTATAGCCGGCATGTGTTGCCAATTAGTCATTTGGAAGCTAGTCACTAGGAACAATGGATTCTTCCTTCGGAAGTGAATTGTTTTTAATTGATCGTTAGCCTGAACTGAATAAGTGAATTGTGTATATGTAGATTGTATAATGCCGATTGACTCATTTTGTTTCTAAGTAAACACTGCTCACTCAATAAAAATGAAAATTATCTTGACATTGTTTAGTTTTATTGTGCCAATCAGTTAGAAATTATCTTGAGATTATGAGATAACAAGTTATCTCAAGTTCTGAGATTATGTAGTGGATTTTATTCCTAGTAGCAGCTCCCTAGTTAGAGATTAATGTGATCATTACGTTAATGTTGTGTATTTTTTTTTAATTCTTTTTAATAGTCATAATGTTTATTGGCTTTGAATTGTAGGGAGATGAATATTTCATTTGGTGGGCTTCTGATGATGCTGAAGGGAGATACCTCTCATTGCAACAAGTTTGAGCTTGATCAGAGGTTGTATCTTCTGATAAGGAAAGTCTGAAAATTGTATGTAAAAAAAAAAAGATGTGAAGCCTTGTTGCAGCAAAAATACAGCAGCTATTTCTATCTTTCATGTTTGAGTACTTAAGCTGTCGATTTTCTTACTAATGCGGGGGTCTTCAGTAGGACCGGATGTTTCTAAACCAAATATTTGGTGATTTGATCAAAGACTCTGGTTTCCTCACATCTTTTTCTTTCTCCTCCCTTATATTTATTTTTCACTCCCTCTCTATTTACTCATCTCTCTCTCTCTCCCTCTCTCCCTCTCTCCCTCTCTCCTACACCTATTTCGCATCCCTCCATGGGGTGTGAAATTATTATTGCTTGATTATACTCATTCCCCTGATGTGTATCTTTACTATTGTTTGGATAATGTATTCTTTACATTACTTACGTAAATTACAATAAGAAAAGTTCATATATCAAACCATGACTTGCGAATATATGCCTTGTTCAGAATCACTAATTTAGCTTAATAAGTCCTCACAGACTAACCTTAACAGTTTTGTGTTTTTCAAAGGCCAAAATGATTTAAATTAATATCAGCTCTTTGCACAAGATGTACGACAGCTGATTTAAAGAGCAAGATGCAAGAATGTAACAAGCTGCCAACAGACACGTGCCTGCAAAAGACATAACAAATTGCAGCAAAAACCAATAGAACTCAACACCCTATAATGCAACCTTAATAGAATTAATATCAGTATATGAGAAAACATATACAGTCAATGGCTCGGAACAGTGCTGTCTGGATCTGGCTATGACCCAATTCAGTCCAGTCAGAAATAAGAAAGTATTGCTATATAATAATTATATAAAAGGAGATTTATTTCTCACTGATATCAAAGGGTTGTTTTTTTGAAATATTGAAGGGTAAAATTTTAGATATCTCGTTATTTTGTGAATATTTAAAAACTAACATAAAAAATTGTCAATATATTTTGTTATATAAATTAATAAAAGAATTTGATGGTTATCTGTAAATTAAGTGTTAAAAGGCAACCAATTTAGTATTTTTTAGGAATAGTTGCTCTTTGAACTTTGACAAAATCACCTGGTTCTTCTAGTTTAGTGTGGGTCCTTTTGATTCAAAAAGTATTTTAAGGATTGTTTAGAATGATTGAAAAATCCATTTATAGTACATAATCTGAAACACGTGTTATTATCCTGTCATGTCATATTAACAATATAGTTAATACTTTTTGTTATGTTAACATTTAAGTATTACTCTCTTCTTTCAATAGTGACTACCATTTATTTTATGAATTCTTCTTAACATTCATTTTTTGCCACAGTTTACCAAAAAAAAAATAGACAACGACTTTGTATTTGGTAAATTCTAATTGCTTTGTGAAGTTGCAATTTTTTTTAAGGTTTTCAAAAGTCACTAGAACAGTCCCTGTGTGCAATTCCATGAAGAGAGAAAATAAAGGAAATAGGGTGAAGAAAGGCAAAAGTAAAAGAGAGTGAAGTGGAAAAAAAAAAACGCTACAACACGTGACGACCTGAACAGTTTTTATAATACTATTTATAACATATGTATAATAGATTAATAGGTTAACTATATAGTAAATCATCTTTACATCAACATCAATAACATCTTCAATCCAAGTTAATTGGGACCAGTGATAAATGAACTAAATGATAGATCGAAAAAAAAAAAAAAGAAGAAAAGGAGTTAAAATAAAGAAAAAGGGAGAAGACAGGAAAAAAATGAAAATAAGATAAAAGAGAAGAATAATAAGCTAAAATAAAAGAGGGGTGATAGGAAGAAGGAGAAAATAAAAAGGAAAAGAACAAAAACAAGGGAAACAACTAGAACATATAACTACTAACGTGTTTAACCCTTCACCAAGCTTATAACTTTTCTCCACTCCGTTCTAAGACTTACCGTTCACCAATCTATAATATCTCACTTTATTAAGTCTTGTTTAACTACCTTTTCCCAAGTAAGTTTCGGTCGACTTCTATCTCTCTTTGTATCGAACTCTTGATAACAAACTTTTGCTCTTACGGGAGCATCTAGTAGTCGTCTCATAACGTGCCCAAACCACTTCAATCTATGTTATTTCATCTTTTCACATACTGGTACCACTGATACCTTTCTTCGAATATCCTCATTTCTTAACTTATCCATCTTCGTATAATCACACATCCACCTTAACATCTTCAATTCTACAACCCCTATTTTATGCTCATGTTGCCTATGTGCTAGTTAACATTCCGCTCCATATAACATTGTCGGTCTTACAACTATTCTATAGAATTTTCCTTTTAGCTTAAAGGGAATTTTGCGGTCACAAAAATTCCAATGCACTCCGTCATTTCATCCATCTTGCTCTAATCCTATGATTTACATCCTCATCAATCTCACTATCTTTTTGCAAAATTGATCCCATGTACCTAAAACCTCTTTCTTGGGTACTTCTTGACTAAGTAGATGCACTTTGTCTTCATCCCCATCTCTTACTAGCGAAAACTCACACTTCATATACTCTGTCTTGCTCTTGCTTATCGTGAATCCTTTAGACTCCAAACTGTTTCTCCACAATTTTAATTTCCTATTAACACCATCTTTGATCTCATCAATAAGCATGATATCATTTGCAAAAAGCATACACCATTACACTTCTTCTTGAATATCTTTTGTTAGTTCATCCATCACTAAGGCAAAAAGATACTGACTAAGAGCTGAACCTTTGTGAACACCTACCGTAATAGGGAAATACCGTGATGTTCCATTACAAGCTTTCACACAGGTGTGAAACTCCATCATACATATCCTTAATTGCATTAACATACTTTAATGCTACATTTTATTCTCAAGAGTCCACCATAAGACTTCTCTTGGGACCCTATCATATGCTTTCTCAATATCTATGAACACCATATGTAAGTCTTTCTTCTTTTCCCTATACCTTTCCATTAATTGTCGCATCAAGAAAATAGCTTCCATGGTACATCTTCCCAGCATAAATCCAAATTGATTTACAGTAACATTGGTCTCCCTCCTTAGGCGATGTTCAATAACTCTCTCCCACAACTTCGTAGTATGGCTCATGAGCTTGATGCCTCTATAGTTAGAATAATTCTAGATATCTCCCTTGTTTTTGTAAATAGGCACAAACATACTTTTCCTTCAAGCATCAGACATCTTATTTGTTTGAAGAATCTTATTAAAAAGATTGGTCAACTATTTTATTGTCACATCTCCCAAGCCTCTCCACACTTCAATAGGGACGTCATCAGGTCTCAAAGCTTTATTATTCTTCATCTTCTTTAAAGCCTCATTAACCTCATGTGTCTTAATTTTGCGCACAAATCTTCTATTCAGATCATTAGAAACGTTCTCCAACTCCGCCTCACTGTTATCGTCATCCCCATTAAAAAGTTTGTTAAAGTAGTTCATCCATCTTTCACTTACATCTTCATCTCTTACCAAAAGTTTTTGATTTTCATCCTTGATACATCTAACTTGGGTGAGATCTTTACTTTTCTTATCCCTCATTTTAGCAAGTTTGTAAATACATTTTTCACCATCCTTGCTCCCATGAATTTTATACAAATCGTCAAAAACTTTGTCTCTAGCTTCCCGCACAGCTTCCTTTGCACTTTTCCTTGTTTCTCTAAACTTTTGCAAATTTTCATCATTGGGACATTTATGCAAAGATCTAAAGCATTCCTTCTTCTGTTTAATAGCCTCTTGCACCTCTCCATTCCACCACCATGTTTCCTTTGTAAGGGCTTTGTTCCCTTTGCTTTCACTCAGTACCCTCCTTCCCACATTTTGGACACACACAACCATCTTATTCCATATTTTATTAGCATCTCCAATAAACTCCCACGGTCCTTCAAGCAACATGTTTTCCTTAAACTCTATTTGTTTTTCCTCCTTTAGCTTCCACCATCTTATCCTTGGGTTTGGATCCTTCTTCCTCAAATTAAGAACTTTGTTAAACCGAACTTTTAGAACTACCAACTTATGTTGTGTCGCCACACATTTTCCAGGTTAGACCTTGCAATCAATACAAGAATTTCTATCTTCCCTTCTAGCCATAAAGAAATCAATTTGACTACAATTTTGACCACTATGATAAGTGATAAGATGAGACTCCCTTTTTGAAAAATGTGTTCGCTAGCATCAAATCATAGGCTAGTACAACATTCAAAACATCTTCTCCAGTCTCATTTCTCGTCCCATAGCCAAAACCTCCATGAATCCTATCAAAACCTCCACTATTTTTACCAACACGACCATTTAGATCTCCTCCTAGGAAAATCTTCTCCTCTCAGGGTATCCCTCTCAAAACCTGCTCCAAGTTTTCCCAAAGTTGGTGTTTTTCATTTGATTGTAGTCCAACTTGTAGTGCACACACTAAGGATATTTAAAATTAGATTCCCTACTACAAGCTTAATCAACATAATCTTGCCACCTTTCCTATTGACGTCCACGACTTTATCTTTAAAACTTCTATCGATCATAATTCCAACCCCATTTCGACTCTTGGATGTACCTGTACACCACAACTTGAAACCGGTGACCTCCACTTCCTTGGTCTTTTCCCCCACCCAATTAGTTTCTTGCAAACACACAATATTCACTTTCCTTCCGGCAAAAACATCTGCTAACTTCCTTAGTTTACCCGTTAATGTTCCTATGTTCCAGCTTTCCAATTTCATCCTTAACCCCTGGGCGGTGTTTACCCGCCACGCTCACCCATTTGTGTGTTTGGACCATTGCCTATTTGTCACCAAATCCGGGTGAAGACTTGGCGCCTTACTTTTCGGCATGGACCCTAGTTCACTTATCACTACATCCAAGAACTGATGTAGCGCCTTGCCTTTTGGCAATGACCCTAGCCTATTTTTCGCTACACTTGGGGCCCAATGTAATGCGTCGCTATGAAGGGTACGCCCCAACGAAATATCATAAAGGTTCATCACATAAAAATAGCTGATTTTTTACGGTTGATTCACAACTCCTAACACCAACCCTTCTTCTTTATCGTGACTTGGAACAGGCCATGCATGCAAACACAATTGGGGCATGTTCTATCCAGGATGAATATGTGGCCTTTTAAAGAAACATTTTATGATTAATTAATCAACAATGTTGGAAACATGATTCCAAGTTAGAAGTGACTTTTTCTTCAACTCTAACTTAAGTGATGTTATTTGTTCCATGTATATCCTTAGTCATTTTTTTCTTTGTTTCATATATATCCTTAGTCATGCTATTTGTTCCATGTACACCCTTAGACTCACTCAAGTCATGTTGGTAATCACATATCCAAGATAAATTTTGATTGTAAGTTTTCAAACAATGCTATCTGTCAAAATCAATTTTCTAAATATATTATCAAAACAAAATTACATTACTACAAATGCATATCCAACATGCACAAAAAGATCCGGTGGTACACAAGCTCATCTCTAAAATCTTCAGAAAATTTGCACGGTGAAAGGAGGGGGAGGACCAGAAGAGATATTAATGAATAGAGTTAAAACTTGACAAATAAGAAAAATCAACATAATGCTACTACATCTACAACATTCTTAGTTAACCTTCTGTTACTGAGGAAAGTAAATATTGTATTACCCTTGCTTCTCATCCTTTGTTTAAGACCTTCTGTTCCTCACATTTTTCTGTGCACTACCCTTACTTTCCATTTTCCTTATGTTCACTATCCACTTTATTGACAGCATTCCCTGCACAAGGCTTTTCCAAGATGGCACTCACTTCAGCTTTTTCCAATGAATTCAAAGTTTGTGTGTGCTGTCCTTGTCTTTTGTTTTGGTTCTATTGTCTTCACTATCTTCATTCTCGGCAACAGTTTCTGCACTAGTTTTCTCTTTGGCACTCACTTCAAGAGGCCCCAGCTTAACTTCAAGGTCCTTGACAATATTTTTATAAGATCTCACATCCCGAGCCTCTGCTAGTTTGCTTCTTGATGACGCCTATCATATGAAAATAAAAGTTTGAATATTGATTATACCAAGAAAATTTATATATATCTTCCTAGATAGTAAGGGAAGATAAATGGCTACTAATTATACAAGTTAACAATTTCTTGGCCCATCAAAGGTTGATCTATTGCCAAAATGTAGACCTATTCACTTTAGGATAAAAAACCAAATTCATTCCCTCAAACACTTGTTAATGAGACTTGTTTACTTAAGTATTTTCTGACCATAAACTAAAAACAGAAGGGAAATCGACCAGAAATTGGGAACTGGATTGAATTAGATGTCGAAAGCAATGAACTGTGATGCAGCAGAATTCTTACTATAAAGTTCACAAATAACTAAAACGTAACATAATACTCACATAATGAAGCATATAAATAGCCACAGCCCAAATGTTCAATGCTAGAGTTTCATTCATGTTTTAAAACTAGTATTGACAAAATTATCAAATGATTATTATTATACACCTGTTATTTTTCTCATTGGGTCTACACTTCCTGTCCAATGTATATACTTCAGAACACATACCATATCAGTCAACCAAGCAACAGATTTTAATTCATTATAGCTCATGATTAGCTTTAAAAATGAAGTAGTCTAAATTTCAATTACACTCAAGATCATCAGAAATTAAACAAAATAAACACGATAACATTGGAGGCCAAAAGAGCCAATCGGGTTAGCAGAGCTATTGAACCAAAAAACATTGGAGGGTGGTTAAAGTTATTAGAGTAATTTTTTAGTTTGTAGCTACTAAACCAAAAACATCCAATGTACTTACGATTCATGTTGACTAACCTGTACAATTTGCTCCACACGTTGTTTTAGATCTTCGCCTGATGCTTCCTTGTGGATGCCTTTAAGCATGAGCAACAAGTGAGACTCGATGTCATCTAAACAATGTTTTCTAATCATACTTTGTGCAATAGCAGATCTACAACCCACTGCATAGAAAGGGCAATTCACAAGCTTCATTGGGCAAACAGTTATGCAGTGCCTATCCATCTCGCGTCTCAAAATGCTATCTGTGCACTTCTGTTCACATGGAACTATCTTGAAATCACAAGCTGAATCATGCTCCTTCAAATGACCAGCACTGAATCTGGTGTCGCACCCTTCATTTTGGCAGATCACAGGCCTGAAGTTGCAACCATCGTCAGCATGGTTGGCAAGATCTTGTGCCGATATAAAACTCATGCTGCAATGAAACGAGCTTTTCAAGTCAATATTCTTGATCAAAGTTTTTGCAAGTGTTTCTCTTCTATCCAGAGGCCAAAAACCACTCATTTCCATCTCCTGAACAAAATCGTCTATTTTGTCCTCTCTCTTATCACTCAGCAGCCACCCTGAAACCTGGCTCAACAAATTCCTCTTTGAACTAACAAACTCGTCAACAAAATAGCAAATGATATCAAAAGGGTGTTCCAACACTCCGCCATCAGGACCACCCTCTAAGATAACAGCCTCAGCAACAAACGATTCGCTCTTTTGGGTGACAAATTCTATCATTTCCTTTCTCAGATCAACAGCCACTGAACCAGGGGTCTTGAAGGGACCTCCTGTAGTGTTATCAACACAGGCACAGGCTAGTCCTGGCAGGAACATTTGAGCCAGCTTGTGAACTATTTCTGTATCACAAAAATCACAATGGAACAAGGGACCTTCGTTTTTCTCAGGTTCAAGCTTCTTAGGCTCAAGGTCCACATCAGTTGTAGGAAGCTCCATGCTTGGTAAAACCTACACGAAAGTTTCAGAAAGAAAACATCATCATTCACTCTTTCAAATTCTGCTCTGCTATCCATAGTGGTCATACCTGGCTAGATCAAGCTTACCTCTAGTGGAGGATATCTATGGCGTAGACAAAAAACAAAAAAAAAAAAACTCTTTCGAATCCTAACCTAAAACAAACAAACAATCAAAACAAAAAACACTTCAAATTTCTAAAATTCTTTGTTTTATTACCCCCTTCACCGAGTAATTCTAGCTCTCCTATAATACCATAATTTTCAGTATCTATTGCTCAATATCGACTATATATCATTGCACTTCAGGTTTTCAGAAATCATCATCATTCATTTAGAATACACAGAGAGAGAGAGAGGAAATTATCAACAGTAACAACACATTTGAACCTAAAACAGCTGATTTTAAGATACCAACAAATCAAATGTTCAAAATCTGCTTTTTCCACCTCTTCTGATTAATTTTCAAGAGACACTTAATTTCCAAATATCCGTCCCACTCGAAAAGCATACAATGTTCAACAATTGAAACCTATTTTAGTGTATGAAACCGTGTAATTAATAACAAATATGAGGGGAAAAGAAAGAAAAAAAAACATACAGACATAAGTTGTGGTTATGAGATCTGAAGGATCTTAGATTCCAATATCAGAGTGTAATTGAAGTACGTGATTGATTGATTGATTGATTGATTGATTGATTGAGATTAATGGCGTAGCTAATTTTGGGTGGGGCAGAATCGAAAAGGTGGATGCTCTTCTACTCAGTTACAAGTAATATGCCAAATCTGGAGTAATTTGTCTATCAAATGTGTTACATAGAATTTAGGAAGGATATATTTGTAGGGGGGCTTGGAGAGAAATAAAAGGGTGGATGCTTTTTTGTTTTTGATTTTAATATATATTCTCAAATTCAATATTTTAAAATAATATATAATAATTAATTAACATAAATTTAATATTTATTTTTATACTTATTTTTATAAGCATTACAACTTTTTTTATTTTTAAAAAATTGTCTATATATTATTTTGAATTTTTTCTTTTGAAGTTTGGATGGGAGGTTTTAGAAATATAAATATTTTTTTAATTTGATAATTTTTAAAATGAAATAATAAATTAGTATAGATTTAGTATCCTGATTTTTGTTTATTTTTGTAAACATTATTGTTGGAACCAAGGAGGCCTAATGTCTATGAATCTTTAAAGTTTTGATGATTACATAACTCTAAAGATTATATAAATTTATTGACAAATTTACAAAAGAGTGTAGAAGCATTCAATTATAAAAATTTGGGATAGCATGAAGTTTAAGACAAAAGTATCACATGAAGATCATCTAAAAGCATTGTTTCATGAAAGTTTGCATATAACTGGTTTGAAATCAAATTTGAGACAATTTTGAAAAAGAAATTAAACATTTGTTCTAATAAATTATAGAGAAAAAGACTTATGCAGCATAAAATAGTTTTATCCGAACATTCAATCACAAATTATCATGTATGATAAATTTATTTACTATAAAAAATAATTTGTGATTAAATAATAAGGTTAAAATATCCATCCTATCATAGAGCCTCAAGTCACAATATTCATTCTCTTGAATTATCATATATACAGTTGTCATTTATGAAGAATAATAATGGCTTGTTGTGCATTAAAGAAGTTTTCAAACATGTTTTTCTTCTTTTATTCGATTATGAGTTTTATTGTATTAGTTCCTTTTTTATAAATAAATAAAAAAGTTTTGGGTTTTGCTTGCAAAGTTGGTTTAAAGATTGCTTATGCTTAAAAAAGCAAATTATAGTAAGTATTAAAATTCAAGGATCATGTAAAGCAAAAAGGGAGAGAGAATACCAACTTCGGCGATCTGTATGAGTTAGCCATGGTAGGGACACCACGTTCTTCTTTTGTCAGTTTCCGGAGTCATATGGAGCAGTTAATCTTTGGGAGGTGTTTTTGAGATGGGGGAATGTGTGGGAGGTATACGTATAAAAAAAGGAATACGTGGGGTCAAAGTTTCGATTTTCTTCGCTTTCGTGGGCTTACAAACGTGAAGGAACTAAAAAGACGACTTTATTAATCTACCTAAATATATGAAAGGTGGGAAGTATGAGCAAAACCAAACAGCTGCAGAAACATCTATGCATAAGGGCAGGGATGGATCCAGAAAATAAATTAAGGGGTGTTCTTATGAGTTGTTTGCTCCTTCTCTTCGCACTGCGTTTTCTCCTACAGTATCAAGAGGTGTTGCCGTCAACGAAAATTTAAGGGGGGGCACTGCCCCCCCCAGTGTTGAACGTAGGTCCGCCTCTGACGGTGCTCCGTGCTTGATTGCTTGAACGAGGTGTTCCATGCTTGACTGTGTGCGTGTGTATCAGGTCTGCAGAGACAGCAGAGTGGGCTAGGATATTTTGTAAATTTTTTTAAAAAGAAGGGTATTTTAGTATTTTCATCTGAAAATTTAAGGGGGGCAGTGAAGCATAGAATATGTATGGGAGATACCGTAGGTTTAGAGATAGACGCTTATATGCCCATATTGTCCAACAATAGAGGGGCAAACCACAAAGAAGGTGGAGACTGAAGAGGACGTTCCAATCTAAGGAGAAGGAAGATGATAATTGGAAAGGTATTGACCTTAAGGTACAGGTGGAGGATTGTGATTAACTTAAGCAATTCCTAGTTGGGAGGGTTCACGATATGAGCCATGTTATGCCGCTGAAAGAAGCCTTCATCATGTATGGTTTCAACTCAATCAGAGTGTGCCACCTAGTGATTGCTCATTTCTCCTGTCTAATTTGAGGGAACAGTGCTCAGAGATGTAGCGGAAAAGAATGAAGAATGGTTTAATACCATTTTTTAATCTATTGCATAACAAAGACTTGAAGAAAGAATAGGATACCGAACAACTTGGGTATCATGTCGAGAGATACCTATTCACTTGTGGAGTCATGATTGCTTTGAAAAGGTTGTCAACCCTATGGGTAACTTGATTGAGGTGGATGAATCTACTAATTGCTGGGATCAACCGGACAAGGCAAGTCTTCTTGTTAGGACATCAGACCTTAATCTTATCTCAATTGGGAGGAGTGCCCGATAATAAATCACTTTTTGAGTGACATTTTGTGAGTTTTGTGTCATTTTCATGTATTTTTTTTACAGAACTCACGTTTAGACACTAGTTTTGTCTTGTAGAAGTATAGCCATTCAATTGAGTGAAGTAGTTGAAAATTACATGTTTTCTAAAGATTTGAAGGATTCTGTCACTTGACTACTATCATGGTACAATCATCATAGTCATGGTAAGCAGTACGACCATGTCAAAATGATGTCATCCCTTCTGAACAACGTCAACTTCTGATGATGGTTGTGGTAATTCGCCACGACTGTAGTCCACATCATGAGGACCGTTGTCATTCCACAACATCCCAAAGCTTCAACGTCTTAAGTTTCCGATCATGATTGTGGTGGAGTTTAGCAAGACTGTAGTGCGCCTTTTTGGCTGATATCTTTAGGTAGCTATAATAGGGGTTGTTTTCTGTATCTTTTTATCTTTTACCTAATTTACGAAATTTGAGAGCACTCTAAGGGGTTATGATTGTTTTGAAGTATGGACAACATCGTAAGGACGGATCGTGATCATATCTTGTTGGTATGTCTATGCTAATTTCATATAGGTTTTTGAGTTGTGCTCTGATCATGAGTAGCTAGTCACCCTAGTCCGAGTGTGATGATGTAGTTGTCCACTTGTACTCCTTTCTCTATTCTTAATGAATTCTCAATGTTTTATGTTAATTAATTCTCTTCTTTATCTCTATTATTTATTTGGGAACTAGTCATTCTTATGCTTAAGCAAATATATTGTGGTGACCATTTGTGTATATTTGGTAGACCTGGGTAAAGAATGTTTTATACCAAATTGTATAATCAAATTGTTTAGGTAATCTCTGATAGATTAATTAATCCTTAATTAATAATCTGTGTTTCTGATTATATCATTTGACTTAAATCAATATATCTATGATCATTGGTGTATTGGTTTAAGGCAATGAGCATCATTAGACCTTGATCATAGGCTTTTGATTGACTTTGAATCGGTAATTAACTGTGGTAGAAATTTCATAGGAACTGGGATTGGGAAAATTTTGGCACCAGTGAATCATAACCCACGGTCGCTTTCAATATCACTATATTCTCTCTTTTGCGATAGCTTATTTGTTTTCTTTTAAAAACAAAATATCATAAAAAATATTTTAATCTTTTTTTTAATTTATCTCAATTGTTTAGTTTAATAATTTTGATTATCTGGGAATACAATTGGTCTCTAAGATTCGATAATTGAACTTTTAGTCCACTGTTACTATTGTGTATAGTACACTTGTGCTTGTGCGAGCACTATTCTTACGCATCAAATTTCAGATGTCATTGTCGGTGACAAGCTGTGAAAATTTTCAAGTAGTTTAATTTTGTTAAACCGAGCAGTTTTTTTTTTCATAGAAATTCTTCCATTATTTATTTCATTTTTTGTTATTTCTTTTTACTTTATTCTTTTTGCTTCTCATTGCACTTGATCTTCTCTTTTTATTTTTAGTGCATGCAAAGCAAGTCCCAAAATCCACCATTGTAGTACAAACCTGATATTAACAAGCTAATCTGAAGACTTAGTGCAAAACTTCGTAGAGAAAGAGAGAGAAAGAGCAATGAAAATTGATCCGACTCAAACCCTTATGGACTACCTCACCTTTAACTTGGGGGAAACCAATATCGTCCTACTTCCCGAGCTACCTGAAGGAGTTATATTTAACTTCAAGCATGGGTTCCTACAAATGTTGGAGAATAACATGTTTAGTGGTGTTGCCCATGAAGACCTTGTGCAACACCTAAGGAAGTTCATCAAGTTGATCAACACAATGAAACATAACTGTGTATCGATAGAATACATCAGACTTTATGCCTTTCCCTTTTCTCTCAACTGAAAGGCATAAAACTGGGTATGTTCACTACTAAAGAATGGTATCACTACATGGAATCAGTGCACAAGTACCTTCCTAAAGAGGTATTTCTCTTCCATGAAGACAAATCAATGCATCAGGGACATTGGAAACTTTGTGCAGAAGAAGCAAGAGAGTTTACCTAAAGCTTGGAAAAGATTACAAGAGATGATCAGAAGCTTTCCACACTATGACATTACTCAACAAAGGTTGGTTCATATTTTCTATGGTGAAGTGTCCTCACATAATAGGACAAGCTTTGATGCTGCTTATGGGGCCTACCTCATGTAAAGCCCCCTATTGATGTCATCAAAATCATTGAAGACATGTGTTCTAATCCCTACAACAATTCAGTGGATAGGAGAATTATGAAGATAGGCATTAACCAGGTGGGGGCAGATGAATCCCAAACTGAACTGGGAAAGTAAATGCAAGTTCTATCACTAAAGATTGAGACACTCATGAGAACTCAAGTTCAAGTCCCCATTACTGCACCTCTATTCCCAACCTATGATAAATGTAGGATGGTACATGGGCCAAGAGAATGCATTATTGGTGACAAGCTAGTTGCAGCTATGGATGAGATCAACTTTGTTAGGGGAGGAATATTCTTATAATCAGTACCCCAACAATTTCAATAAAGGACAAGGCTTTAGGTAGAGTCAGGGATTGTTTAGGTCTCAACCCATGCAAAATCAGAGGCCTAGACAAGAGAAGAGACAACCAACTCTTCAAGAAATCATGCTTCAGTATATGGCCCAGAATCATCAGAGACTAAAGATGGTGGAGTCCCAATTGACCAATATATAATCTTTCTTTTCACAAAGGCAACCGGACAACCCTCCTTCACAGCCCAAGCCAAATCCTAAGAAGGAGGATGTCGATGATGTTATGACCAGAAGCAAGAGGATTCAAGAGGACTCTGAGGAGAAGGAAGGTTCTTCTTCAAAAGCTGTAGATGAAGTCCTTACTAAAAAGGACCAAACACTTGAGAAAATTGAGATTCTTACTAATGGGAACCTGATACCAAAAAAGGAAGGGGGAGAAAATAAGGAGATACTGACATCTCCTAAGGTAAGTATACACTTTCCGCAAAGAGTTAAGAATGACCAGCAGGATGTGTAATTTAAAAAATTTCTTGAGATTATGAGAAAATGCACATTAACCTCCCTTTCATTGAGGTTATTTCACAAATATCATCTTATGCCAAGCATTTTAAATAAATTATATCAAACAAGGGAAAATTGACAAATTTTGGCCTATGGGTCTTAATGAAGAGTGTTCTGTTGTGGTCCTAAGGAAACTTTTCCCTAAGATGAAAGACCTCAATAAAATACTATTCCTTATTTGATAGAGAGGTCTTACTTTGATAAGTGTCAATGTGATTTGGGGCTAGTATAAAAATTTGATGCCTTATTTCGTCTTTAAGAAATTCAGCATAACAGACTCAGAGCCTACAAACATCACTCTTTGCCTTGTTGATCGTTCAGTTGTCTATCCTAGAGGGACAATTGAGGATGTGCTGGTTAAGGTGGACAATTTAATCTTTCCAAATTGATTTTGTAATTTTAAACATGGAGGCAGATGAGGATGTTCCTATCATATTAGGATGAGCTTTCATTAGTACTTGTGATTTGCTTGTTGAGGTTAGACTTGGTAGACTCACCCTTAGATTAGGAGATGAGAAAGTAATGTTTAATTTGTCCAATACTTTGAAACAACCTTTCTCATTTGCTTCTTGTAGTTACATTGAGTCTGTTGATATATCTGATGCATTGATGGAGGAGGTATTCTCAAGTGTGGGGATGTCTGATCCTGTAGAGAGAGTTCCCACTGATGGGGACCTTGAACATGAATATCTTAGCTCACAACAATCCTCTTCTTGGAAAGCAAAGTTTCTGAGTAGAGAGATTAAAGTGGGTGGTTTGACTCACACATATTGTGGAGGGTGGGGGATGGAAAACAGATTAAGTTTTGGGACGATATTTGGGTTGGTGGTGACAAATTTTCATCAAGAAATGGTAGAGTGTATCAAAACTCGGAGGGGTGAGTGAGTGACTTGGGGATGTGGGGAGGGAAGGTGTGGGAGTGGGATTTGCATAGAGAAGAAGATGGTTTGCATGGGAAGGTGTGCTGCTGGATAATTTTATGAGGATATTGAGGCTGTATCTCTGAAGAAACGTGTTACGGATGTGAGGGTGTGGGATCTTGAAGGGTTTGGGCTTTATTCGATATCCTCAGCCTATGATCTGGTACAATAGAACCATGTGGAGGATAGTAAGTTCCTTAAACTAGTCTGGAAAATCAAAGTGTCATTGTCAACATTACATTTTGTGTGGAGATTGGCACTTGACAGGTTGCCTACTTGAGCTAATCTTAGAAAAAGAAGGATACAAGTGAGTGATGATTCTTACGTGTGTTCATTTTGTGGTATGGTGGAGGAGTCTAGCTTGCACTTGTTTTTCTCATGTTATGTCTTAGATAGGCCGTGGAAGTGGTGCTACTCTTAGATGGACATTCAAATTGTTCTCCCCCCTTTCCACTGAGGTCCACTTCTAGAAGCACAACTAGATGTTGCTCAAGGAAAAAGGATTGCATGTGTGGAACATGACTTGAGTTATACTTTGGTCGTTGTGGAGGACTAGAAATGATATCATCTTTAACGAGGGATAATCTATCTTTTGATGGGATTATGGAAAGTGTCCAGTTAAAGTCTTGGACGTGGATGAAGGTAAGAACTATCGGTTTCAATTATTCATTGTTTGAATGGATTAACTCACCAAAGCTATGTATTATGAATTTGGATTGGTAAGGGTCGTGTTTGTTTTGGACTTGGTTAATGATCGAGCTCTTGGCTGTTTGAGGAATGCAAAGCTGTGCTATGTGATATTATAGCCTTCGCAAGATTTGGGAGGATCTATTCCTTTGTGTCTGGATGTTCTCAGCATTATGGTGGCTTAGTTTCTTGATGTAAATCAGGTTTTTCATATTGCTTGTTGTTGGAGACATATGAGGGAGTGTGGGTTTGTATCGTATGACGTAGGGTGGGTAACTGTTAATGACCTTCTATATGCAGAATCCTGAAAATGCAATTTGAACTATCATGCGAGCATAGAAAGCGATGTTCACAGGTCACTTTAATGGAAATATCATTATAGGCATGTTTAGATAAACTTCTTTAAAAACACTTCTAAAAAAAGAAAATAAGAAAAAGAAAAATGAGATGAACTTTTTCATAAGTAAAAATAATTTCTTCATTAATTAATTTTTAGAAATTCATCAATATAACATCTTTAAAATATGAAATGACATCTACAAATAAATTAATAAAAAATTCATTTTAACTTATAAAAAAACTCATTTTATTTTTTTCTTCTTAATTTCTTCTTCTAGAAGTGCTTTAGAAAAACTTACATTCAAACATGTCTTATATCATAAACACATGTCTGACAAGTAATTTTACATATACGAGCAAGATAATTTGTTATATTTTTTAATTTGCTGTTTCTAAAAAGCAAGGCAAAATGGTTGCTCGTTGCCGCAATGATGCTTTCTGGGGAACATCTTAGATTAAAATAATCTGCAGAAGCCTAAGTGTTTAACTGAAAATCATATCTAAATAACCACCCGTTAATGAATTGAGAGAAGAAAGGGAACGAAAATCAATGAAACGAGGATATTTTGGAAAATAAAGCTACAATTTCTCATTTTGGAGCATAAGCATAATAAGAATATATAAAGTAATGGTTAAATTCTCAAAATTTGGTTATAACCTAATACTATACCAACGTTACAACATTGTCCTAACCTCTGCGCTCATGACAAATCATGTGTCAAACCAAAAAATTACAGCCCAAATGCAATAAACGGGGCAAAAGACAATACAGAGACCAATATTTCATCTCAAAAGCTTTTCTCGTGCTCATTTGATGCATTCGCAACTCACCCTATGCTGCACAAAGCACATTAGCACTTAGCAGCACACTATTAGGTAGTGTTAGAACCACTCCATTTACAGAGGCAACCAAAATCAAATACTGTCTCCAGGTGATTTAGGAAAACATGTACTGTTTAGTTATCATGCCTTATCGAACACAACTCTTGGTCTTAGGATATCCAGCTTGGACTTCAGAGTGGCTGCAAGTTGTAGAATTCAAAACTAAAGCAGTGGTGAATTTATATCAAGCCCTAGTACTCTCGACATATTCCATTGCTTTCCTCTTCACAGATTCAATCCGTTCTTCATCTCCTTGGGACTTCTCATAATAAAGATACTTTTTGAATAAGAACTGTCAATCAAGACAACAAAGTCCTAAGTGAGTCTGACAGGAAAAATACAAAACAACTTCAGTAAAATTGGTAATATAGATATGCACACACCTTCATCTTTTTAGGTGGGAGGCTCAGACTAACAGCCCGTTCAAACAGTGCATGAATTATATCTTCGTCTTTATGTTGAATTTCCTATGAAGTACACGAGAGAATGTTAGGTTCAAAATAATATACTAACGCAAAGATAATGAGGTGGAGAAGGATATACTTGATCAAGATAAACACTCCATAAGTCTGTTCTCTTTGGGTACTCCCGTAGGATTTTTTCAAACATGGATCGCCCTCGATCTGGAACCCCAACTTTGAATTCAAGAATAGCTGTCTGAGAGAAAAATTTAATATGCTTGTGTTTGGGAAGGCTTAACGAAGCTCGATCAATGACAGGTTGGATTCCATCCTGGTTTTGCTTCAAAAGACTTTGTATACGCCTCAACCAAACCTATAATCCAGTGCAAAGTAAGTTCCACGTACATTTTTTATCAACATCAAAAGAGTAGTATTTATACTTAAAAGTTTACAATACTTTGCATGAATGCTTGAACTTCTTTGTCATTTTATTGAGAAGTTCATCGGCTAAATTATGCTGCTCATTCCTCTCATACATTCCCAAGAGTGCTAGGTAGACCTTTTTGGGATCATTGTACTGTAGAGCTCTTTGGAATACTTTCATAATAGCCTCCTGCACAAAAACACTGATTAAGGATACTCCACATAATAATATTAGTGAACAAGCAAAAACTGAAATAGCTCTTGCTCTCCCCACACACTCTTACCTCTCTAGGGTTTCCATACTTATTTTCCAAATTAAAGTAGGCCTTCCAGATGTTAAGCTTCTCATTCTCTTCTCGGATATTTATTGTCCTCAAAGCCCTTCAAAATTATGGATTCATCGGAGTAGAAAAATGTCAAGTCAGATGACTATGGTAATACGACATTCACATGGATGTATTGAAATACAATGCAACAAGTAGACATTAGTACACTGTTTGCTGCAAACAGAAACTTGAAATACACAATCAAGGGAATCAACAAACAAATGAATAATGATTTCTCTCCACTTTTGTCACCATAAAGATACTAGTAAGCAAGCAATTGTTCAGCTCAAGTCACTCTACTTTAATATTCTTTTATTAACAATGACCACACATGGAAAACATCATTTAACATAGAACATATTAAAAGTTTTTATTCAAGTGCTGAATCTTTATACTTCAGAAAGTACAAAACATTGATTTTAAGTTACTTTTGTCTTCTGTAACAAATAATAAGGCCTGTTTGGTTTGAAATTTGTCTCTTGTTTTTGTTTCTTATGTTCAGCAATAATTACAAAAGTATCTTGGTTTCACTTCTTTACTACTTTCAAATATTTGTATAGGAAATAGTGGGGGGGAATCACCAATTCCATATAAATATTAAAACCAGAACATAAAGTGAAGCAACGTTGTACTTTAGTAATTATTAGTGAAAATAGGTTAGCATACAAGATTACTTGTTTATATGCACACAATCTTTCTCCGATAGATGAAGGTTGAATGTTTAATAGCCCAATAATTGACCCAAAATAAACAAATAGAAAACTGTTAAGACCCTTTTTTTGCCCAAGATTTGCCTTAGAATAGGATTATGTTTATGGCTCCTTAAAAAACGCTTAGGATTACACAAATTCAAATCAACATTAACAAAGTCAAGTTTGAATTTCATAATGATTTTAAAATCGACCCAAAAAATCATAGTTGTTTAGATGTACCTTTCGGCAATTGAGCGGGCTTTCTCAGCATCAGCCATAGAAACCATGAAATCCATATATTTTATCCAGGTGAAACTGCTATTAGGAGAGCTTCTAATAAGCTTTTCAAACTCATCAGCAGTTCTAGGGACATCATCCTCCAGTAACCTTTCCTCAGCAGCCCTAATTTGCTTCTCCCTGTACAGTATACTTGTCACATTAGAAATTAAAAAGCAAAAGAGAAAAAAATGATAGAGGCAGCATTTTACAAAAAGTAAATGCCAAATAACTGTAAGCCTTATATTAACCTCTCCTCCTTTGCTTTCTTCTTTTCACGTCTCTTATGTTTTTCATTTACAATGTCTTCTTCATTTGCATGTTCTTCACTTTGATTGTTAGCATTATTTACATCAAATTGACCAAAGTCATCAAGGGCAACATCAAGTGGTGGAATGTCTGCCCTTTCTTGTACTTGTGAAAGAATTGGGAATTGATTAATTTCATCCTCAACATCTATATTTGAGGTTCCAAGCAAACAACTATTCATAGAAGTTATAGACTTCATTCCATCTGCAATAGATTCATCTGATTCTTCCTCGGATGGTATTTGAAGCATGGTTTCATCCCTCATATATGAATTCTTCATTCCCAAAGAAATCCTGTGTCTTTCTTCATCCACCTGATGAAATATGTTACAGAAATGCAAGTAATTAGTAATTTAGTACTTTAATACACACAGATCATGCAAGAAGGTCTATCTGACATAGGACAATAAAGAATTCAAGATAAGGATGTATCACAAATGTGAGTTAGCTCAACACAATTCAATGATAATTAAGATGGAATCAGAGTCTGAATAAGTTAGCATAGCATTTAGAAGTGTTCTGGAAGGGTTTTAGTTATCTGTCAACTATGGTTACACAACTTGTACCCAAATCCATTGGATTCCATTTTTTTCCTTGTGGATTTTAGGTTGTCTGCTAGAATATACCCTTATTATCATATAACCTTCTGAATCATAATTATAAATATATTTATCCGACTGGAAATAAAATCAACATATTACAGAAACATCAACAGGTCTCATGTAAAGCACTTCCAATTATACAATATATACAGTTGAGATTGAAGGACAGAATTAAAACCTAGTCTTTCTCATTGATTAATTCTGTACAAAGAGTGTATGAATATATAGATACACAGGATAGGCTAGAAAAAAAAAGGAAAGGATCAAAATCTAATTGAAATCTAGAGATATGATCCTCTGAGATACTAATTACAAAAATATCAAGTTCTGTATTTTCCAAGAAATAGGTTATTGGAGATATAAATCATATCATGCCTCAACAAATACAAACAGTCACAGTTAATAACTAGAAGTTGCAATGTGAATTAAAACCAATAGGCATATAATCTCCTGGTAAAAACATAGAAACCAGTAAAATATCCAAAGCTTTAGTATTTGAATTACCTTTAATATTTTTGCATTTACTCTCTCTCCAGCTCTATAGTTTGCTTCAATGTTCTCAATACGGTTATCAGAAATTTCTGATACATGGCATAACCCAACCTAGGTAATTAAAGGAGGACCATAATCAAATGAGCTCATAGAACCGAGTTGATCACAGTTACTTAAGAGACTGGTTTATGAAAAATCATAAATTTACATAAATATGATTGCAACCAAGAATACATTTTGTGGATAAAGTTGTAAGCATTTAAGGCATCCATGTTAAGAAATGGATAAAACAATGAAAATCGAAATAAATATTATAAACAATGCACAAACTTATAAAAAAGCTAAAAGCATGAAAGAAATATAAGCTTTCTCATTTTCTTTATCATAATACTTTTTATTGCAAATACATGGACGAGAAATGGCTGCCAAGGTTGTAGGAATACCATGTTTGTGTTGTCAATTGCAATGAATAAACCAAATGACTCAACTCGCTTAATCTGGCCAGGTACAACATCTCCAACGTGAAATTTACTTAAATCAATAATCTCAGATTTGGGCGTATTGGGAACGGTTGATGTCTTCAGTGTAACTTCAACACGATTTGAAAGAGGCTCCACAGATATAACCCTGTTATTTCTGTCTTAGTACATTTCTTCACGTATCTATCTCATGTCAAGAACTGAACATAAACAATAGAATGATTACTTACCTGCCAATGACAAGTTTTCCAATAGGAAATTCTTTCTCAGGTTCTTGAACATATTGTTCGGAAAGATTGGACAGAAGAATTTTGGCATCAATCTTCCGTGACAGCATAATGAAGCAACCTTTTGGTGTGACATTCTTAATACAACCCTAGCCAAAAGAAGACAAATAAATCCAAAAGATCAAAAATACAATATTTAGAGAAAAAAAATACAGAAAATCCAACAACGATATGCCACCCTCAGCGATAAATTATCAGCGCAGAAAATCATCAAGGACCAAAACTTACAACAGCTAAAACAATATTGCACACGTGCACTTCATATCTTGTGGCATGGTTGTTATAGCCAGTTGGAAAATGAACTAAATAAATAATATTTTAAAAAAGAAAATTAATATTTGGTTTTTGTATAGAGCTTGACAAGTACCTCTAAGTAACTGTATCTTGTAATCAATTCACTCAAAGTATTTAGGTTCTTGAAAAAGTTGAATCTACAATTTATTTTATCATGGCATGTAAGTGTATAGAGTAAATAACTCTAGTTAGCTTTATAACGATAGTTAGTTGACAGTTGAGTTCAGTTAGATCTCTATTACAACTGAATCTCAACAGGATAAATACTGCTCTTGTAAGAGAATACAGTGGCTTTTGTAATATTTTCTCAATGCAATATACAAATCCCTTTTCTCTTCTCTATACTTTCTACATGGTATCTAGAGCTCTCTAACCCATTTTCATGGCTTCCGCAACACTGGCGACACTCGTTAGATTCCGACGAACGACACTGGTGCGATTCCGACTTCAGCAAACAACTTCAGAGCGACTCCGACGAACAACTCCGGAGAGATTGTAATAATGATTCTTGTTGATTCTTAGCACTATCTCTAACCAATGTGGGACTTGGGTTTTTCCTAATACAATGATTCCTCTGTTGATTGTAATAATACTGTGCCTAATTGTGTATATACTTGGCACCTTAGGCTAGGTCGCCACAATTCTCAAGCTTTAAAGCGTGTGCTTAATCATTGTAATTTCAAATTTTCTGTTAAAGTTTAACTGTCCGTCTGTTCTGCTTGTTGTATGGGAAAGATTCATAGATTTCCTTCTAAGCTTTCTCAAACTGTATATAGTTCTCCTTTAGAATTAATATACAATGATTTGTGGGGTCCTACTCCTATGAATTCTCATTGTCAATTTCTTTGTTAAATATCCTTTGTTGATGCTTATTCTAGGTTTACTTGGATATATTTTCTAAAGAATAAATCTGATGCTTTATCTGTTTTTAAATAATTCACGTCACTTGTTGAATTGCAATTTAACAACAAGATTAAAGCTATTCAAACAGATAGGGAGGTGAATTTCGAGTTTTCTCTTCATATTTGTCTGAATTGGGGATCATTCATAGACTAACTTGCCCTCACACACATCATCAAAATGGTATTGTGGAGAGAAAGCATCGTCACATAGTTGAGTTAGGCCTCTCTCTTCTTAGCCATGCATCCCTTCCTCTCTCCTTTTGGGATCATGCTTTTCAAACAGCTGTGTATCTTATAAACAGATTGCCTTCAGCTCGTCTTAAGTTTGATATCCCTTATACTTCTTTTTCAAACTGATCCTGATTATCAATTCTTAAGAGTCTTTCGTTGCTCTTGTTTTCCCTTCTTGCATCCTTATCAGTCCCATAAACTTGAACTCAGGTCCTCTGAATGTGTGTTTTTGGGTTACTCACCTAGTCACTAGGGCTACAAGTGCAAGTCCTCTTCTGGTCAAATTTTTATTTTGAAAGATGTCATTTTTAATGAACATCATTTTCCTTATCCTAAACTGTTTGCTACCTCTTCTTCCAATTCTGTTCCTACTGCATCCTTTTGCACTACCTTACCTATAATTGAGTCATTTTCTCTTCCCCCTTTCTCTTTAAATCCATCTCCCCCTCAAAGTCATTCTTCATTACCCTCTCTGGAACCTCTCAGTTCTGGCGTTGTTGTATCTCAGTTCCCTGTTCCTGCACAATCTCCTGTTCAGGATACAGCAGCTTCTACTGCTACTGTAAATGCTGGTACTTCTCAGTCTTCTGCAACTGATGTAAATACAGGTAAATCTAAGTCTAATGATCATCCTCAGTCTTCTGCAACTGAATCTCAGAATCCCCCACAGACCTCTCTTGTTAGACCAGAAAATGTTCACCCTATGATTACAAGAGCCAAAGCTGGGATAGTGCAGCCAAAGATTCATCCTTCCTTGCTTCTTGCTCATACAGAACCCAAGTCAGTAAAACAGGCACTTCAAGACTCCAAGTGTTATTCTGCTATGACTGATGAGTTTCAGGCTCTTCAAAGAAACAATACATGGACCCTAGTTCCTCTTACTCCACACAGAAATGCAATTGGATGTGAGTGGGTATTCAGAGTTAAGGAAAACTCTGATGGCAGTATAAATAGGTACAAAGCCAGATTGGTGGAGATGGTGGAGAAAGGTTTAATCAACAGTTTGGGTTTGATTTGCATGAAACATTTTCTCCTGTGATTAAACCAGTGACAATTTGGGTTATTTTAACTCTTGTCATCACTCACAAGTGGCATTTGCAACAGTTAGATGTAAATAATGTCTTTCTTAATGGGCTTTTAGAAGAGGAAGTTTACATGACTCAACCTCCAGGTTCTGAGTCTTCAGATAAGTCACTTGTATGCAAATTACATAGAGCAATTTACGGTTTAAAACAAACTCCTATGGCTTGGTTTGAGAGGCTCAAAGCTACTTTACTGCAGTTTGGGTTTATTTTCAGTAAATGTGACCCATCTTTATTCATTTACAAGAATTCTTCTACAATTACCTACATTCTAGTTTATGTGGATGATATCATCATAATGGGTATTTCATCTTCCTTGGTTGACAAGTTGATTCAGCAACTCAATACCTCATTTTCTCTCAAACAGCTGGCTTCTCTAGACTATTTTTTTGGGGATTGAAGTCCATTCCTTGTCCATTGGAGCTCTCTTAATGACTCAATCAAAAATATATTCAGGATCTACTGCAAAGAACAAATATGTTAGAGGCAAACCCCATTTCTTCACCAATGGTCTCAAGTTGCAAGCTCTCAAAATATGGATCTGATCTACTGCAGGATGCTTTTTTTTACAGGTCTGTTGTTGGAGCCCTGCAGTATGTGACTATCACTCATCCAGAACTAAGTTTTGTTAACAAGGTTTGCCAGTTCATGGCTTCACCTCTTGAATCCCACTGGACAGCAGTGAAACAAATTTTGAGGTATCTTAAAGGTGCTCTTCATTCTGGTCTTATTTTGTTTCCTGCTTCTCCTCATCAACATCTCTCCATTTGAGGTTTTGTGACTCTGATTGGGCTTCAGACCCAGATGACAGACAATCTACTTCTGGTGCAGCAGTGTATGTTGGACCTAATTTGGTGTCTTGGTGGTCTCGTAAAGCAGAAAGTAGTTTCCAGGTCCAGCACAGAAGCAGAATATAGAAGTTTAGCTGCTGCCAGCAGATATTATCTGGATTCAGACTCTACTTCAGGAACTTACAGTTCCTCACACTACACCCTTAGTACTTTGTGATAATTCAAGTGCAGTGCAGTTATCCCACAATCCAGTTCTGCAAGCTAGAACCAAACACAGGGAGTTGGATGTGATTTTTGTAAGGCAAAAAGTATTAACTAAACAGTTAGTGGTTCAGCATATTCCTGGCACAGACCAATGGGCAGATTTACTTACTAAGCCCTTGGCTCCTATGAGGTTTGCCTATTGGAGTTCCAAACTCTGTAGCTGAGCTACCTTTGGTTTCTCGGCCCCATTGAGTTTGCAGGGGGGTGTAAGTGTATATGAGTAAATAACTCCAGTTAGCTTTATAACTATAGTTAGTTGACAGTTGTGTTTAGTTAGATTTCTGTTACAACTGAATCTCTAACAGTATAAATACTGCTCTTGTAAGAGATTACAGTGGCTTTTGCAATATTTTCTCAATGCAATATATAAATCCCTTTTCTCTTCTCTACACTTTCTACATGGCATTCTTAATTGACATTGAACTATTGCAAACTAGATGGTGTCCTTCTAATGCAAAATCAAACAGTCTAAATGACAGATTCCTCAGTAAAAGATCTTTCCTCAAAAAAGAATTATAAAAGAGAGGAATGATAGAAAACAAAGGTGCTCAGATGTCCTCCTGACCAAAATACAAAGGAAACTGAAATCTAAAAACAAAATGCTTGGGGAAAATCAAGAGAATGTAAGCAAGATTGCAGCATTTATCTCTAAAATGTACCTCCTACCCACACCCCTTCAACACCTCACCCCCCCCCCCCCCCCCCCCCCCCCAACAAGTAAAAACTACGCCCAATTGATTATTGAGAGAACGTAGAAATGTAGAATCAAGGAAATTATATTATTGATTATATGATGAGTACATAGAATCTCTATATATGGAGCTGAGTATAGAAGAAGATTTCTGTGACTAACCAGTTACTAACTACGTACAGCTGACAGATAGTGGCAGGTAACAACTACAGTGCAGTTACAAGAGTAGTATTACTCAAGCCCATTACACAAACTATACTCTAAGGATGATTCATTCAAATAATTCTAAAACATAACCTGACACATAAATGATGAATGCTATGAAAGTAAATATAAATGACGAATGCTATGATGGTAAGCAAACACTTAGCATTAAATAAGCTCACATAAACCCTAGATTAAAAAATTATGACAAGGAAAAAGACAAAAAAAAAAAAAAAAAAAACATATACCTTTACAATCATACCAGGATGAAGATCCTCAATCTTCTCCACACATTTGCTGTTAGCATTCCTAAAAAATCAACAATTAATAATGGGATGAAAATTATCAGGTATAACAGATTCAATAATATTACTATTATTATAGGCTTTTAACATATCTTGGGCAACAATCTGTGCTTTGAACACGGGTAGTAAACCAATAAAACCAATTCTAATATACTAAAAATGCAATGCAACACCTTAAAGACAGGGCAGTCAATGTTATCCTTTAGAAATGCATTAGTTAGATATTTCAATTTCAAAATAGATAACTAGCATTTGCTGTAACAAAACCTCAAAAAAATGTTATCAATAGGCTAAAAGGTCCAGCCAGAAGTCAGCCCAAGCAGATAAACAACCCTTGTAAACTGATAATTTTTCAGGCAATTTTCAATTCAAAAAAATCTGTTATATCAAGCTACTTGGAATGTCAGAAACAAATAAATTCACTACATTTGGGCTTAGGATCTAACTTATCCCCATGAGATCAACTTGTAAGGTGAGGACTGCCCAAGCTTCTAAATTTTATTTAAGCCATATCTCTAGTTGATGAGGGACTAAACATCACCATTGAGGCTGCAATTAGGGCAACGCTCAAAGAGGTCGTAACTAAGGCGGGCTAGGGGTAACCACAATTAAGGAAAATTTCCAACACTCCCCCTCGTGCCCAGGGCTACCGGCTTGGAGCATGGCAATGCAGGTGACCCAACAACAATGGATTTAGGATTTGCTTAGGTACCATCTTAGAATTTGGGCTTATGGTCTAACTCAAACCCACAAAACCGGCTAGGGTGGTAAGGACTACCCAAGCTTTATAAGCTCTATTCAAGTTGTATCTCTAGTCAATGTGGGACTAATCACCACCCTTGAGACTGCAATTAAGGAAGCTCCCAAAGAGGACGCAACAAAGCCAGCCTTAATTGCGCAATTAAGACAGCTTTCCAGCAGTGACAATACTACTAGTAATAAATATTTGAGCTAATAGAAACTACATATATTAGTATGACAAAAAGAAAGGGAAAAAAGAGCACAGGCTAGGATTATTTAAAGATTGATCAAGAAGTATCAATACTAGTACTTACACAGCAGAATCCTGGGAAAGCTTCACATTGGAAGATCGCAATGACAAGTCAACATGAATAGTACCCTTGACAGTGTGGTTGACTTCAAGCACTACACATTTGACAAACTGCCCTTCATGATATCCAGATAACGGATCAGGCACCCATGTGTCTGCAAGTTCAGTAAAATGTACTTTTCCATATGTGCGAGGACCAATTTGGACAAGCAATCCACCAACACCTGGAAGTATTTTACTAACCCTTCCACCTAAAATATCTCCTTCATGAAAATGTGCTGTTAAATCCTTATCCACTACATTAATTTGTGGCTCTTCACTAGTTCTGCTAGGAAGAGTAGAAAAGGGGTGCACAACCAACCGCAATAGCTTCTTTTCCATGTTGACACTAAGAACATGACCAGAAACAGGTTGTCCAACATGATATCGATTCTGGAAATCCTCAAGCTCACTGGGTTCAGTAGCACTATCAAGAATATATAGCTGAGCTCTTACATTTCGCAATATTGTTAACCAGACCCATTCACTTTCTACTTTATATACATAACCAGCGACGCATTGCCCAATTTTAAACTCATGATTTTCAGACACATCATCCATATCACTGGAACCTGAATTGAAACTGTGTTAGATATTAAATTGCAGGAAGATTATGATAATTTTCATAATTAACAAGTACAAACTGTTGAGATATATTTGACTAGCAGATACTGACGAGATAGAATTAAGATTCATTAGAAAACAAACTTAGGAAAATAAGGGCAGACTGGAATAGTAATAAATGGACACCAAAACAAAGTCCAATCATGGGTGGGGATGAAAATATATTTACCCTGGCTTCCATTGAACATGTATCTGATATCAATATCAATATATAATGACAAGAATAAAAACGGTTATAACTTATAATACAAGGATGTAGGATGTCAGGTAAAATTAATTCCCAATAAGAATTCAACTGTAGGATATACTCCCAAGCACCACTGACGTAAAGAATCAAGATGAGTCCATGCATGGCTACATGCTTATGAAACAAATTCTTGGCCTTCAATTTAACCAGTCTTTCTAGATACATGTTTCACAAAGTATCCAGTATTTCAATCATTCACATATTTTCAAGCTAGTGGTGTATTTGACCTGTAACCATTTCAGGTCTGACTGATAGCTCCCACTGTGAGCCCTTCCTATTGCCATCTGACTCATTAGGTTTTGCAACAATCCTTGCTGTCACTGTGTGCCCAACTTTGTAGCTAGAGAATGGATTTTCCAAAACTTTTCCATTATGTACCTGTCCATAGATAGGCACCCAACTATTTAGAAAATACTAAAACTAAAATAGATAGCACATCAACAAGAGGGCAAGTGTTGCTGCACTGCATCATTAAGGTCACTGCTATGTGAATTTGGTCACAATTTACAGCTACAAAAACAGCATATGAGCTCGAGGTAAGGTCACTCAAATCTGACACTCTAAAGGCCCCCGCCTGGCAGAAGCTTTGTTATCAAATCTACAACTTAAAATGCTAATTTTAATATTGACACCAGAAAAACAGAAGGCTTACCTCTGTTATATGAATCCGGCCATGTACACCAAATCCAAACTTCAGCTTCAGTTCAAGCGTTTTGATCTCAGTAATCTGGACAACCATACCATAAAAGAAAATTCATGGAAAACATTTTAAATTTGTCAGAATAAGAAATACTACTCTGGACTCAAATATAACCAAACTAGATAAACCCACATACCTCTGCATCAACCAGAGTTCCCACTTTGTAGCTAGACTTCTTCTTGGATCTTTTAGAACTAGATGTCTCATTGATCTCATTGAGAAGTAAGAGCAACCTTCCTGATGTTTCCGGACTTGGAAGAGCCATAACAGTGGCAACAACACTAACCAAGTAAAATATGTAATGCAATGAATTGTGGGAAAACTAGGAAACATAATGAAGCTTATACTCATGAAAACAATTGTCATATTAAATTAAAATGATATTTCACTATAAGAAGTATTCTTTCAGAAACTTGATATATATCTGCTAGCAATGGAATACTTAAAAGAGCATACATATGATGTTCCAATTCCTTTGACAATAAAAAAGCATATGCCTCATGTATTCCAAGTAACAGGAAACAAATTATGATATGAACTCAGGAGACAATTATTATGCATATATATTTTGCCTCCAAATACAAAATGATTAGCAATAACCCGATAAAGCACTGAATTAAATACCGTAACTTTACAAGTAGAAACACACAAGATTAGGGAGTAGAAAATGATTCCTAGTAAATGATCAACACAGGAATCCAAGAGTACAAGAGTGAGGAAAAGAATTACACAAATCCAAAATTTATGGCAAAAAAGGAAAGTCTAAAGAAATCCCTCCAAAGAATACAAGATGATAACCAAAACACAAGACAAACAAACAGAATATAAATGACCATTTCCTTGTATCCCCTTGAATATCCAAAGAAAAAAAAACATTCAATCAAAAACTTTTTCATAAAGACCAATACAATCAGACAGTTTGTCACTACCAACTCTTTAACGTATTAAAAGAGGAATTGAAGTCTAGGAATAACACAGGTGGCACTGACCAGGCTGCTAACAGACATTCAAGTGTGTACCCACTTTACCGTCCAAATTTATTGGGGGCACCATATTACTTAGACACAAACTTTTGAGTAATGATTAGTTATATTGGATCAAATAAATGTGAAAAGCTGAGTTGATACTTTTAATCAGATCAAATTTTGTGCACACCTCTGCCCATTTTGGTATAGTTTATGAGGAAACCTTTGAGCATTATAGTCCGATACTGATGCATATCCTATAGTGTAATCATTTTCTGGAATTGATAGAACCTGCTTTATAGATAATTTCAGTAAAATATGTTAATATGCATGAACAAGTTTTACTTTACCAGAAGATAGCTAAAGGTGAAGAACAACATTAATACTTGCCAGGTAATTTTCTTTTACAATTTCCACTACTGCATTCACAGTCTGATGCAATACCAAGTCCTTCGAAGCCTCCCTTCGACGTTTCTGGAACCAAGGTATTTCATTGATTTGGTCAAAGTTGTCATGAAAGAATGATGCAAGCAGCCTCATGCACAAGGGCCAAGGCTGCCTTCTTAAGACAAAATTGAATGCCCATTATAGAAACCTTAAACATAACGTCATAACAAAAAAAAATCCAAACTGTTTTTCCTTCAGATAAAAAAAAAAAAGGAATGTTTATTAGAGAGAAGAAAGAAACAATGCAATGAGATATTTTCATAAAGATGGTTCCATAGCATGGCAGCATATAATATGTATCAAAAAATTTACTCAGCTCTTTCTCTGCCATATGGACCAAAATGTCATATATATGCATGAAGACAGAAGTAAGAGTGAGGAGCAGAAAAAAAATTCCAACCTTCTTGTTGGTATGACTTATGGAACTTTCTTTAGATCTATTAATGAACTCTGGTTTTAGAGTTAACTCAACAAGCTTGTCTGCCTTTGCAATATCAAGAACAAATGCTTCCACTACAGAGCCACTCTCCAAAATAGTTCCAGCCACTAAGGAATCATATCACAATGAGAATTGGTACTTGCAGTTGATAAGAACCATCCAAATGTATTAGTTAATAACTAAATACCATGTGGGAAGGACAAAACTTACACTGATAATTGGCAATAAAACCAAAAACATCATTATACTTTTCAAAACTTATAACAAGTCCAACATCCTCAACATTCTTAACTTTCCCTTTTGCAACCATACCAATGTTAATTCCTTCATCCCACTTTGAATCAGATGCACCAGATCCCCAGTATTGCACCTTTGCAATCTAATTCAAAGATGCACACAAGATTAGAGGTAATAGAAAAGGACGAGGATGTGAAAGGAATTGCTGACAGGAAAACAAAAGAGAAAAATGATGCTAGGAGGCAAATAAACAGAAATAAGGAAAATCAAAATGTTATTTTTTATAAAAAAAATACATAGCATTATATTGTTTGCTATGATAAGTCAAAAAGCAATTCAAAGCCAGAAATATTTTTTCATGGGTTTAACTTGAAATTGCCAAAATTCAAGGTTGACTTGTATTTTCTAAGACAAGTCAAAGTGGTAGAGACCACTTAACTATCCAATAATCAATAATAATGTCAACTCATTTGGGCAAAAAATATGCTATCTTGTATTTTTCAAAATTTAATGCAAAAGGAAACACAGATTGAAATTTGCAGATCTAGTTATATTAGAAGAGCTAGATATATCACACCTCAGAAAAATCTCATAAGAAAGTAAATAGTAAAACTGCATTAATCTAGTTGCAGAACTAAGTGAACACCTACATCATTTTCTAATCAAAATAAATGAACGTATAGCTGAATAAAAGTACTCTAGGTATCTAATTCTAAATTTCAAAAATAACAGTTTGGAAAGAAAATGAGTAAGACAACAAGCATGTTTGCGGGCATATGATGCTCATAGTTGAAAACAGCATAAGGATAGACATCTGTGTGTGCTAGCATGCATAAAATAAACAATTTAATAATTAGAATAATAAATGCAAGACTATGTGTCAATAATATTAGAGTTAGATGATAATTGTTTATACCTTGTCATCCATGAGAAAGTAGTCCTGAATAAATGATGCATCAATTGAAGAACAAGCTGTCTGCTTTAGCGAGAGTGTTACTCTACCAGTTTCACTACTAACCTGAAGTTTTTTTTAATAAAAAATAAGAAAGAGTATTAGTATTACACTGTTTTAGCCAGAACTAAGCTTTCATAAAATTGATATACAGCCTGAAATATACTAACATTGGATATGTTGCTGCGAACTGATTGTCCAATGTAATAAGCTTCCAAAATATTGCTTTTTTGGTCATCTGCAGCCTATACAATTGAACGGTTTACCAGGCAATCATATGCCTAGGATAAAGTGAGGTGTGTAAAAGAGAAAGAAAGGGAAGGGCATGTGTTAAATTGAGATACCTTATTTCTAGGAGCAAAGCCAGTTAAATGACCAAGGAAACGAACAAAGCAGCCAGACTCAATTAAGTTACATATATAGCCCTGCTCCATATACAATTTATTTAGCAAAAGAAGAAAAACTTAACAGCATGTCACTGATAAGCAAGAAACTAAAAAAAATTGTGTGACTACTAAAAAAAGTGCTGGAAGCAGTTCATAGATGTTTGACATCATCACTTACATGCACAACAGAGTTAGGATGTATCTGATTGATATCTGCAGGAATCTGCTGAGCATGTTTAATAAGAGAACTTTTGGCAGACAGGATCAAATTGTTTCCCTTAACATCTACATTGATTAAAATGAAACATTAAATTTATAATTGCAGGCTTATGATATAAGTTATCAACACGATAGATGACACTGAAAAGCAAAACACAGAATAATAAGAGTGAATCTCATTCATATAACCTATGTTGAAGTTTCTGTTTCACACACAAAACACAGTTTCTTACTGAAAACTGTTGAAATTAAAGCAATAAAATTCTAAATAATTATGATCTTGTGATGTAAAAAATTGACCTCTCTTATTTATTTTCATAACTTAGGTCAAGTAAAACTATAGTACAAAAACATAATAATTTTAATGATAGTAGTAAGTTAAAAAGTAGCTACTACACCAAAAATAGAAGGGAAATAAAATCAGCCTTAGGTCAAGTAAAACTATAGTACAAAAACATAATAATTTTAATGATAGTAGTAAGTTAAAAAGTAGCTACTACACCAAAAATAGAAGGGAAATAAAATCAGCCAAGCAATGAATGTCTAAGTCGTAAATAAAAAGATGTTAAAATAGAAGAGGAGTCAAACTTATATATATAACCATGGGGAAAACTTGGATCCTTCCCTAACTCTACAAGGTAAACAAATTCAGTATCACACCTTAATAAAATGACACAAACACAGAATTGTTAACATTTCATGCCTAACAGCTTTGCCCAGGCATTAACTTTGTCTACAAAGAACATGCTGAATATCTTAACTGTACCTAGAACCAGCAGTTGGTCAAAATTATATCCAGGTTTCAATCCTGAGTGCATCAAAATAGCTTGCCCTGCAAAGTAGGAAGCTACAATTAGCAATTACATTAAGAGTAAGCAGCAATGGGAAAAAGCCTTTACCAACCATTAGGGAATTTTTACCATGATGGTCTGCCAAGTGCTCCATAGATATTGTACCCCTTGAGAAACCACTTGCATTGACATAAACAACTACAGCATTAGATGTTACTCTGTCAACAACTCCTGAAACAAGGCTACCCAACGTAATCATATCATCTTCAGAAACCCTGTTATATGAAATCACATTGGATTAGCATAATTTGTACCACAGCAGAGTGCCTGCCTGTACTTTTTAATCACAACCCTAAAGTAAGTCAGCAGATAGCTTTCTATTTTACCTGACAGAACTTAAACTACTTTTTTACATTTTAAAGAAAACATATTCTCACCAAAAAATACAATTTGACAACAAGCGGAAAGTGGAAAGAAGCAAACCTTGTGGGCTTTATTATGAAACTAAGGTTGATTCTTCGTGAAGCAGGAATGCAACTTGTGACCCGGCATTTGACAACTTGTCCAACATTGTACATTGTACCTGGATCAGCCCCTGGCTCTAGTCCAAGCTCAGATCTGCTCTTAAATCAAAACAATGAATAACATAGTTCTAGTAAGAGAATAACACTAATACTCACATTGCAACTGAAATGTAGTCACAGTCAATGAGTTTTCAAGATGCCACAACATAAAAACAGGAAGATAATGCACACCAAAAATAAAGGCTTGCAATTGAAGACTTGTTCAACTTTAGAATTGGGCTAACCAAGTTAGCAAGAAACTCAGTTCATAACTATGGATTGGCTAGCATCATGGCGTGGCAGATTTTTTGCAAACTGCCATAGGCATTAGGCACTTTGTGAAGGGTGGCCAGCTATGGCAGCACCATAGGCTGCAATAGCATGTTTATATGGTGGAATTCATCCTTATTCCTTCCATTATTGATAACACTAATATATACTCCCTTTGGACTCAAATATAAGCAAAAATGTCTAATTTGCACTTATTAAGAATGTTTGTTAAGTTCATTTAATTTTCTTGATTTCGTACCAAAAAAAAGAATGACATTTCCTAAACTACCCTTAATCATATTTATTGGAAATGGTACTCATTTGAACTTAAGGATATTTTTTAAATAATGGCATTAAATAGGTTGAATTAGTTGAAATTTGCTTATATTTCAATCCACCAAACCTAGACATTTTTTTTGCTTATAAGTTGTATTTGAGTCCACAGGAAGTAAATATGTATGCATGTGTGTGCAAAAAAAACTACCCAAAGTATTCATAATTAACAATAGTCATAGGTTTTAACCAAAATATACAAGTACATAAAAATAAAAGTCAAGGAAACGAGTAAAATTAAAAAAGACGTCCATATTTTTTCAAATACAAGACAACTTAAAACATCAATAAAAATTGAGGGTCAGTTAGTGTAGCACAAAAACAGAGGTTGAGGGTTCAGACTTCAGAGTTCAGTACAGAGGTGATTCAAAGTTCAATGTAGAGAAAATAATGGAGGGTGGATGCCACTGGAAATAATGCCTAAGATGAGTGGGTATTGGTCGAATAGGGTGGGAATCACAAAGTTAATAGAAAGTTGGAAATTATATCCAATTTGGGATTTCTTTTTTTTACATTCTGAAAAGGGAAGTGAAATCTCAACTTTGAGCCTAAAGAAAGCCCCCAAAACAACAGTGTTGAGGGCAAAATTGAGTTTTTGTAAAGCATCATTCTAGTATGGCTATAGTGGCTGCGATTTGCTATGGGCTTTATTGAAAAATGCACCGCCACAATGCCACTATAGCAAACTATTGAAACTATGATACCCAGGCAGAAAATCCAATTTAAACAAGGTTCTAAATCTTTTCCACAAGAGAAAAGTACAAAATTAAACAATAAAAATCCTTCAAAACCATGTGAAATAATGAGAAACATGATTAGATAAACAAAAAGGAAAAAAACATTGTAGAAATAAAAAAATTAAACCCCATGTATTGCCAAAATAAAATACACTTCATTTTAGTTAGAACTTTTGGGGGGCATAAGACTTTTATATATCATTTTATCTTGTGAGAAATGAAAAGGATTCAAAGTTCAAACATATCAAAATCCCATGATAATGAATGATATGGAAATGAAGAAATTAGTCAAGAGTAAAAGGTGAAAAATGAAGATGAAATTTCCAATACTAAAAGCTCATGATTTAAGCAAACATCAAAATATAACTGACTGTTATCATCACATAAGTATACAGATAAATAGAGACTCACCTGGGAGCAAATCCTTGGACCCCATTGTAAAACCGTACAAAGCATCCATGAACTTCAATCTTTGTTATCCATCCATGGGTTATCAAACCATCAGTAGCATCAGCATATGAACTAATAATCTCAAGTTTTGATCTCACCTGTAGAAATATCATATACATGATTCAGAATTGAATATGGAACTAATCAATTGGGTGGGGTGTGGGGATATTAATAAATGCTCCCAAAATTTCTTCATTGAGGACAATGTAGCGACAAACAAGCTTATTGAAAGATGTATGCAGCAAAAGGAAATTTTTTAATTGTTATTTCTTCAACCCCCCCCCCCCCTTTGCTTCCACAAGTGCTGCTCTACACATTTCATCAACTAAATGGTGTCATAATAGGAAACGTGTAATCTAAATTTCATGGAAATACATCACTATAAAGTAGTACTCAGGTGCAAAACTACAACATCCTTCACAGTAGGGATAATTATGACCAAAATGGAAAGACAAGCAAATTCAGTTGAAAATTATACCTAGTGAACTACAGTTCAAAGATTATCATATTTTTAAAATTTTTGGTAGGATGATGATTAAGGGTTGTCAAATTATTAGCCTGGTGTCAAGATTTTGACTAAAATCTTATTTGCTTGGTTGAGTGAGGTTTCAGGAGATACTATTTCATCAATGCATGGCAATTATATTCAGGGAAGACTTTTTTTTTGGTGAATAGAAGAAAGATTTTGGACACAGTCCTCACTGAAAATACAGTACAAAAAAGAAGCCAAAGAGGAAATTCTTAAAAGGAACATATTAACCAACAACAAAGAGTCAGATAAACCTTACTTTTGAAAGTCGAGAAAGATAATTCACGATAGGTATGAAAATATAATTGATGGATGCATAAAGAAACGTTATACTGGATAGCTAAACTAAAAGAAGAAGAAAATTTATTATAGTGATTTTGAATAAACTGGAGAAGAAGAGTTCACATGTAGAAACATACAAGGGTTTTCTTGTGTGTAACTGTCACTCTTTTTGACTTGCAACCAAGCACACGGAAAACCAATTCAGCTCCCACCTGTACCATAATCCAAGTAAAAACTTCAGCCACATAATGTCAAAACTGTCCCATCACAAACATGCAACAAAACTACCATATATGGTCTGAAGAAACAAAAAATGACAATACTAAAAATAACTAGCACAAGCTAATAGAACCTTAAATTTTTTTCCAGGCTTTGAAATTTCCAATTCAGACATATGTCGAAGAGGACAGAGTGCCTTCACACCACCTGGAATTTGCACAATAGCGCCAAAGCTGTCAACTGAAAGAATCTTAGCCTTCACCACCATGCCAGGCTTGACATCAGAATGAGTAAACACTTCCTCTTCAAAAGCACTAGCCTGCATGATATGAAAACAAAAAGGTGATTAATTTAAAAACCCCTATTAACAACCAAGTCAACATTATTCCACATAACATCAAATTTAAAATCGTATGCACATGGAAAGCCATTATACAGAGAAACAACAGACTAGCTCAGTTTATGCAGCTAGCATTTTTTTTACCAAAAGACATGAACAAGAAATATCATTAATTTGCACATTCAAGAACATATTTAACATTAATAAACTAGTTTTTAGAGATAAAAAAATTATTGAATATTGAACAACTAAATTATATTGCTTCTACTTTGAAAAGGTCAACACGTTCTAGTTACATCAGACATATGAATATGTATAATTACGGGAATGGGATAGACAAAAAATGACATGAACCAAACCTTGGAGCTTTTGAAACAACTGAAATGTAGAACATAATGACGAATGAGAAGGTTGGAAGCAATCTAACATGGGATACTAAAGAAGAAATGAACATTCAAAGGATATGATACAGACCAGACCAATTATAGTCCTGACAAAGCACTAAAAATTTAGAAGAAAACTTATTTTTAAAAAATTATTATTTCTACAAGAGATTAGAACCATTAGCAATTCTTCCAAGCGATCAAGACAATCATAAGAATAAGAACTCTTGAATGTAATAACTCCAATATCCATCATAAGGTCAAGCTCGGAAAAGTACTATGCACATTAACAAACCAAAAGACATGCAGGTTTTGAACAGTGTTGAAACAATAATACCATTGTGTGATGGCCCACATACATACATAGTCAGTCTACTGCAATTAGACTGAGGTTACAAACGGTCAATAAAGAAATTATCAAAAACATTTTCAAATTCAACAGATAATTGATGTTCAGACACAAAGGACAAATTGATTAAATATTAAAGAAGTGTATAATAACTTGCCAGTTGCCAGTATATACCAATACCAAACCTGGTCAGATAACAAGTGAATCATAAATAGATAAAGTTCCAACATGGCTGCTTTTTATAATGTTCAATGTGAAGCACATAACCCATTCTCCAAACAAAAAGACCTAAGATGATAAAAAACTATGTGATTCAAGTGTAATACCAACATAAAAGGCACTGCAACCATTCACTGACAGATGCTTATCATCTTTTAGAAATTAAATTAATAAAAGTATAATGACAACCTTCAAAACTCCTGTAGCAATTCCTTCCAAATATCTTAACCCAAGAATCCGAACTCGAACACGATTTCCTTCCTTGTACTTCTTTTCAAATTTTTGGACCTCCTCTTCAGCAATATCAGATATCTGCAACAATAATTTCAATTATCATTTTCATTATGCCTGGTGGGGTAAGGCTTAAAATGCAGTTGAACATTCAGATATCATACTGTAAGAGTTCTGCATCATTAAAACTTGTCCAAACACTACATACACTGACAAAAGCTGGAGTTGGCTCCGGAATTGATGGAACTTCAAGCAATAGTCCTAATCCTCTATCCACCCTAACAACTTTTGAGTTGTCATATATATCTCCAATTTTAACATGCTGCACAACAAAGACGGTTGATCAGTCTCCAACATGAAACCCATGACTATCAATAACAATAATAATTATGGAAGCAACAGACAAGAAAAGCATCCTTTAACACCATTGAACAGGAATTACTTGTGGGAAAGAGAATTAAAAAAACAATTATTGAATCCATTCCATTGAATCTAATATGCCATCCTTAGAGCACCAACAATATTTAAGCTACAATACTTACAGAAGGAGGGGCCCTGTTCTGAACAAGATGTGGATTCAGCGTCAAACCAACAGCTCTACTTGATGGATCAATGAATAATATCCGAGAAACAACCTAGATAACATAAAAGGCACTTAGAAAAAATAGAACAGTAAATTTAAAAGAAGGTAACCTGCTTGACAGCAAAAGAGACAGAATCAGCTGAAAAATACACCGATCATATTGCAAACTCAACATGAAAATCCATCAAGGTAAAGAAGTAAATATGAAGCTAAGAAACAACACAACCAACATGATGATGCACTATGAATTTATGAGTGCAATCAGAAATCCAATGATGTCAAAGAACTAAGTACACAACCATTGTAGGAATAAAATAAGAAGAATTTCTTTTGATAAAAAAAAATAATACCGCTAAAACAACTTGTTTTTAATCCACATATGTCAATCCACTTGTATTATTTATAATTATAAAAACTACACACTTAACTTTTAAAGCCATATACTTAAGATCAGTTGAAGAAGACTAGACAAGAGAGCTTTAAACTGCCAGAAGCTTCTAATGGATTGCTTGTACTATATCATGGATCAAATTCCTCATCATTTTTAGCTTAAATGGTGTCTGCCTCTCTCCGAAACAACAGAGGTACCAAAAATGCCAATGTAACCGATAGGATTAAATTCCCCCTTATCGGAAAATAGAGTGTCTGAATTAATTCAGAAAAAAAACAGAAATACACAAGTTGCAGAAAAATGTAAATGAGCACGGAGGCCCCCTGCTATGGAGAATATTCTCCAACCCCTTTCTACAGCTGTAGAAACAATTCAGAAATCGTGTAAAAACTACCACTGAGTCTAGCCTAGCTATATAAAGAAATAACTAACTACTAGACTCATTCCCTCTCTCTCCACAACCAAAGACGCATTCCACTAATTTCATAACAAACATTACATGTCAGCTTCACCCTTCTTCTCCTTGTTAGCTCTTCTCTGATATACTAATAGTGGGCATGTCCATTTCTTTGTTTGCTGAGGGCCCAGATCAACATTCTTATCAATAACCTATTACTATACATGCTAAGGCATCAAAAAAAAATTCCACTAGAATATTATATCACATGATGCATGCATGCATGAAAAATCTTGCACTCAATAACTTGGTACATAATACAGAAGGAGCTTACAAAAAAAGCATTTCAGTGTGTCAAGCAAACACTGGGATACAATTTGCAAAAATGGGAGCAGCGCAAGTTGTAAAAGTTGCAAAGGTCAAATTCAAAAGTACCTTCTGAGATTCACTGCACTTATCCTTCCAGTTGGTCCCAGGATAAATATTTTGCAAATGAAACAGATCAACCTGCAATGAAAAGATTCTAAACATTAATGTTGTGAGAGTATTGAGTTTCTCAAGATAATCTATTTACATAATATCATTGAAGCATTCCATTTACAACAATTGCAGGACGCACTTACAGTTCCGGTGAAGTATGTGAGAAATGATAACATAACACCATTCTCAAGGATTGACTTCACACAAGCATTTACCAGCATTCCTGGAACTAGAAGATCAATTGATAAACCTCTGAGATCCTTGGTCTGTATCAAATGCACAGGGAAAATAAGTTAAACAACCAATCAAAAGGGAATTGAGAATCATTAAAAATAGATACCAAAAAGACAATATGATGAATACAGAGGAAGCATACCACACTTTTGGACATTGTATCAGGGTCAGAACTCAAGTAAACCACTTTACGAACTTTATCAATGGTTCTAACCAAACCCTGCAGAAGTTTCCCAATTTTTACTTCACCACCCCAGCCTTCTGCATAAGAAAAGAAAGGGCAAAGAAAACCACAATTTGAGCTTGGTTCAATCATGCCAGACAAGATGAGCAAAAAATTCACAGTAGTAGCTTGATTTTTTACCAGCAGAGCTGTTTTTTTGGTAAGAACCCCATGAAAGACGGTAAACCAAAATGAAGAATGTAACCATGATCTTCAATACTCTTCACATATGCAGCAAGGACCTGAATATACGTTGTGCACAAAAATCAAAACTTTCATCTATCGTATTCCATAATCCCTATGACACTCAAAGGCCACTGAATATTGTGAATGGATTAAGAACCACCACAGGCTACAATATGAAATGCCTTGCAAATGCAATCATCATAATGGTGGATCATAATAGCATAATAAAATGTATATAATAAGAATAACAACTAGTTGATTTTTATTTTTATTTTCTTTTTAGATTTTTACAATGCAATAAACAGATTCAAAAGAATATAAACAGATTTAAGGTAGCATATTTATTTATTTAAAGTTAGCAATTGCTCAGTATAACTGATTTAAAAGAATTGTTTTTAAACAGAAACATAAAATTATGGTGACTCTTAGCAATCAAAATTTATAGGAAATTCAATTCTAAGTTCAAATCCTATAATTTTTTTTTATGGAAAGTTGCTTTATTATGAGCAAACAGGAGCATTGTAAGAATGTAACATAATAAGCAAACTATATATGCAATCTACAAGAAATAAATCAGCAAGTAGGCAAATGCAGTGTGAACTAAATCCTACATCCAATACAAGTGTCATACAGAATAAGGGATACCATACAGAAGCCTAATTTAATTATAGGAGACTAGGAAACATAGTGGCTCCAATATACACACAATAATTTAAGGTTAAGGTCAGCATAGGATTGCTTAAATGTTGTTGAAATTACTCTTCCAAATGAAGATTTTTGTAAACACATTATTCTCGTTGAGATGCATCGCACATATAGCGAGGCTCAAGTATATCATAATTGACAATCTCTTAAAAATCAAAGGAGGAAACTAAATCCTAGTCTAGATGATTGATTAAAAAAAAAGTTAACTACAAAAAATTTCATGATAAAATAATGACATACCATGCCTTCTTGAACAACATCCAAGTTGTAGTTCTTGTGTAACAAAGAAAGACGCAAAGAAAGCCAAATTTTCCTGCTTCCTTTCTCTTTCTTGTCATCATCCAATCTCAGTACAACACAAGAAACTAGCTGCCCAACACAAAATACACCAGAAAGGAACATTTCCCCAACCTGAAGCAAGAATGAGAGAAACAAAGAAATGATCTAAAACTGATGGTCAAACAACAAAATTCAAAATTAATTAGAAATTTATGCTAAGTCATAGTGAAGATATGTGTAAACTGCAACGATCGCAGGAGAAGAACAATCAGAATTATACAAAAAGAAAAGCTTATTGCACACCTCAATTTTGTCATCAAAAATAGGATCCACTGCATCTGAAGCATGAACTAAACCACGTAAACCCCCTGGTAAACTAACTACAAGGTCTTTCTCATTTACTTCAGCAACAACTCCCCAAAGCTTCATTCCAGGAGTTATATTCTGGCATGCATCCAAGAGTGAAAGGTTTGAGCACAGCACAGGCAAAAGGAATCCAAACTCCAAAGGTATGATATCAATAAGCCAAATAAATAAAATGCAACAATTAAAGCTAAAAGCATATCATAAAGAATTAAAAATAATATCATAAAAAATTAACAGTTAATTGAATTGATCATGACTTCATGACATGAATATACAAACTCAACCCTAAATCATGAAACCAAAAACTACCTAGTTCTATAAGCTATGCAAATTAAGCCCATATACCATTGCAGTTCACTAGAGCTATGATGTTCTTTACATGAAATTACTTAGAGTGAATATCTACTCTAGAAAGCAGAATAAACCACTCAAAGCATGCAACACAAAAACATGTAAAAATAACCATTGATGTACTAAGTAACATTCGTATTGCTATAAAAATTAACTTATTTAATAACCAATTTGCATCCTCCATCCTACAAACTACTGCACCCTACCTTGAGAGTAATTCTATTCACACGCCGCGGCAATTTTCCAGTGATGCCATCGCCAGAAAGCGAGCCCCAGTCATCTGCGGCTTCATTACTCTTACGCGACGCATTTCTCCCCTTCTTCTTCTTCCTCGTCTTCCTCGAGGGATCCTCGGCGCCAAACTCGTCGTAATCACTCCTTCCCTTCGCGGAAAATTCTCCGCCTAGAAGAAACACATTCAATCAAAACCAAATTCAAATTCAAATTCAAAAACGAGGATTCGCGAAGAAAAAAACAGAAAAAGTAAGCAGAGCGGTTGCTTGCAACCTCGAGGGAAATCGGGAACCTCGTCTTCTAGCTGCAGAGAGAGTGCTTCGGACTTAGAAGCGACGACGGAGTCATTTTCTTCCCTCTTCTTTGGTTTGAATATTTTCTTAGAGTCTTTAGCAATTTTCGGCTTGTCTACATAGTCGTTCTTCTTCTTCTGCGGTTTTTTAGAATGCGGTGCCATGTCGAAACGTTTCTTAGCTCCGTAAGGTTGCGTTGTGTTGTGTTGTATCGCTGGAAGCAGGAGGAAGAAGAAACAGGGTTTAGAAAGGTTTTAGGGTGGGAAGTGGTAATAAGAAGATGCCTATTGGGCCTAAATAAAAGCCCAAAAGAGAAAAAACAGGACAGAAAATTGTTGGGTTGATCTTTATACACCATGCAAATATCTAATACATTCATAGTGCACCGTGCGTTTTCAGAAATATCCTCGCATTATTAAAGGGTTTGTGTATATATGAATTTGCAATTTGTAAGGATCTTACGGATTACCCAATCCGTAAATAAGTTTTTTTTTTTAAGTTAAAATATATTTTGCTAAATAATTTAAAATAATGACACAGACAGGTATCGAACCCTAGACCTTCACGTTATTAACGTGACATTTCAACTAACTAAGCTAATAGGTCAATTATGCTAAAAATAATTAATGTTGATACATATAACATTAAATTGTTTAATGTATATTTAATACACATATAAGTTTATATAATAAATTTTGTAACAATTAATTTTGATCTAATAGTTAAAGTATTTTGTTATATATAAAAATCATAAATTTAAATAAAAATTATAGTTTTAAATAAAAATTTATGAGTTTATTAAAACATATTA
>CM023960.1:10496432-10516918 GCA_013407115.1 Glycine latifolia
TTATATGTGTATTAAATATACATTAAACAATTTAATGTTATATGTATCAACATTAATTATTTTTTAACATAATTGACTTATTAGCTCAGTTGGTTGAAGCGTCACTTTAATAATGTGAAGGTCTCGAGTTCGATACCTCTCTGCTTCATTATTTTAAATTATTTAAAAAAAATTATTTCAACTTAAAAAAAAAAACTTACTTACGGATTGGGCCAACCTGTATGGACCATACGGATTGACGAATCTGTAAGGTCCTTATGAATTGCGAATCCGTATGTACACAAAGCCTTTAATAATGCGAGGGTATTTCCGGAAAAGCATTGTGCACTCTGGGTGTATTAGATATTTGCATGGTGTATAAAGATCAACCCAAAATTGTTTAAACTCCTCTTATCTTTGCCAAGTATACCATCATGCTTTACTTTAACTTTTTTACAAAAATACCCTTCATGGGAACATGTTTATGTTGATCACAAAAGCATATCAGAAATGTGTTTCTATTTTGTATCAGTTGTCAATCATTTTGTATCATTTATTTTTTAAAATAAAATATACATTCTCAATAATGGTAATATAAATCCAACTTCAAAATAAACATAAAATGAAACAATCTAACATAAGTGTTAAAACAATACAAAATACATGCATGTAGTGAAATAAACTAGTATCAAACCACAAGAATGCTTGTGTATAATTTTTATCATGTTGAATTAAATTATCGAGAGTCTTGTCACTAGAGTTGGTTGATGGCTCTAGTTTATGCAAGCTTGTCATGATTTGGTTTATGGGTCTTGGTTGATGCAAATAGGCCATGGAGTAATGGACTAGTCTTTGGAGTTGGTTGATGCAAGCTTGTCCTGATTTAGTCAATGAATCTTGAATCTTGGTTGACGCAAAGAGGCTATGGACAAGTCTTTGGAGTTGGTTTATGACTTTGGTTGACACAAACAACCTATGATTTAGTCATTGGATCTGACCAACATAGCATATAATTTAGTAGGCTTAAGGATAGCATTTGAACGAAGACAAATAACATATATGTTACATTTTTGTTGTCTTAAAGTTTCAGGGGTTCATTTTCAAGACATTTGTCCCTATTTTTTTAATTACTATGAACTAAATAAACTAAAACAATATTATATATGATTACACTAATTGAAGGTTTCTTCTATAAGGAGCTTTTGACATAATACTTCTTAGGAGTAATTTGGGACAAGTGGCATTCCCTCATGAAATGACTTATTGGATACTCTTCTTAAATTGTATTATATTTGTATAAGTAAATAAAAAAATTAAATAAATTTATCTCCCTTCCAAGTGATTAATGCACGTTCATGAATCCATTGAGGTTATTCCATAAAACTTAATTTGAAATGTTTTGTTTCCTGCTTTACATGCTTCTAATGCATTACTTCTAATTTGAAATTTAAAATTGATTCATCCCAAAATAAATAAAAGTAAATAAGTAATTGCTTTAAATAATGTATTATATATAAGATCAAAAGCGTTCAAAAAAAGTTATTCCAAAATTTTGTATTTGTTATTGTATTATCTTTTCATGAGGAATGAGTTCTAAAGTAATTGTCGCAGTTTTAATCTAGAATATCTTTTATGTAATATATCCAACAAAGATAAATTGGACAATTATTGTTTGCATTGTTTGCCAATGGTTCATGGTTGATGATCATATGTTTGGCAATCCTTTTTCAATAGAGTTGTTGCTAGTGGATGAGAAGGTTGATATTTGAACTATTTGTTTTGTCTTATTATTATTTCCTAATAGTTTTCATTTGTGTTTGTCTTTTTCAAGGAGATAAAATTAAGGCTATTGTGAGTAAATCCTTGATATATAAATTCGAGAAAGAGTTCAAAGAAAGTTTTGTATATTCAATACCTTATTTTTATTTTTCTCCAAATAATGAACAATACAAGGTAGCAAAACATCCATTCAAATTGATTTTTTCAACTTGGTACAAAGGTTTTGCTAGTTAACCATGAAAATGTGGAAGTTTCTTCATACTCCTTTGTTTCTTTCACTCAAATCAACAATATAGATTATGAATATTTGATTGGTATGTAATTTAATTATGTGGTACAGTTATATTTTGATATTGTTTATGATATTATTTATTTTGTATGACAAATCACAATTTGTATTTGTTTCTTTTTTAATAACAAATGTAATTGGATATGTTACTTAGTATGGAAATGAAAAGGAATATGATATTAAAGGTTGTAGCCAAAAGTATAATATTATCAAATTGGAATGCAATGGATTCAAGATTAAATGTGCAATTTTTGGCCCATATGTTAATCAATTGAAGAAAAAAAACAATCATAGAGATGGCAAAGAAGTTGTTATTATTATACAACTTGCAAAATTGAAAATGTTTCAAGGTTAGTATTGATGACCTTCAAAAGTTGATTTTATTACTCATGGTTCAAGTATTTTCAAATCCTTTTATTGTTTATTTTTAGGAAAAATTAAAAATGTTTTAAATTGCACAAAATTATTATTCAATCCAAAATGTGGAGGTTGAGGAATTTAAAAAAAGGTAAGATTTCCTAACTTATGATTATATCATGTTTTTTATTAGAATATTTCATAACTAATAATTTTCTTCTTAAAGGATGAAGACAAAGAAGATATCTTCTACTGATTGATACTTTTAAGTTGTTCTTGAGACATTTTATGTGGAATGACATTGTGGAAGAGTATGAAGTACTTTCTTCATTTTGGGAATATGAAGGGATCTTTATTATAGCATAATTGTTCTCTTAAATAAATCAAGTCATAATTGAAATTGAAATTACAAGATACAATATTCATTTTCGATAAACTTGCTTTGATTAATGATCAACCTTTTCTTTTGCGTTAAATACGGTTTCAAAATTTCTAATAATAAATACCATAAATACTAACATTTATTCAATTATTCATTGGAATATATATTAATCTTTGGCAATACTTCATGTAATAATGTTAATGCTAAACCCTACTTCAAACTCTCATTGTATGTTTTTTATGATTCTCAGATCAATGTGGTTTTTAACCAATGTTGAATCAGACGACGTTGGAAGTGTGGAAGTTAACATCGGTTTTTCAAAATCGATGTTAATCAAAAGTATACAATATCGGTTTTTAGTAAAAACCGATGTCGCGATCTAAGAAATAAAATGTTAAAAAAAGTAAACTCTGGAACTTTAACATTGGTTTTTGTTAAAAACCAATGTTAATATATGCAACAACATCCGTTTTCTAATGAAAACCGATGTTGTTACATACATAGGGATTTTCTAATGAAAACCAATGTTGTTACATACATAGGGACATCGGTTTTGTAAAGAAAATCGATGTCGTTACATGACAGCAACATCAGTTTTCATTGAAAATCGATGTTGTAGTGTAATTTAACATCGATTTTAACTGAAAACTGATGTTGTAGTGTTAGTTAACATCGGTTTTTAACAAAAAAACCAATGTTATTTTGTAGAGAAAAAATTAAATATTTGTCTGTTTTTTTTATTTCACCCAAATTCAACCTACAAATGAAATACCAAACATCCGGCCAATTTCAGAATACAATGCAATTAAATAATATTTCAATAACAATTAAAATTCAATAGTGTCAATGTACATAAAAATGATTTCCTAACCAAATGTTTATACAATTGTTTAAAAATCCCTTAACCACCTAATCTAATATTTCATCTCTAACTTTAAGATAAAATGTAGCCCATTGAACCCTAACAGTCTTCAATCTCTCGACTTTCAGTGGTCTTTCATCAGTAAAATACTGCATGACATAATAAAACATAAATTAATAAGTGTAAAACAAAAACAAGTCAAAAAATCAAATTAGTTGTGAATTAGACAATTACCATGTCTCAGTTATCCCTGAAGCCTCATTGGACTATCATCGACATCTAATGCATGACATAATAGTCACACTCAGTGCTTCCTTTTTGCTTATTACACTAAATTCAATAATATGGTCAAAGTTAAACGGAAATTAGTGTAAATGGTAATAAAAATTATTTTGAATACATAAACCATGATTTATTAAAAGACTTAATCCATTTAGTAGTAGCCTTTGATTTATTTCCTTGAGTGTCATGGACTCCCTTCAAAGCACTGCTTAAGAGAAACATGCATGCATATTGTACAATTAACATATTTATGTATTAGAAACAATAACAAAAATACATGCATATTGTATAATTAACATATTCATGTGTTAGAAACAATAACAAAAATGTCTTACAAATTACAACCTACCTGTTAATAATTCTTTTTAGCTAGTTATCAGGCTTGTTGTGCAACGAATAGAACCACACGACAACATTGGCCTTAGGACATATAACGACCAGTGTCCAATGTGCATTGCATTGGAGAAAAAGAAGTTATTATACTGCATACATTAGGTTAGGTGCTTTTGTACATTTTTACTTATCCATTCAAGTACGCTGCAAGGTAGACAACTTTCAGTGAACTCTGCATCCATTTCTTGATATAGTCATTGGATTCAAATTGAGATTGCCCATATCTCTGTATGGACTGTGGCTCGATGAATCCATACACATTGGCATGATCCGATTGCAGACATAAGTCATTCATATGCCTATTGTTTTGAAAATAAAGTCAATTATGCAATTTTATAAGTCATTGAAAGTGACTTGTAGAATCCATAGTTGTATGACTGAGATGTTTAGACATTAACCACCGTGGAGTATCTCAGAAATATCCTCATGTTTGATGTACAATGGGAAGTTGTCATTGTACACCCTGAACAAAGAAAGGTCACACGGCACTTGCATGGTCTGAGGAAAAGATCTGGGATGGTCAATGCGACCTGGTACAGGGGATCGCCAATAGGTTTCGGCTTATGTACAGGTTTCGCCGGTTCCTCAGGTCCATGTTTATCCTACACAATTAAGAAACATAAGTGAACGACCGTCTTGACTTTGTATGAGAGAAATCATTCTTAAATAAGAAGAAACAAGCCAAAAATGAAATACCTTTTTCAAAATAGGTTGTATAAGATGTGTCGACAAGCAAGGAAAGTGTTAAGGGTCTGCCCCACTAACTAAACCTCGTCAGTGGGTACAGGGACGCAAGCATCAACATCACGAATCATATCTTTTAATCGATTTCTGATGTCAACATCAAGTGGTTCAGTTTGTGACCCCCTCTGCATGTCTGTCAATTTACCATGCTATATCCATGTAGTATAATTCTTCTTAATCCCATCACACAGAAGATGTTCTCGTATGTCGTCTAGTTCTTGGTGTCTCTCATTCAAACAATTTATACAGGGACAGAAATATTTTTCATCCTCATCTGGTCGACTTCTTTCAAATTCAAATTTCAAGAAATGTTCAATGCCTTCCTCATACTCAACCGTGATACGAGTTGCATTCATCTAACTTCGATAACTCTGTGACACTCACAAAGTTATTCCATGCATGAAAACCTTTCTTTTTTCATTCAAGGTGTGACCCTATCTCATTCAGGAAGACATATTTTTATAGTATATTCATATGTATAGGTTAAGTCTCTTATATTAAATTTAACGAAATTTCGGCAACATTTCGCTTTGATCTCCGAGTACACGACATGAAAGCGGTGACATGAGTTCCACCACAGTCAAGTATGCACCCGGAGAACAAAGTGAATTGCATTGTATCGAAATTTCTCAAATTTAAGAAAAGAAACTCAACCTATAAATATGAATATACTAAAAAATATTAGTCTTCCCAAAATGCCCAAATAGACAATTCAAGAATCAATACAACGATTAATCCAAACTGTTACAACAATGAATTTTAATATTACAACCTACCAAGGATGTCAAAGTAGTTCCATTATTAAAGTAATTTTATCTTGAACATTTAATTATAAATTTGAAGATTTATGTATAAATTTCTAAATACGACCTTTTAATATTACGATTTTATATGAAAGTTAGAAGAAGATTTTTCCTTTATTCAACCATAAAAAACTGATATGTTTTATCTATTGATAAATCACATGATTGTAAATACAAATATTTTTATTTGTTTCATTCTGTTAAACTTTATTTACATTTTTATTTTGTGTCGTTTATAATATAAGATATATCTCAAATGTCAAAATATTTTTATGAGATGTTCAAAAGTGATCTTCCAAAATTAACTTAGCTAAAGGATCATGGAAGATATCAATTCCTTATTTATTAAAGAAAACATGACAGTAATGACCACTTTCAATATGATTTAAGTAATATGTTAAAGTTCTATCAAATCGATTTCAAAACATGGTTACTTTTGTAATATGAAGGAAAGAAAATTTATAAAATAAAAATATTTTTTATTTGGATATTAATGAAGCCAAATACTTAACAAAAAAAATTTTCCTTTCATTTATCATGATGTCAAGAACAAAAAAAAGGATCAACTAAACTCATCACAAATATATAAAAAAAATAACAAACCAATTAGACAAAATTGTAATATTTTTTGTATGCTTAGTGTGGATAATTTCCAATAATACAAATTGAAAATAGTAACAGTTATTTAATAGTAAAGTGCAACATCATTTGAGTAGAAACTTTTGATAAGTGGAATTTGAATAAAAACTTTAATTGCATGGAGTGTAATTGGTTCCAAGATTTCAAAAAACAACACATAGGTTAAAATTTATTTTAACTTCCATCATTGACAATTACAAAGTTATGGATTCTAACTATTGAATCCTCTAGCATTAGTTACATACTATATTTCTCAGAACGAGATAACAAATTTTCAACTTGGAATGATATTACTACTACAACACACTTGAATTTAGCAGTCACCTTCAACATATGAATTTAATTAATAATAATAGTATTTTTGATAGATATAAACAACATGAATCAATAGGAGTTAGAAGTTAAGAGTTTGGGTAAAAGTGAAGAAAATAAAATGTACTACCTCTTAATGAGTGAGGATAGTCATTAAAATAATAGGTGTCATATCATATCAATTAACTTTTTCTGTATGGATAAAACACATTGTTATCTTGTAACAAAATCTCAAATCTAATTCATAACTTCCAAGAATTAGAGACTTAATATTAATGCAACACAAATGAAATACCGATAATAAATGAAGGTTGGGGGATAACCACACATAATTATAAACTTAACCCGTTTATCAACATAAAAGGCGTAGATGGTTTTTTCACTAGGTCTTTATAACAAATTATCCTCATGATGGATCTAGCAACCGACAAAGTAAATAACACCTTTTCATTAATATAAGAGAGGTGTGAACTAATAATTCATAATGAAAATAAGTTTTTGTTATGAATCAAACCTAGATGCACAACAAAATTGTATTTTTGGTTTTTATTTCACTCATATACACAATGAAAACATGTGATTCAGTGGGTTTTTAATAGCCAAAAAAGATAATATCATTGAAAAGTATGGTACAAGTAATATAATTAGTAAGTACAAAACCAGTAAACTAGTTACAAAGAGAAAACCTCAAAATAAAGAATCTTTAACTACATAACTATGATCTAAAACAAGTAGTGTAACTAAATTGTTGGGCAAAATGAAATCTCAACCCCCCAACTAAACGTTCCTAAGCCCTTCCCTTAATAGCACCTCATCACTTGTTGCTCTTGATACACATCATAGACGAGTTAATCCACTTATACCTAGTATAAGAAAACTATTTTGACTTGGAAGACAACAACAACCACAAATTGAAGACAATTGATACCCACACTTTTTCCAAACTCAGACATTGTTTTTTAATATCATATTATTTCAATGGATCCACAAATTCCATACAATCACCCCCCATACTACTATCTCAAGCTCATTTCCTTACTTGTTGAAAAGCAAAGTATAATGCTGATAAAAGTGATCCTTAGGCAAAATGCCTAACCAACCATAATTAAACTTTGTTCCAAGTACCAACAAAAAAAGTTTCATGAAAACAACATGTGTTGCATTGTTTTAAGCTCTTGTATGCAAAAAGAGCATCTCAAGTCATGTTTTCATTGAGTATCTCAATTAGATATAAATACAAACTTATTTTTGTTGTGTATAAGAATAGTTGTTGTGTGACTAAGTATTTTAATTTATTTTAAAAAGAGTTTAATTAATTCAATAAATGGTTAAACACTTAATTTAAAAAATATTTTGATAAATGTAAATGGATGATATATTAAAAATAACTCAAACTAAAATGATCATACATACACAACACAATGTTCAACAACAAAATATAAAATACAAAATACAAAACATAAAATTATCATCTAGTTTTCTTCCTTTAATATGTGCATATTGGTGAAGTGTTCACATGTGCCTGTTTCAACACCCGCTCTGTATCCTAACAAGTCTTAACGTCAAGGGTCACTTTTTGCATATGCAATATGGTTTGAATATCATGCGTGAGTAATACTCTTAAACATCGGCTAAAAATAAAAATAAATAAGTAGAATGAAGTTATATAAATACAAATATATAAAGACATTTACGTGATAGTCGTGTTGATAATTTGTTTCAATGTTTACCTATAGCAAGAAGTTGCATAAACATACTCAAAGGTCTTTGGATAAGGGCATAATGTATAGATGGCATTAGGGATGTAAATGGACTAGGCTTCTTATCAGGGGCCTTTGCCCTAACTTGACTTGTTTATTAAAAAGGTCAGTCTCAAGCTTTTAGAAAAGCCTATTTAAATAAAAAGGTCAAGCTCAAGCTTTAAAAAGCTTGTTAGGCCTATCAGACTTGCCTGTTTAATATATACGTATGGTATCAGAGCCTGATGGGGAAGTAGGAATATATGGGTAGATCTGGTTTGTCTTTTACTTATCTGAACTATTATCCATACATGACTTTACATTTCCTTTAATGCTTTTGTAAATATTTTAAGTACTTTTATGTCTTAATTGGTTAGCATGATAAGCGGAGAAAGTTTCGATCTGGTGTACTGGGGTAGTAAGTCTCGTTGAGATAAGGGCAGTAAAGCCTATAAATTATTGGAACGCGAGATCTGAACTTTTGTTTGAAATTCATTGGCTTTAGTTAAGAGATAAAAAAAAAGTTTGGAATATAGCTCAGTAGGTAAATTTTAACTCAGATCTATCTTTATGTTTTTATAGAACCAAAGGATGACAATGATATCAGGGGACTATTTTTATGATCTTTTCCCTATGTCTCTTTTTCGCACCTTTTCCTCTCGCCTCTCTTTCAAATCTTCTCAACCCTCATCTTCCTCCTTCAATCCTTCCCAAGCAGAAAATGCTTTAATCAAATCCAACCACAATATTTTCAAAGAAGAAGTTTCTTTTGAGGATATTAATCAAGATCTTGATGACTGGAAAATTCTCAGGATTCCAGAAAATGAGCTTTACAAACCTGACGTAAGATATTTTCGTAAAACTGATTTCATAATCCAAACCGTTGAGACTAATATACATCTTAAATATGATTTTGATGAAATTAAACTTATTTCAAACAGTTCTTTAAAACTTCATAAACAAAAATATAGCTTTTTTCACATTGGTTGTGTTCAAGTTGTTGCTAAACTGTTAGGTATAGAAGGATTAAACACCTCCTCAATTCTTTTATGCTTAAGAGATTCCCGTCACAATCAGTTTACCGACTCCATCTTAGGCACCGTAGAGACTAGCCTTAGTAATGGACCAATCTATTTCAATTGTTATCCTGATAGGACGGTCAGCCTTGAGGACACCAATATTCTAGATGTGCAGCTTTATGGTCTTGACATGAAAGTTGGATCTATCCCAGTTAATATCATCTATCGAGTTCAGTACACGGTAATGAACTCATATGTGTCTAGAGTCCTCAAACCCAGGAAGACTGGAGAAACCACTTTGTTTCTCACAAATACAACCAAGGCCAAGGTTTTAATTCCAAAAGTCATCAAGTGGGAAGACACCAATTTCCCCCAGACTTCGTTCGTGGACAGAGTAGCCCCAGCCAAACCCCAAACCACACCTAGCTTTGAGTTTATCAAGTAGTATGATTCTGGAAGGGTATAGATCACCTTTAACAAGTCTAACTCCTTCAATACTGCTAGGCCATCCTTTACTAGAGATTCTAGATATGAAATGTTTGGATCTATCTTCTCTAGGAAATCCTTTTCTGCTACTCCAAGTGGAAGTAGTAGTAGCAGAATCAAACTCCAACGCTTAGAAACCTCATCTTCGATTCCTTAACTAGTCTATCAACAGGAAAACCATGAAGAAGAGTCTAGATCTATCCCGTCTCCAACCTTTTCATCTATGCAAGATTATGAAGTTATCCATGATTAATAAGACACGCATAGATTATGAAGTCCTTAAGCTAGACTTTGACTCTGAGGAAATGACTCCTCAAAGAGAGTGGTTTCTTAGCCATTATAGGGATAATAACAAAACCCAAATTAGGGAAGAATATTATTCTTTCCTTAACCAAGTCCAAACCCAAATCTTTTTCTTTGATTGGTTTAAGTCTTATGCAACTTACCATAAGATAGATTACCTTTTCTTATAACCAAACACCATTAGTGTTATCACTAAGTATGACCTTAAGGATGACCAGATAGTTAGATCTGAGTTCCCTTCGTCGACCAAGTTCATTCTTCTTAATTTTAGGAACGAAAAACATGGCCACATCTATGCCTCACCTTTTAAGTCTAGGGATGAGTCTAAACCTATAACCCCCAAAGATATTAAGAACCTTATGGAACAATCCAACTATACCAACAGATACCTCTAGTCCATAGGGGAAAAATTAGGAGAAAAATCCAACCCTAGCTTAGAAGCAAGTACATCTTCTCCTAAGAACATTCAAACCCCAATCTTTAAACCTTTTAGAATGACTGATAAGCTTAGAAAAGAGTTTGCCAAACTCAAAGCTTTCAATCATCCTCCTAGTCAGCCTTTTGATGAGTTTAAGGAAAAACTTGAAGGATTAACTTCCATTATCATTCAAGATACTCCTTAGACTTCTTAAGAAGCCCATTCTAGACCAACCTTTACTAGAGCCAGATCTACGCATGAAGCCCAAAAGGACAAAGATAAAGGAATCAATGTCCTTAACCAAGCTGAATTAGAAATTGGTAACTCTGACTCAGATAGGTCTGTCTAAATTAATCCTATTAGAAACCAGCCCAATTGGAAGCAACCCTTTAAGCTATATTACAATAGGGCAACCGCTCCTGATCTTCTCCTAGAAGAAAGGGAACATTCCAAATCCTTTAATGCCAACCACATCTATAAATGAAACATAGATGGTAAAACTGAGTACCAAATCCTCAATATCCTCCAGCAGATGACCATGGTTGCTACAGCCTATGATACGTCCCTCAATTGTACAGAAGCAGTTATTGTCAACATTTTAGTTTCCAATTTCACTGGACAACTAAAGGGTTGGTGGGACAACTACCTGTCTGAGGAGCATAAGATTACCATCCAGAGTGCTATCAAGATGGAAAATGATAGCATTGTCCTAACCCAAGATGGTAAGCTAATCCCTGATTCTGTCAACCAGTTAATCTTCACCATAGTTCAGAATTGAAAACAATATGAATACACTCAAATACCAAGATGGGGGGTGAATTGGTTAATCTTGACCTTTTAAAATTCTTTATATGAAGAAATCACAATTGTCAAGAGATCAAGATAGCAAGAAGAGATAGAACAATCTGGATCAACACAAGCACATATACTAGTTCACTTCTCAAGAGAAGTTACATTCAGTTCTTCTAATCAAACTAGATTAGAGTTCCGCTAATTCAAATGTGTTCTTTACAAGCAATTACAAGTGATCTTCTTTATCAACCCTGGCCAAAGAATCAGAATTCTAACACTATTAGAAATAAAATCACATAGACTCTGAGAACCCTACTCAAATCTTTCCTTAGAGAACACTACTCTAGAAATCTTGAAAGAACCTTTTTGAACTTAGTCTTACTAAAGAAATTTGAAACACAAAACAATCTATAAGAAAGATTCAAGAGTGACACAACCTGTGATCCTCAATGGATGAATGAATGCACAAATGAAGTTACCAATCAATTCTAGATTGCAAGAATGTTAAAGCACAAAATCATCTCTCTTGAACTTATTTTCTAATCTTGTCTTGACTCATCTTCAACTATGAAGCAAAATGATCATTTTATTTTAAGCAAGAAATCTATTACTCAGAAAACTGTTTCTTGGACCTATGAGAGCTTAGCTTGTGTTGGGTATTTCGTATTCTTTGATAGAATGAAGTATATGATGTCTATTAAATGATAAACCCAAGCAGCTTTAAATAGAAAACAATTTTAACAGACTATAATCGATTAAAAAGTATGTGTAATCGATTATTTTATTATATGTAATCGATTATTAATCCAAGTAATCGATTAAAATGTTCTTGAGACCATTTGGAATATTTTCATGAACCAAGTAATTGATTATTCCGTGTAGTAATCGATTAAAGTAGTCAGTCTCAATAATGCAAAAGCCTTGGTAATCGATTATAGATTGCGGTAATCGATTAAAGCAGTCATGTGCAATTTTCAGAATAAGCCTAGGTAATCGATTACAGATTGTGGTAATCGATTAAGACAGAGTGACATATTTAGAAATGTCTTGTGTAACCGATTACATTAGAGTAGTAATCAATTAAAGCAGATAGTCATGATTTTCATTTTGTACTATGTAATCGATTACGATTAGCTTGTAATCGATTAAAGTGTTCTACATGGCTTTTCCATAAATTAAACAGAAACTGGTAATCGATTAAAGTAGTGTAACATGAATTTTTCAAAAAACTAAGCCATGGAATGTTTCTTTTCAAATGCAAGCATAAAACCTTAAGTTCTTTTCTTTAAAACATGTATGCATGAATATGTTTATGCTTTATGCAATGCAAGGATCACAAGATAAGCCTCTTAAACCATTTTACACATTATAAATGCCTTCAATTGAATGACATATAAAAAGCTAAAATCTTCAAGTGAAAAGGGCTTCATCCTTGATTTTCTTCTTCAGCCCCCTTATATCCCAAGAAGTATGTTTATCATCGTCATAAGTCAGGAGCCTCACTTAGAAAGCTTAGGATAGAATTCCAGACCAAACCTTCATTTGATAAGGTTAACATTCCTAAGAAACTTGTAGTTTGTTGGACTAGTGGCAAACCTGGCCATAAAAGTCAGTATTGCAGGCTTAAGAAGAAGCTTAGGAACCTTAACCTAGAACCCTCTGTTGAAGAACAGATTAATCAGCTCTTAGTAGAATCCTCCTCTGAAGAAGAATCTGATAAGGAGACTTCTGAGGGTCAATCTTTAGAAAACCTGAATCAAATACAAGAGGATGATCTATCTTCGACTGATGAAGACTATCCTTCTTCTTCCCAAATCAATGTCCTTACCCGGGAGCAATATCTTCTTTTTGAGGTGATTAATTCAATTTCTGATCCTGAAGAAAATAAAAATATTTTGTTAAAACTTAAACAATCCTTTAATGAACCATCTTCTTCTTCTTCAAGAACAAACAATTTGTTAATTAATAAAAAGTTTAATCTTAATAATACCCTTAAAAAATTTGAAAAAGAGTGTTGTTAAACCAGTAACCCTTTAGGATCTTCAGCATGAGGTTAATCAACTGAAAGCTGAAATTCGCCTTATTAAGGAACAACAAAATGTTCATCAAAATATTTTGAGTGTTCTGTAATTTGGTGATCAAACTGATGAGGAAAATCATATTCAGAATAACCAACCCTCTGATAATGATTCTCCGAATGATTCAGTTAGTCCTGTTGGTCCTCCAAACATTTTTGAATTAATTAATCAGTTAACAATCCAAAAAATTTATATTAAGGTCAAAATTATTGTTGGAACCTTTATCCTTGAGACTGAAGCTTTGTTTGATACAAGGACAAATTCAAACCGCATTCAGGAAGGGTTAGTTCCAACCAAGTATTTTGAAAAAAACCTCTAAGCGACTTAGCACCGCTAGTGGATCTAAGCTTCGTGTCAATTTTAAACTTTCAAACGCTTTTATTGAAAAAGATGAATTAAAAGTAAAAAATTCTTTCCTCCTTGTCAAAAATCTTTAAAATGTTGTTATTTTGGGAACACCTTTTATCAGATCTATTTTTCCCATAACCATTTCTGACGAGGGTATTTCTACTACTTATTTGAATAAATCCATTACTTTCAGATTTCTAAAAAATCCTATTACTAGAAATTTGAACCCAATCCTTTTTAAGCAAAATCAAATTAATTATCTTAAAGAAGAAATTTCTTATAAGAAAATTGATGATTTGCTTAATCAACCTGTTATTCTTAATAAAATCAAGTCTTTGTTCAACCAAATCCAAAACTCCATTTGCGCTGACCTACCAAATGCTTTTTGGCAAAGGAAACAACATATTATTGATCTTCCTTATGAAAAGGACTTTAATGATGGACAAATCCCCACCAAGGCCAAACCCATCCAGATGAGTCAAGAACTCCTTGTCCATTGCCAGAATGAAATCTAGGATCTTCTGCAAATGGGATTAATCAGGAAAAGCAAACGTCATTGGTCTTGTTCAACTTTTTATGTCAACAAATCAGTTGAAATTGAGCATGGATCTTCTCGTTCTATTATCAACTACAAACCCCTCAATCAAGCCCTTCAGTGGATCCGTTATTCGTTTCTGAATAAAAAGGATCTTCAAAATCGTCTTTTTTATGCTAAAATCTTTTCTAAATTTGACATGAAATCAGGATTTTGGCAAATTCAAATCAATGAAAGGGATTGCTACAAAATAACTTTTACGATCTCTTTTGGACAATATGAGTGGAGAGTCATGCCTTTTGAATTAAAAGATGCTCCTTCAAAATTCCAGAAAATTATGAATGACATTTTTAATCCTTACTCCTCCTTCATCATTGTCTACATTGATGATGCTCTTGTGTTTTCCCAATCTATTGACCATCATTTTAAAAATATAAACATTTTATTCAGGTAATCAAGAAAAATGGTCTTGCTTTATCTAAAACTAAAATCAATCTTTTCGAAACAAAAATTCATTTTCTCGGTCACAACATCTACAGGCACTATCACTCTTATCAATCGTGCTATCGAATTTTCAAACAAATTTCCTGGCTAAATCATTGAAAAAACTCAACTTCAGCATTTTCTAGGTTGTTTAAACTATGTCGCTGACTTCTTTCCTCAGCTGAGTAATCTTGTCAAACCTCTTTATGACCGTCTTAAGAAGACACCCCCTCTATGGACCAATGTCCACACTGATCTTGTCAAACAAATTAAATCACCGGTCCAAAACCTTCCTTGTCTCTACCTTCCCAATCCTTCAATCAAAAAGATTATGGAAACTGATGCCTCTGACATTGGTTATGGTGGTATTCTCAAACAATTTGTCAATGACAAAGAACAAATAATTGCGTTTACTTCAAAACATTGGAACCTTGCCCAGCAGAATTATTCCACAGTTAAAAAAGAAGTTTTAGCAATTATTTTATGTATTTCAAAATTTCAATCTAATTTACTTAATCAAAGGTTTTAGTTCATATTGATTGTAAATCTGCCAAAGAGATTTTACAAAAAAATGTTAAAAACCTTGCATCCAAACAGTTTTTGCCCGATGGCAAGCTATTTTGAGTATCTTTGATTTTGAAATAGAATTTCTCAAAGGTACCTTAAACTTTCTAACTGACTATCTCACTCGTGAATATTTACAGGGGAGAAACCAGTGATTGTCTCATGTCAGACTCAGTAAAATCATCTTCCTCCTCACGAGGAAGGGGAAGAGGCAGAAGCACTAAACCTAGACTAGCTGTGGCTGGTTTAATCACCCACACAAGTCAGTTTCAGGGTAATCAGTTTCATTACATGCCAACCTTGTTGCTCAAGACAAGACATTTTTATGAGTTTATTCTAGTCGACACCAACTCAGTCCAGATTAAACACCATAAAAATAAGGACTCTGAGCAAACCGCTTATTCAACTCTGCAAATCCTTAAGGTCCTAACACCTAAAGAATTTGGAGAATTGAATAAAATAAAAAGATTTTCTCAAAACTATGATCTCATTGGTTTTTCTTATTGGGATTATCAAACTGCTTGGTATAATATCTTTCATTTTCAAAATAAAGACTTTATGCATTCATGGCTTATTTATTTTAAACAAAATGTCCAGTACAAGTTTCCCTAATGGTTTTTGCAATGGTGGAATTTTTATGGACCAATCCTGGAGATACTTTATTCTGAGGAAGTATCTGGCTTAACCATATTTACTAAGAAGTTTGAGCACTTTGATAATGATCCCTTTCTAGTAGACTTACTGTAACGACCCCGTATGCATCCGGTTCATTAACATTATAATATGGTCTTAAGCGCAGCAAATACTTAATAAACTTAAGTAAACACAGAAGCATATAAATAATAAGACGTCATCTTACGTCACACAAAACAACTAAAACATTATGTATGAAATTTTGTATACATCCCGGTACCCGGGTTCTGTTCCCAAAAGACACATCACAGTACAAACCCATGCCGGGTTACAAAAGTACAACAAAAATTGAGTCAACAGACTCGCAAAAGACCGCCTTCCATAACCCACTTCCTCGAATCCGGCCTCATCCTCTTGTCTGGGATCCTCAATTATTGGCTAACTTAGTCTCGGCCTACCCGGCCTATCAATTGAGATCCATCGAACAACCCCTACTCGGGTCTCTTACCCCGGACCTCATCCCCCACTCTTTGGCTATCACCTGCAATAAATAAAATCCCCAACCGGGGTGAGATACAATCTCAGTAAACTCAGGGTTCTTGGAGACTGACCTCCCCCTGGTTCACTTCCACAGTACATAGCATTTAAATAGGCATTACAATAACATAGCCAACCCGGCCTTTTAATAAAAACATAGTCATCCCGGCTTTCATAAAAACATAGCCATCCCGACTTTCATAAAAACATAGCTATCCCAGCCTTTTAGTAAAAACATGGTCATCCCGACTTTCATAAACATCACATGTATATAATCACACCCATGTGCCATTCCAGCACAGATATACAAGTTCACCATTGCACATCTCATGCACAAATGTATATCAACCGTGTACATCTCATGCACTCGGACGTATATGAATTCTCGAGAAGCTCATCCGGGATGAGTCTTACACTCTCATATATGGTCTGCTTCCCTCGCCAGAGGACTTCCTCAATCACAATACAAACATCACAGTGCAAATCATTTACATGTATGTTTCAATCAAAAAGCAGTAATACACAATTTAAATACATGCACTGCATCATACAATAACCATAACTCCCCAGGAGTATAGTGGAACACAATCAAGAGAGTCAACTCCCAAGAACAGAGAGCTTACCTTCTCTGATCATTGCACCAACTCTCTCAGCCTCGTGCTCCCAATCACCGATATCTCCTTTATCACACCATACACCATGCAAGAAAGATATCAAGAACGGTTCTCAACCGTTTCATGAAAAGAACCCAGTTCTTTTCTAGATCTCAAGCATAACCAACTAACCATTAACTTGTAAACCCCACAAATATCTATCTGAGCATAATAAAATACCCAAAATCTAGAAAAGTTAGCTTTCAAGGTTGAACCTTCATCACAACAACCTCTTAAGCATACTTTTCCAAAAAAAACATCACCCAAAACCAACCCTAACTCATATGGGTCATTTTTCCTCTCAAAATCCAAACTCAAAAGATACGGTGAAAGTTACATATCTTACCTTAAAAACCACAAGGAAGGTTAGAGGACAACTTCTCCAAGCTTAGATGTCCTTAACGTGCCTTCTAACTCTTAAAGGTTGAAACTTTAACTTTCTTTTATAAAAATGATCTCTTCGCTTGATGATTTTCACAACTAATAAAGGTTGGAAACTAGTTTGCATGGTGATACTCTTTAATTCTTACGTTGGAGGTGAAGGTGTTTAGATTAGGGAATGGTTATCTAGGAAGCTTTTTCTTACTTTAACAATGGAGGAAGTATGGAATAAGAGAGAGAAAGTGTTTTAGCAAAGATGGTGAAAATAAAGTTTCTACTGAAATATCTCACTCATGCATATCTTAAATATCCTGAAAATTGATACGCGACAGATCGTAATATTAGGATCTTCACGCGTCAAAAACAACTAGCAAAGAGTCAACACGTGTCACTTGTGTAAAGTGAATATGTAGAGATATTTGACTGCCAGGTTGGGTCTACTGTTTGGCAAGTCAATTTATTATACCTCATATACAGGTTACGTGTGACTACCCAAGTTCTCTAAACCCTACTGACGCCGCCGAGTTCTCTTCATCTCACTAACGTTGCCAGGTTGGATTTATATATATATATATATATATATATATATATATATATATATATATAGAGAGAGAGAGAGAGAGAGAGAGAGATGGGATCCGTTTACACCGGTGTAAGAATTGATAGTCTTACACCATTTAATAACTTTTTATTGGATAAGTATTTTACAAAATCCATCATTAGATTGAAAGCTTATATCATGTAGATCACATGTCTCAAATTTCACATTAATCCGAAATCATTTGATACCTAATTGATATATATATATATATATTGAGTGCAACTTCACTACCATACCCTGGGTTCCTGAGCACTCATTCCAACCACAAGGCTAAGTCCGGGTTAAACAGCAAGTACATAGTGTTTTAATCGACTACGAATGCTTATGTAATCAATTGCATAAGAATTCGTCCTTGGTACTATAGTACATCCAAGGTTCCCTCCTCCTCCGACTTCATCTGACCTATTCCTATCTCTTCCGAGTTCCTACCTTGGTACCTCACTAGTCCAAGGTTCCTCCCAACCACTTCCGGGATCACTAACCTGGTAGCTCTATCAAAAGGGGTTGTGAGCTCTTCCGATTTCTCTATCCGGTAACTCTTACAAGTCAACAACATACGAGCTCTTTCAAGCTCACCTGAGCTCAACTGAGATCACTACCCGGTTGCTCATCCAAGATCACAACTCGGTATCACATCTGAACTCATCCGAGATCACAACTCGGTATTACATCCGAGATTACTTACTCAGACCTCAAAGAAAAGGAAACACAAGCTCTATCGAGCTCTATCGAGATCATAACCTGATCTCTCAAGGAAAAGGAATGTACGAGCTCAGCCGATATCACTGCCCGATCGCTCTTCCCTTCTTTGTTTGAGTTCTTTTCCATACATAAGCGCTTTTCCACAAAGTGCTATGTATATGCACCACTTACGTGGCGATAACCCGGTCTTCCTATCAGTACTAACATATCCCGAATTTGAAAAGATGCTATCTGCATCCCCTTCATATCCAGGTTCCAATATACACCCTCTTAGGTGACAACCCGATCACATGAACCCGATTTTGAAGAGATTCTATCTACACCTCCTTCTTATCTGAGTTCCAACATGCACTACCTTATGTGACAACCCGGATTATCATAGGGTCATTATACTTACACTTCTTCAGTAAATTGTATCTCGCTTGGATCTTCCAATTGTGGTATGTCTATGGTAATGTGTCAGTCAAAGGACAATTACCAATGCTCAAGAGACAAGCTCCGATTAAATGTTGGCCACAATTCGACCACTCCAGGCCAATTCAGACCAGGTATCACTTTGGTTTCAACAGCTTCCAACCTTCACCAAAGCAGCAGACCCTGAAACTGCAAGTTGCTCAACCAAAGATCAGTCGTCATAGCAACTTTGGCCTCATCAACCTCCAAGGAATCATTTGCGGAGAAGATGAAGATGATCTTTAATCTTTTGGAGCAGGAGAATGAAGATGCCTGCTCCTCATCCAAGACGCTAGCTGGAGAACCCGCCGAAGCCTGCTCACAATCATCGGATGATTTCTATCAGAATGAAGACGACTGCTTTGGCATCAATCTAGGTGATGACTGACGATAATATGATGACAACATTGCATCATCATTTCCTGCGGCAGACTAGTGTGCAGAATTGTTCACTGTAGCGGTAGGTTTTCCGATTCTGTTTACCGGAATTGTAGAAATATGAAATGTTATGTCTATTTAAGGGCTGTGTCCCATAATCTTTCAACAAGGTTTTTAAATTCAGAGAGTTCTCCTTAGGTATACCTCTGAGTTGCAATCTTTTGTAATCATTTACTTTGAGAAATAAAATCTTGTTTTCTCATTTGCATGTGTTTGTTATTTTTTCTATAATTAATTCTTCTCTTCCCCCCACTCCCTTTCATCCCAACGGTTTGCCGCGCTTGAGAGTTTACCTTTATATGCTTTAAGTATATATATATATATACATTTGCTATTGTTCATAGTCATGTGAATTCCGTATTCTATTTCTGCTTTCCATTAATTTTTTGTGTCTCTTAGTCCCTTTCCCCGTACTCGCTTCCACCCTGTATGGTATATATGTATGTGTGTGTATATATATATATATATATATATATATATATATATATATATATATATATAT
>CM023960.1:10516928-10545877 GCA_013407115.1 Glycine latifolia
TAAAACTTAAAACTAATATATTTATTTTTCTAATAACATTTTTTCTCATTATGAAGGTCAATAACCAACTGCTTGAAGAAATCACTTGAAAATCTCATAAAATGATTACGACTTATTTTAGTATTTGACATTAAGACTAGATTATCGAATGAAACTTATGGTATTTTATTTAGCTTACTTATTTTGTTTACAATATTTTGTTGAATACTTAAAGTGCTACTATTATAATTCTTACTTTGATCATTGTGATCAATGAATTTTAATCTCATATTAGTGTGCTTTAATTAATTTCAACTTTTTTTTTCACTCACGTATTAAAAGTGAAGTATGTGTCTTTCTTTATATTAAATTTAAAAAAAGTAGTATATGAATTCTCAAAGTTTTACTGTATAGTCATTAGATTCCCTTCATATATAATATTTATTGTTAAATAAACTTTTTAATAGACTCGTAGACCAAACCAAACTTTAAATAGGCTTGGACAAGCCTAAAAAAAAGCCTATGATAGGTAAATAGGTCAGTCAAGCTTTAAATTTTTAATTCAGGTCAATGCTAGGCCTAGCCAAGCGTGGTATGGTCTAACCTATTTTGACCCCTATATGACATTAGGTGTGAAACCACTTCAAATCATAAAATTAAAAAATATATAACTATAATATCAAAATGAATACACCATATTATATCAAATATTATCTATTAAGTAGAAAAAAAAATACTTCTTTAAAAAACATTAAACTTTAGATCAAATTAATACAACCTAAAACACAATTCTAATTTCTAAATCTGAATCATCAAAATTAACTTTAGACCGACAAAAGTCAATGAGATAACATGATAATGAATAATCCTAATAGTAATCATATTAAATATTTGGCATATGTACATAAACACATTTCTCACCAAAATATACATATATAATCTGGACATTTTATCTACACGTTTATATTTTAAAGGATGTCATGTATCTTTCACTATTTTAATGTCAAATATTACGTTGTATCTACTGTCTCATACATACGCTTTAGTGACACAAAATGATTTAAGACAAACATGAATTCATGGTGGATTTCTTGAAGCATCCTTTACCCCATTTACTCTAAGTAATTTGTTTATATTCCTTGTCAACTCATCAATGCTAAGATAACTATCAAAAATAGTATCCTACCATTTATCATGATGAGAAAAAGAATTAGCTAAATTGAACACGAATAAATAAATAGATAATGAAATAATTAGATAAATTTGTAATATTTTTTTGTATGCTTAGTGTGGATAATTGCCAAGAGTACAAATTGAAAATAGTAATAGTTACTTAATAGTAAAGTGTAATATCATTTGAGTATAAACTATAACTGCATGGAGTGTAATTGATTCAAAGATTCCTAAAATCAATTGACAAATTAAATTTTGTTTTGATTCCATCATTGGCCATTACAAAAACATGTATTCTAAATAAAAATATATAAAGACACTTACACGACAATCGTGTTGATAATTTGTTTGGGTGTTTACCTATATCAAGGAGTTGCACAAGCATACTCTAATGCCTTTGCATGGGGTTGTGATGTAGAGATGACATTAGGTGTTAAATCACTCTAAATAATGAAATTAAAAAACATATAACTATAATATCAAAGTAAATACACCAAGTTATATAAAATTTTATCTATTAATTAGAAAAATTATTAAAAAACTTTATAGTTCTTTAAAACATTAAACTTTAGATCAAATCAATAGAACCCAAAATACAATTCTAATTTCTAAATTTAAGTTACCAAAATGAACTGTAAACTGACAAAGTCAATGAGACAACATGATAATGAATAATCCTAGTAGGAACTGTATTAAATATTTGGCATATGTACATGAGTACATCTCTCACCAAAATATACATATGTAATTTGTAAATTTTTATATACACATTTACATTTAAGAAGATGTCATTTATCTCTAACTATTTTAGTTTCAAATATTGCAAAATATTTATTTCCTCATACATCATCTTTAGTGACACATAATGAATTTAGACAAAGACGAACCCATGGTGAATTTTTTGAAGCACCTTTTACCCTATTTACTCCAAGTAAAATATTTAGCTTCCTTGTTAACTCATCAATGCTCAGATAACCATAAACAAAGGTCTCCGACTATTTATCATGATGACAAAAATACAAAAAGGATTTGCTAAACTGAACACGAACAATTAACAAAATAATTAGGCAAAATGTTAATATTTTATTTTTGTATGCCTAGTGTGAATAATTCTCAAGAATACAAATTGAAAAAGTAACAACCATCAAATATTAAAGTGTAACATCAGCTGAGTAGAAACTATAAGTGCATAGAGTGTAATTGGTGTCAAGTGTCCTAAAATCAACATACAAGTTAAAATTTATTCTAAGCTCATCCTTTACCATTACAACTTACAAAAGCATGGATTCTGGCCGTTGAATCCTCTAGCATTAGTTGCATTCTATAATTTTAAGTTTTTGTACAAGACAACATATTTTCAGCTTGGCATGACATTGCTACTACCACTTGAACAATAACCTTGAATTTAACAACAACCTTCAACATATGAATTTAGTTAATAATAATAATAATAATGTTGATAGAGGTAAATAACATGAATCAATAGAGAGTTTAGAAGTTAAGAGTGTGAACAAAAATAAAGAAAATAAAGTATACCACCTTTGAATGAGTGAGAATAATAAAATAGGTGTTGCATGATCTTGATTAACTTATTATGCAAGGATAAAACACATTGTTATCCCATAAGAAAGTCTTATATCTAAGTCATAACTTTCAACAATTAGAGACTTAATACTAGTACAACACAAATGACATGCATGTAATAAATGAAGATGGAGGGAATAACCACATATTTATAAACTTGACCTATTTATCAACATTTAAAAAATATAGATGACTTTCCACAAGGTGTTTTAAAAAAAAAACTATCCTTAAGATGGATACAACAATCGACAAAGTACATAATACCTTTTCGCTATATAAGAAGGGGTATGAACTAATAATACATAATGAAAATAAGTTTTTGTTATTTAATAAACCTAGATACACAACAAAAATGTGTTTTTGGTTTTTAGTTCACCCATATACATAATGAAAACGTGTTTTCATTATCAACTAGATACAAAACAAAACTTATTTTCATTGTGTAAAAGAATTGTTGTTGTGTGGTTAAGTATTTTAATTTGTTTTAAAAGGAGTTTAATTAATTTAATAAATGATTAAACACTTAATTTAAGAAATATTTTGATAAATATAAAATGGTGAAATATAAAAGAACTCAAACTAAAATGATCACACATACACAACACAATGTTGACCAACAAATTATAAAAGACACAATACAAAATATACAAGAAAATACAAAACATAAAAAATCATTATCGAATCTTCTTTATTTAACATGTGCATCTTGTTTAAGTGTTTGCCTGTGTCTATCTCAATACCCGCTCTTTATCCTCACAATTCTTAGTGTCAAGTATCACTTTTTGCATATGCAATATGGTTTGAATATCGTGCATGAGTAATACTCTCAAACATGGGCTACAAAAAATATAAATAAGTACGATGTAGTTATATAAATACAAATATATAAGGACATTTACATGAAAATCGTGTTGATCATTTGTTTGGGTGTCTACCTATAGCAAGGAGTTTCACAAGCATATTCAAAGGCCTCTGGATGAGGGCATGAAATATGGATGACATTAGGTGTGAAACCACTCCAAATAATCGCTAGTGCATGCCCATGGGGCACCTTCGGGCACAAGCAGTCCTTGAATTAGAGTAACAATGATGTGATTGCGACAATGTTGATATTGCTCATCAACCACCTTAACAGAGGATACATGCCTTATAATTTGACGAAGGGATCAAGGAATTCCTTAGACATAGCCAACCAGGTGAAACACCCTATTGGGTAAACAAGTCAAAAGTGTGTTCCAAGTTAAAGGAGGTTGAAGAAGCATTATATCCTCTCAAGTGCCTGCACCTCTTTGTGATCCTTAAATGGTAGCATCCATATAACGTCATTTAAGTGGAGAATGTTTAGGATCTCCATCATGGCATCATCATGTCTACATCCCTTCAAAGGATTTCATCTGTAAGAACATGCAAGGCTATGCTTGAATGTGTGTCCTGCTTGGCTTGTGATTGATTGTTGAAAGTACACATACACCTATGCTTACAAAGAATATAAAACATAAATATTTATTATACAACTAAAAACCTAGACTTGTGAAAAAATAACATATAAGTTTGGTACATGAATGAAGGTCATATATACCTTGAACCGATATGTGTCATGCATGTTGGCTTCGCTTAACTATTGATACATGAAACACAACGCAACATCACCTTATGCATATCATGTTCATGTGGTAAGATCTTGAAAGAGCAATAAGCAGCATATTGACACACAAGATGAGCTCTTTTTGATAAAGATCGTGTAGCCAACAAGATGTAAAATATAATGGCTTAAATGTTTTTGATCTCTAATAAATAATTAATTTTTGTGTATGCTGCTAATAATTTTTGTTTTGCGTTGAATCTCTAATAAAACAATAATTTTGTTTTTGATCTTTGATATTTTGTTTTAGCCCCCAATAAATTAGCAAACTTTGTTTTAGTCCCGACTAATTACAAATGATTTTTTTTATCAAGGATCAAATGCAAAATTCGCTAATTTATCAAACAAAAAAGAGAGTGTCAAGGACAAAAAATAAATTATTTTTTTAGGGACTCAACACAAAACAAAAATTTATTAGGGAGCAAACACAAAAATAAAAAATTTATTAGGGATCAAAAACATATTTAAGCCAAAGATAATTATGCGCTACAAAGGTCATCTTGCTCATCGCCAAGTGTTGCTCATATAACTCACTTAACCAACTAAAGGTTATGCTTAAGCTTCTAGAGGTTTTTGAAATAGCGTTGAAGTGGATGACCACGAGCATATCCTCCAATAACATGATGACCTTATCATGTGATAGGAAATGGTGAGAGTATGTCCTACTTAGTCCTTCCCACAACTGTGGGGGCAATATCATCCAAGTAGAACCTCAATACAAAATGGTATGGAGGACCTCCTCTATAAAATGGGTCTTATTGTCCATTGATCGTCCACCAACTCTAGTTCTATCTCTAGTGCTCATTATGCCTTCAACGCAACAACAATCTCAGGCTCAACAAACCTAATTCGTATCTACATCATCATTCACAAAAGCTTGTCATTTGTCTAGCGTTGTCATGATCTTTGATTATGAGTTAAAGCTGTTGGTGGTACTCGTTCATCTTAGGATGAACGTGTCTAGTCCTCCCTAAACCCACTCTACTTGTATGTCAGATATATCATGTATGTGACATAATGAACATGCAAATCAACATGACTTTAATCAACATATTAAAAATGCATGGATTTCAATTGAACTTATAGATACATAAAAAAATGTGTTTCTATTGTGAATCTAAGCTAGATATACAACAAAAATAAATTTTGTCAAATCATCAAACGAAGAGAAAAAAAGTTGAGCTTAAGATCTCACCTGAGGCTAAGATAGAGTTCGACTTTGGTGGAAATGAGGATATTTGAGCTTAAATGATGGAGATGAGTCATTAGATGGAAGGAGATTTAGAGAGAAAGCAAGGGGGTTGGTTTAAACCAAGGAGAGGGAAAAAGTTGGAGTTATTTTAGTTTTTTTAAACATATGTATAAAGTGTTGATATTAATTTGAGGTGTGCCAAAGTAATATCCTCTAATATTATTTATATACACACTGAGCTTTATATACACAGCTAATCCGGCAGTACCATCAACTAATTGGTTTGGTCTATTTTCACAATTCTAAATTTGGTCCATAAAGTAAAAAGGAGGGTGCAGGAAGTAATTCTCCGTATGTATCGGATCAGGGCCTGCGCAAGAGAAGTTTCTCGAATATAGAAGAGTGCGGTTACAAATATTTCCCAGCAGTTTATGGTTCCGAACAACAAAACAAAGTCATCTCTCTTTCCTCTCTCTTCATTTCCGTGTCTGGAACATTTCGATTGCTTTCGCGAATTGTGAAGCCGCAGGTAAAGTTCAAGTCTCGCACTCTGATCTCTTCTTCTGATTCGATCTTTATGTGTATCCGATTCTTGTTTCTTCATTGGTTGCATCGTATCGTATGTGACGAAATGCTAATTCGTAAATGTTAAATTTTTCGTGACGACATAAATCGTCCCTTGGTGCTGGAATCTTCTGTTTTTTTGTTCTTTCTAATTCTCGTTTGAGATTACTTTTTCTCTGTTTTGAACTCGTTGATTCTGCAAAACTGTTTTGAAAATTTTGGGCTCTCTAGGCTCTGGAATCTTATGCCTTTTCTAATTCTCTTTTTGAGATTGAATTTGATTAGTTTTTCTCTGTTTTGACCTTGTTGATTCTCCAAAATTGCGGTTAATCTTCTGCTTTTTCTAATTTTCTTTTGAGGTTTAGGTGAGAGGTAATTTCTGTCTGGATAAAATAATTATGATTAGTTTTCTCTGTTGAACTTGTTGATTCTCCAGAATTGTTTTTTTGGAAATTATTGCGGTTTTAGGGTTTGTGTTTTCTCTGTATGCAAAATGTGGCGTGTCTTCAATATTTTCGTTTGTGTTGTGATAGGTGAAATAGCATCAAACATGAGGGGAAGAAGCTACAGCTACAGCCCATCACCTTCACCTCCAAGGCGTTACTGCCGACGAAGGCGCAGCCCTAGCCCTAGGCGCCATTACAGAGGACGTGATATGGATTTGCCAACAAGTCTTCTGGTTCGGAACCTCCACAGAGATTGCAGGTATGTGTATATGGAGAATTTTCGCCATTGTAATAGTTATTATATTTATTTGCAGTGGTTGTTGTAGTGTTGTTATCATGTGGATCATGATTATGTACTTTTCTATTTGTTGCTTGTATATGTTTCTTTGGTTGATCTTTTATATGTAATGGAAGCTTAGGTGGTTAATAGTGTGTTTGTATATGTTTTGTTGCTTTAGCTTCACCATGAAAGGTTAATTGATTTTTTTTCTCACTATGCTGTTTCGAACACACTATAAAAGGTGGGACGGTAGGAACTGTTTTTTTCTCCCCTCTTGTATGACATTTATGTATAGTTTGAATGCTTCTTCCCCAGTTTCCTGATGACGCTTGAAAAAAAAAAAGTGGTTTATTTCTTGGGTGAAAATCTGAATTGATCATTATTTTAAGTGCTTGGATTAATTTATTTTACAGAAAATGATTACTTATTTTTTTCAGTTTTCTGAGGGAGTTTGCTTGTAATGCAAAAGGCTAGTATTTTTCCGTAAATAATCTCAAACAGACTTGCACTTGATGAACTGATTGGGATTTTTACATCTATTTTCATTTTGCAGGCCAGAAGATTTGCACGGTCCATTTGGCCAATTTGGTCCTCTTAAGGATGTTTATCTGCCTCGAGATTATTATACTGGGTATGTGTTTTTTCATTGGCTAAAACATGGTTCCTTATGTGTTGAAAGATTTCTTGGCAGCCACTTTTGATAAATTGCTCTAGTAGTGTTTATTTAACTAAGAAATTTCCAACTATGAAGTTGTGCTAAGTTATCTCCTGAATTGGGATTTCAAATTTTTTTGTGGTGGATTTTTACACAAGTATTTAGTTTTGCCACTTCTTTCTCAGTAATAATTAATACTCCAATTATTTTATGGGAATTTGGTTGTTTTATTGAAAGAGTTGAAGACACAAATGAAGTAATAAGAGTGTGTTGAAGAGAAGAAAGAAGTAATAGAGAGTACTTTGTTGAAGAGAAGAAAGAAGTAATAAGAGTTCTGTTCAAGGTGATGTTAGTTGAAGGTTTGTAAGGTTGAGTTTGAATTCATTGTGAAGAAGTTGAGGTCTTGAAGAATTCAATCTCAATTAATACTTTGGCTTCTACAAGGTTAGCATACGTGTGGTGTTTATTATTGATTTCTGTGGAGTGTTGAGAGACTGACTTGCGATAGTTTGGGAGTCAGGATCATGTTTGTGGATATCTGCAATCAACCCACCTTCCGCATGCAGGTGTGTTTACTTATTAAACCATGCATATGGTGTAACTTATGACTTCAAATTTTATGGCACAGGGAGCCAAGAGGTTTTGGGTTTGTCCAATATGTGGACCCAGCTGATGCTGCAGATGCAAAATATCACATGGACAGTCAAATTCTTCTTGGTCGTGAGTTAACTGTAGTGTTTGCTGAAGAAAACAGAAAGAAACCTACTGAAATGAGAGCAAGAGAACGCAGGAGGTAAGGATTGGGTGTCTGTATTTCTTGCAATATTATTTAACAGGTTTTAGTGAAAGGGCATTTGTTTATTGTTACCTGATGTTTGATTTTGTTTTTTTATTAAATTTAATCAAGATTTAGGGATCGATCACATGATTATAGGCGATCTTCACGAACCTATTCACCTAGTCCAGACTATTCTCCTCCAGGACAAAGGCGACATTACAGGTTTGTTATTACATTAGCTAAAATTTCATTTCTGATGATCTACAGCGTTTATACTTACCTTTATTATGATTCAGGTCAATCTCACCAAGGGATAGAAAGTATAGGGATCGATCATATGCATCAAGAAGCCGCAGCAGAAGTAGGAGTTATAGCAGAAGCAGGAGTTACAGTAGGAGCTTGAGCCGAAGTCCAGGCTACTCTAGGTGATTAACTTGATAACCATGGTGGTGGACGGGGTGGAAAATGCTTTAGTTTTCATATGTATTTTGTATGGAGCTTGTGTGTTGAAATACTTCAGATTGTCGGTAGAGGGATCTGTGGTGGTTTTGTTTCAGTTTTATGACTAGACAACAATTGCACTAGATATTTGATTCTAGTTTCTATTGAACTGGTTGTGTTAGATTAAGATTTGGATTTGTGCCTTTCTGCCTACTCGATGTGTATTAGAATGAGAAACAGGCAATGCTACTGGTTTAAAGTTTTTTTTTTTTTATAAAGAAATCATCTTCAAATCATACTTAAGTATATTTGAAGACTCATTTATGCAAAGGAAACCCTTCCACCTTAAAATTATACCTTTCAATGGTTAGTCAAAATGAGATAAAGTTTTAAAACTCAGTAAAAATGTGTAATACTCTCAAGGATCTCGCTGGAGAAAATGACAATATAATCTTTCAACTGAAGTAATTTTACCAAATAGAAAGTTTTGCCTTACATTGATTTTATAAACGCCGTTTTAATTATATTTTTATGTTTCCTGGCATATCCTTGTAATCAATGGATATTGGAAATTAAATGGTAAAGGGTACCTAGATAGTGTAAACTATGGTTGAATGGTTCTTTGATGAGCAAGAACTATTGCAACTTTTCATGTTAGAGTATAGTTGAAAGTTTGTATTGCTTCGGGAAAAGACAATATAAACCATAGTAGCCTTATGTGAAATGGTAAGTTTACCTTTCCACTCTTTCTATAAATGTGTCTTTGGGATATATGGAAAGGTTAATTTGAATCTTAACACAAGAAGCATCACAAGAAAGTATCAAAATAAGAATCAAGCATGACGTCAAGAGTTAAGTATCATTGACCATTTTTAATTATTTTGGTGTCCTATTTCATACAATTATGATTCAATCTAATTATTAATAATGTATGAAAATTCAACATGTGATATATCAAAGTGGGTTAAGTTTATGCATGCTTGAGTGCAATCATATGATATTAGGAATAATAATTCATGCATGAAAATATGTAATTTTTTTAAAATAAATTTTTTGTGTTTAATCCTATATTATTTGTCAAGGGGTCTAACTCAGTTAGTTGAAAAATATGAGTTATTGTAAATTTCCTAATACAATCTTCAATTTATACTAACAAAAAAAAAATCAATGTTATTTGAATATAATTGTGGGTGATTTGAGAATAGGAAGGACATATATGTTCAAATAATAAATTTATCTGTACGGAAGGTTAGTTTTTATCAACTATAGAATTACAATTATTACATTATTTGATCGGAGGATTTATCAACTTGGTTTTATCAAATAATTTCAGTTCATACTCATCTTCAAAAGAAGTTTATACTTGATATAATAACTCACTTGATAGACATAAAATTACGCAATTTTTCTTAAAGAAATTGAAGATGAAGACAAGACAAAGTTAGATTTGTTGTGGCCCCATAGATCTAAAAAAACTCCATTTTCATGTACTAACTACTGTACTGAACATCTCTTTCAGTTCCAGCTAGTAGATGAAACTACTTAGTAATTTTGTATTGACTATTGCACAATTAAAAAAGAAAAAAAGTCGTATCTTGATAAACATTTTTCTTTTTTTCCAGTTGGTCCCAAATTTAAATCAGGTAAAAAAACCCTATCAAACTATTTTACCTGATATGATCATAAGCTAGCTCTACTCCGAATTTTCTCCTACACCCAATCAAGTCATGTCACGTTAACACATACCAAGACTGTAGTCTATACACATAAAGTATAAATAATTTTTATATTGTCATACACATGCATAAAGTATAAATAATCATTATAAATAAATAGTCTATACACACAAAGTATAAAGTATTTTATATTGCCATTAATAATAAATGATCATGTATTATAATTTTGTTAATTTTTATACTAACTAATTCAAAAGTCATACAGATTATTATTTTGTAGGAAACTTTTTAAAGTTACAAGTTACAATACATGAAAAGTTAAACTCTTAAAAAATTACTCAAAATATTTCGTTTTTTTGTTTGTCTACTTTACTGGCCACCGTCTTTACGTTTCAATTTCTCAATAGATAATTGAATACCCTAATAAATCATCTAACCAGAATTATTGCAAGATTTGGCAAAATCTACACGCATAATTTTATATATTAGCTAAAGTGTATTTTTATCCCTGATAAATAGTGAATTTTGTATTTGTTTTTTTTAAAGTTTTTTTTATTGAGTTATAATAAAATAATAATTTTATTTTTATTTTTAACACTTTTTTAATTTCTAATAAATAAGAGAATTGTATGTTTATTTTTTATAAAAAATTTTATTTGTTTTTAGTCTTTTTCAAAGAAAATAATAATAAATAATTTTGTATTAAAAAATTTAAAATCTATATTTATTAGAGACTAAAAAATATCAAAAATAAAAAATAAATTTGCTTATTAGGAAAAAAAATAATTTTTTATTAAAAAAATACAAAAATCAAATATTTATTAAGAATCACAAACATATTTTAATTTTTTATATTTTATAACAAACATAATTTAAACCATTGAATTATGATTGCACAAGCCTGCACTTTTTCATATGAGTGTTGCAGTTGAAGAGGTCCATGTCTTATTTGCCAGAAAATTAATTTCCAACTCGTTTTTATGTATTTTGTCGTGAACATAAAATTTCCAACCAAACACTAACCAACAAATCCTATGTTCCAATATTTGTACCGAACTACCAGAAAAAGCATTATTACAAATAGAAAAGGATGGGGACGCGTCACCTGCATCACATTCAGCCATTCACGCATTTCATTGCCTCCCTTAAAAGCTCCTTCTGTATACGTACGTATGTCTGTATCTTTTCTATCCCAAGTTTACCCAACCCACTACAATGACTACATATACACGCAGTAAAGAATCAATATTGTTCCCACTTCCCACGCGCCTTCTAATTAGGTTAAAGGATGTATTTATTAAGATTTCATTTTTTTACAATAGTAAACTCAACACGTAAATCACTTAATATAAAATTATTTTAACTTAACTAATAAATTTAAATTTAAATCTTAAATATACAATTAAGTTAAAAAATTAGAAAAAAAGACTTTGTACATAATTATTTCCAATAGATCTTGCGTTCTAGACCAAAAGCAAAAAAAATGTATTATATCATAATACTATCCAATCTCCTACCGTTAGACAGACCCTTATTATGAATTCAATTACCTTCTCTTAGGTTGGATTTGTGTACGTGTTTTCTTTATTGACTAAAGTCTAGTTTAATTTAAATTTGGATAAACTAATTTAATTATAAATTACCATTTATTAATTTTTATGATTATTGTTTTTGTAAATCCACTACAAAAAAAATCGAGATTTCCGACGGACAAATTCCGTCGCAAACTGCATAAATCCGTCGGTAACAGCATATTTCCGACGGATTTCCGACGGACAGAAAACGGTCGGTAAAAGGGGCGTAGGAAAGGCATTCGACGGATTGTAGTCCGTCGGTAATTACCGACGGAAATATCCGTCGGAAACCATCCATGGGAAATATTCCGACGGATAATATCTGTCGGAAAGCGTCCATGGGATATTTTGCGACGGAAAAATCCGTCGGAAATTTGATGGCTTACAGCACCTTTAGGAACATTTTGCGACGGAACAAATCCGTCGGAAACAACCTGTGGGCCATTAGCGACGGAAAAATCCGTCGGAAATGCCTTTTTTTTTAAAAAAGTTCATTTTTAAATATTTATGATCCAGTTTTTTAACCTGTTTTTTATTCATCAATGTATCAGTAAATATTTGCTATCATCTTCACATGGGTAACATGCATTCAATTGATGAAATATTAAATACCAATAATCTCAAACAACTTGACTAATCAAGAAGTAAACAAATCATAAATTAGCTTTAAAACTTATAAGTCCATACTAAGCATAAACTTCAAAGTAAACAACTCATAAAAGCACAGTGTCTTATAAGTCCATACTAAGCATAAAGACAACATTAAAAACGCATAAAAGCACAATATCTTATAAGTCTATACTAAGCATAAAATTCAAGAGTAAACAACACATAAAAACATCAAATGTCAGTAATCAAAGTAGTCATTGCTGTAGTCCCTCTGGTGGTCATGTTGTTGGTCATTTTGTTGTTGCTCCTGCTGAAGTTGTTGATCAGTATGTTGCTGTTGCTGTTGGTCATGTGTTTGGGCATTGTGTTGTGGCTGCTCAGGCTGTTGCGTGTCGGACACCGGTTGTTGAGGTTGTTTATGCTGTTCAATAATTTTCATCGCTTCAGGGGGGTAGAAACTGTAATACAACTGACTGGAAGACACGCATCTCCTCCTTCGATTGACGAAGCTCGTCCCTTAGTCGAATAACTTCCGCTGAATCAATTGCTTGACTGGAAGATGGTTGCATATGTTGCATGGACGTCTTATTTGCTGTTGTATAACTACGTGCAAGGTCTCCAGTACCATAAAGACGTCCCTTATATGAGGGTCCCGCAGCAGTAACCCAACATTGAGTCCTAAGTCTTTGTTCCTCAGTAGGGTCTAAAGGACTCATTTCTGATTCACCAACACTTGAGGCCGCATCAGACTTAGCTTGAGATAGTCTAGCCTCAAACTTTTCCTGTGATGGATAAACAGTTATCATTAAAAAAAATGTATAACTCTAAAAAAACAAGAATAGATGCATGGCAGAGGTCTCACATGTGTCTGCCTAGATCTATCATCCACAAATTCACCAGTATCCTTCCTTAAATGAGTTTGTTGAAAAATTTCATCAACATATGCAGATCGACCAAGCTCCTTAGACTATGTTGGAAGTAACAAAATAAAATTGTTATTGAGTTTTCATATATAGAGTAGAAAAATGTGGCATAGATTTGTACACATTATCTTACCAAACGAATGGCGTGATCCTGCAAGGAAATGGAACCACCAGTGTGCATACACCCACCCTTTTCAGATCCCCGATTTTTTTTTGCCTGAAGACACCTGGACCGATACTCAGGTGCATTCCAATGTGATAACAGATCGTTCCACACACGATCTCCAATCCAATATGGCCTTTTATTTTCATTTCGGGCATCCCTAAACATCTCAGAAAGTCTATGAGAAGCTTTTGAGTTAAAAGTTTTTTTTATTTCATCCTCTTCCTCAGGTCTCCATACCAATTGTCTCTAAAGTTTGACAAAATCAAATAAAACATAATCAGATTGGCAAAGAGTAATTCGAAGATGTAATATGATTGTAACGCAACAAATATTCCACACAATTGAATATTTCCTTTTGGTTCAAGGTATGTTTAAGACATTTTTCAATATACATAAATAAAATTTGAAGGTATCATAATGTTTCCATTTTAGCCATTGAAGTAATTCATTAATATGTCAATAAGTTACCTTAAAACGCTGGAAAAAAAGATCCTGCTATTCCTTTGGAATTGCTCCCCATGTTGGCCATGAATTATGAAATTGTTGTCTAATGGATAATGTGATAGCCTTTGCCGCAACCTTAGATGGATGAAACCTTAATACACAAACATCATAATCAAAAATGACTACCATTGTATTCAATAATGAGGGAAACCAATTATAATGTAATTTGTAAATACTTACGCTCTATTTATCAGTGTAATTGTTGGACGATCATTGAGGGGAGGGTCTTCCATGGCCAAATTAACACTGGTTTCATCAGTACCCATGTTGCCTACAGGCATGGATGGGGATGGTGTGGATGTAGGCATCGGGAATGGTGTGGATGTAGGCATCAGGAATGGTGTGGATGTAGGCCCCGGGATTGGTGTGGATGTCGGCACTAGAGACGGTTCAAATGGTGGAGGTACAACATCTGCATCTCTATTTGGCATAGATACAGTAGAAGGAGATGAGGTACTTGATGGGAGACTTACTCTAGATGGTTTTACTTTAACAACATATGCTCTTTTCCTCCTAGTTGCCTTTTTCCCACTATTTGATGCCGACGGGGGTCGGGGAGGATCAGCACCACCTGATGACATTTCTATATATATACACAAATAATTTAACAATAAATAAACATTCAAATAGTGTCAATTTCATAAAAATCAGCTAACTCACATAATACAATGTTTTGCCAACAAAATAAAGTCACCTAAATCTAGTTGAGTCATATACAGCAAAAAAACCATACATTCATAAATTTGGAACATAAAATAAAATCATGTGTCTAAAGAGTCTTCAACTCTGTCATAAGCGATACAATGTTGGAAATCTGGAAGATAGATTTTTAACATGTCTCTAACTACTTGTTGACGCTCCAAAACATGCCTCTCTGATGTAACAAACAAAGGTTCAGTATAAGGTTTTCCATTGATATGGTCTTGTAACCCTAAATAGTCTTCAACTGTGTTACCATCCATACAATCTTGTAAGTCTAAAGAGTCTTCAACTCTCTCAGCCTCCGGAACTTCCCATTCTTCTGTCTCTGATTTTACTAACATAGGTTCATTATTAGCTTTTTCATCTGTCAAGTCTTCTATCTCTAAAGAGTCTTCAACTGTTTCAACACCGATACAATGTTGAAAATCTGGAAGATAAATTTGTAACATGTCTCTAACTACTTTTTTACGTTCCAAAAGATGCCTCTCGGATCTAATAAACAAAGGTTGAATATAAGGTTTTCCATCTATATGGTCATCTAACCCTAATGAGTCTTCAAGTCTCTCAGCATCCACAATGCACTCTAATTCTTTAACGGTCTCCTCATCCATACAGTCCTCTAAATCTATTGAGTCTTGAACTATTTCTAAACCAAATGAGTCTTCAACTGTGACAACATCTATAGAGTCCTCTAAGTCTATTGAGTCTTCAACTCTCTCAATACATGAATTTTCTTCTAAATCTAAAGAGTCTGCAACATAATGACCATCCATTTCATCCTCTAAATCTAAAGAGTCTTCAACTCGCTCAGCATGCATACAGTCTTGTAAAGCAAAGGACTCATCAACTATGTCATCATCCATAGAGTCTTCAACAATCATTGAATATAAAGAGTCTTCAACTCTTTTAGCATCCATATAGTCTTCAATTATGTTTTGTTTCTATACAAATTCATTACAAAAGTTATAGTAAGAAAAATACAACAGCTGAATTATAATCCAATAAATGTATCAACAACCATGAATTTTCTATTGAAAGCAAATGAACACACTAAATACACGAATACATGTTTCTGCATAAGAATTAGTCTATTGTACACAATGCATTAAGAAACATTAATAGTCCACATGATCATACTACAAGCTATATAGACTCATAATTGGTATAATCAAACAAGTATCGACATTAAAGTACATATCATTCATTATCCTCTTCAGAATTGTAAACCTCAAAGTCATCTTCTAAATCCCCTTCGTTGTCAAGTGGGATAGTATTATGTTCTGCATTAAAATTATTTGATGGCCCTTCATCTATGTTGAGCTCGGGCTCGACAGTGTCCACTTCTTCAACTTCACCTGTTAAATCTTGCAATCCTGAAATATTTTCCACTTCAATAACTTCATTGACATGTGACATTTCATCTACTTGGTAAGGCACTTCATTCGCAACATCATTGGATTCTATGTAACCCCTTGGCTTTGTTTTAATTGCAACACACCAACCACGCTTGTCTCTTCTTATGGCTGGATAGGACACATAATACACTTGCCTTACATTATGTGCACTTATGAATGGGTCATATTGATTATATTTTTTGTCCATCCGAATTTCAACAGTTCCATATTTTGGATCCACTCTTGTCCCTCTATTAGATGGATCAAACCATTCACAATAAAATAAAACTACCCGCTTATCATAGGTTGTACTGTTATACTGAAGCTCATAAATGTGTTTAATGACCCCATAAAAATCATCTGCTCCTCCTTCTGTAAGGCCCTTAACGTAAACACCACTATTAATTGTTTTCTTTCCCTCAGTCCATGCTTGAGTATGAAATTTGTATCCATTCACAAAGTATGTATGCCATTGTTTAACGTAACTCATGGGACCATATGATAAATCTCTTAAGTGTTGGTTTGTCACATTTACTGTTGAATTATGAACCTACGAACAATCACAATAATTAGAACTTATGCTTATAATAGGAAAAACAAAAAAAACTAAACTTGTCTAACATACATACTTGTTGCTGAAACCAACTTGGAAATTCTGCATGTACATTACTAGTGTAGCCATTTGTTACATTTAATTGTTGCGATTGCAAGAATAAACTGTCCAATCAAACATGTGTTAGTCATGAACATTATTATTGCAATTTACAATAATAATTTGTAACACCCATAGGCTGCAGTATTAACCAACTTACTCAAGGTATGGCTTAACTTCTGCACAGTTAATCAATACATGAACATGGGCTGAGTCTTTTTCTTCATCAGTTAACCAGTGAATTAACTCTTTCCCTGATGGGCGACCATGGTGGTCAAAAACTGATAACATTGGTGGACGACTTTGACTATCAATTGCATATGGGTTTCTAATGTTGCGTGGCGCCAACATAAAGTTGTTGAAATAATGTGCACAAAAATGGGTTGTCTCACGATGTAAGTATGACGCACAAATAGATCCTTCAACCCTAGCCTTATTTTTTACTCCTCTTTTAGAATCGCCCATGAATCTACAACATAAGCATAAAATGTAAGGATTTATGATTGTTACAAGAATTGATCATATTTTTCAATACGCAAACGAATGGCGTAAATTACCTTTCAAATGGATACATCCATCTATAATGCACTGGACCACCAAGTCTAGCTTCATATGCTAGATGAATAGGCAAATGTTCCATTGAATCAAAAAACCCTGGTGGGAATATTCTTTCCAACTTGCACAAAATCAATGGAATATTTTTTTTCCATTCTATGCAGGTCATCCTCCATCAAAGTGGAACAACACAAATCTTTGAAAAAATGACTTATTTCAATAATTGGATTTAACACATGCGGTGGCAATGAGCTAAAAGCAATGGGAAGTAAACACTCCATGAACACATGACAATCATGACTTTTCATCCCATGCATGGTTCCCTTAGCAACATTGGCACATCTTGCCAAGTTAGAACAATAACCATCTGGCATTCTTAGATCTTTTATCCATTGACATACTACCTTGGTTTCGGCTACAGTTAATGTGTAATTTGCTTTTGGCTTTAACAACTTCCCGTTAGCCGTTGTCGTGAGCTCTAAGTCTCTCCGCCTACAGTACAAAGCTAAGTCCATCCTTGCTTTGTCATTGTCTTTTGTCTTACCATTAACATTCATGATAGTGTTGAATATGTTGTCAAAGAAATTTTTCTCTATGTGCATAACATCAAGATTGTGCCTTAACAAATTATCTTTCCAATAGGGAAGTTCCCAAAATATGCTTTTTTTTGTCCAATGATGCCATTCCCCATATCCTTCTAATGTTGGAGGCACACCGATATCAGTGAATTTTGGCAAATCCCTAACCCTACGCCAAACTTGTCTTGGTGTCAAAATTGGCGGTGGGTCATCTGTTTCTATGAAACCTTTCTTGAAGGCATTTTTGTTCCTTCTAAATGCATGATCATGTGGTAAAAACCTACGATGACAGTCAAACCAAGATGTTTTTCCCCCATTTGCCAACTGGAAGGCCTTCGTGTCCTCCATGCAATACGGACATGCCAATCTACCATGTGTGCCCCAACCAGACAACATGCCATATGCAGGGAAATCATTAATAGTCCACATCAAAGCTGCTTTCATTATGAAATTTTGCCTTCTTGAAACATCGTAAGTCATAACTCCATCCCACAATTTTTTCAAATCATCAATGAGAGGTTGTAAATAAACATCAATACCAACCGCTGGATTAAATGGGCCTGGTACGACACAAGTCAAAAACATATATGGCTTAGTCATACACAATTCTGGAGGAAGATTGTAGGGGGTTACAACTATTGGCCAACAAGAATATGGTGAAGATGATGCTTGAATATATGGGTTAAAGCCATCTGAGCATAAACCAAGTCGGACATTCCGAGGATCTATAGCAAAGTCGGTATGAACCCGATCAAAGTGCTTCCAAGCCTCACCATCAGACGGATGCCGTAAGATGCCTGAACTTCTTCTATTGTCATGGTGCCATGTCATATATCCGGCAGTTTTCATTGATGCAAACATTCTTTGCAACCTTGGTATTATAGGCAAATAGAACATTGCCTTAAGTGGAACTGGTTTTTTATTACCTTTTCCACAATCATTAGCACGATACCTAGGTTTGTTACAAAACTTGCATTCAGTTAATGCTCCATCATTGTTATAATACAACATGCAACCATCCACACAACAATCAATCCTCTTTGCCTCCAATCCCAACTTGGATACTAACCTCTTGGCATCATAGAAGTTTTTTGGCAAGTTATCTTTTACAGGTGTGACATCCAAAAGCATTTTTGAGATAAATTCTAAGCATTGGTCAGGCACATTCCAATTGGACTTGCAAGCTAACAGCCTAGCAGATATTGACAATTTAGAGTCAGATGCCCCTTGGTACAACGGCCTATTTGCGTCCACCAACAACTTGTAAAATCTTTGTGAATCATCATTTGGAGGCTCTTCCATAGTAAATGAGTTTGGAAGTTCAAATGTCTCTGGCTGTCTCAGAGCATCGCACACCATATCTTGCATTAACAAAAATTGTTCAACTTGCTCAGTATTTGTGGCGCTATTTGATGCATCCATGTAACTGTTGTCATCATTTATATACACATGCGACACGTCTTCACCATGATCAGTCCAAATCCAATAGTTAGGCTTGAACCCATTCTTGTATAGATGAACTTTGACAACTCTATCCTGTAAAATCCTAGTAGATTCGCATTTTTCGCAAGGACATCTTATTCCCCCATCATTGTGATAACTATCTTGTTGGCAAGCCTTGGTTACAAACTCATCAACCCCTTCAACAAAAGCTTGTTTCAAACCGCCCCTACCACTATAACATCTATCGTACATCCAACGACGATTGGAAGGAATGTAGTTCATGTTCTGTGTATTTTAGCAAAAAAGAAAAAGGAACATAGATGAATGACATACATAACATCATTTATTTTGATTTAGGCAGCACCAAAAATAAGGCATAGAAATACTGAACAATTTTAGCAAAACACAAACAATCACAAGAAAGTAAAAACGCTTAAATAGAAAAAATTCATAAACTAAAACAAACAATTCAAATAATGCATAAACTACTGGTGGGAATATAGGTATTGTAATTTTTAATGAAATCTGTTGACAGTAAACTCATGATGTTGCTTTTTCCCTTCCTATGCATAAAATAAAATTAACTTTATTTATTTACTGCCTAGTTGGTGTAATTAGAAATAACTCTTTGGAGACATTATCATAAAAATATATTGCTTGATAATCAGTATCAGAGGATTATGATGCATGTGCAGTGTCTATGATTTTTTGTCTAAAAGGCTCCTATGTGAAATCATATGTTTTCAACCTACAACTTAAGCTTTTGGGAGAGTTGGCTCATGTAGTAGGCGTTACGGTGGGTGCATGTTTATGTGAAGGACCTTTTCAAACATGAATGTGCCTCCTTTAACTAAACAATTACTTTAGGCTTCCAACATGTAGAAACAGACAAATTGTTAGAGTGGACAATGAAAAGTTAATTTAGGATGGTTGTAGGGCAAAAGTTGATCAACATATAGTACATGAAGAACGTTTGGACTACAAAAAAAAAAATAAAGGAGTGAGTAAAGGAGCTTATTGAACAGAAAATTTTAGAGGGGAATCATACTTCATAGGCTGCCAAGACAAACATAGGTCAAGAATAATCTTCATGAGGTAATTATATTAAAAAAGGTTCTGAAATCTGAAATATGAATTCTGTCTTGTCCAGTATAGGAAAGCTAAAACCACTTAGGCAAGGTGTGATACCAATGGGCAAAAAAGCTATTTCTATTACACAATTAGGAAATGCAAGTTCATCACTAAAGTAAACTAACTCAACAGCTACCTGCCAGTGTCTCCACAACCCAACGGCCTTATGGGAACAAAATCTTGCAGGCCAATTTTTTCACCTTTTGCAGCTACCTGAAAGAATCAAAGAAACAAATACTGTAAACAAAGTCTCAACTTATGAGTCTTACTCTTATTTTGCTTTGGTTATCCTTTTACAATCTTACACTACTAGTAATTACCCTTATTTTGCTTTTCACATGTTCTGTTTTACCTCTTTCCTTTTCCATAAGTATATATATATATATATACACAATAGCTCACCTTTATAATACTGTAAAGTGTAAACCACATTTTTATTCAATTCAGTGGTATATATTACTATACAATAATAATGCTTTTTATGAAGGGATACAATAATAATGCTTGAAGAAGGATATATAATACAAAAAGTACCTCTTTTAAGTTTTTCTAAAATTTTAAGTTAAAATATTAATTTTTCGTATTTGATATTAATTTTTAAAAAGTATTTTTGAATAGTTAACATTTTAACAAGTGTTTCTTTAATTATGTTTTAACCACATTTTTTTAAATGTGTAAAACTGATTTATCATATTCTCAACAATTACATATGATTATTAGGAAACATGATGATTACAAGAAACATAATTACTTTATAAACACGAAAAATATTTATATATTAAATGTATCTAATTAGGAATCTAAGACGGCATCACAAAAAGGGATACGTCGGCGGCAACATTGACTAGAGATCCCAGTGAGATGCATCCATGAACCCTTGAGGAATTTCACCCCAAAGTTGGTTTGTTGAAAAATCAAGGGACTCCAAGTTTCTCATGTTGTCAATCCCATTCGGTATTTTCCCTATTAATTTATTGTGGGACAAGTTCAAGGAGAACAATCCAATGAGGCTAAACATTTGGGGAGGTATTGTTCCTGATAAATTGTTACTTGACATATCAATTAAGCTCATAAAGTGCAGGTGGCATTCATAATTTGATACCTGACCTTTCGTAACCAGCTTAAGACTATATACAAAGCCATAGTACAAATATTCTAGGCCTCTCTTGTTATCTGCAGTGTCTCATGCAGCTAACAAAATCATTAATCTTCCCAAAGAATATTCACATACAAAGCTTATGAAATGCTATAATTAATGTTTATTGAGCAATTAGTTTTCAATTCTTAACCCCACCCACCCATTTAGAGCACTATTGTTCATATTCAAAGTATATATCAAATAAAATGTTTCAACATATATAGTTAAATGATCAGCATGGGACAACCTACAACTGGTGGTTGCTGAATGTGATCAGCCTCTCTACAAATTAAAAATGTTTCAGAAAATTATCGAAGAAGCAGAGGAATACCAAGCTGAAGATAAGAAATTCCTTAGGAAGGCCACTGCAATGAATAAATTGGATGATTATGTTTACAAGATGAACAATGGGTTGGAAAATGAAAATTTAAGATCAAAACTCTGCTCAGAAGACAAGGAGAAGATCAGTTCTGCAATTACAAAGGCCACAAACTTGATTGATGGTGATAACCAAAATGATGAAATAGATGTGTTTGAGGATTATATTAAAGAGCCTAAGAACCAATCTTGAACGTGTCATTCGAAAATTTTATCTAAGTGTTTTATTAGCCTAGATTTTTGTTGTGCTGGCCTATCATTTTGAAAGTGTGATGAATGCAAATTTTTATGATGAATATTATCTAAACAAGAAGTTTAAATTATTTGTACTTGAAATGATTAAATTGTTACCTTTGTTGACTTTGGCAGTACTTGGAGTTGCCGAATTGTTCCTTGTACTAGTATATTAAACTACCAGCCATTGATCTGAATTCTCTATTATGTGGCTGTAAATGCACTGGAAAATTGATCTGAAGTGTTCGATCTGGAAGCAGCCAAAAATGAATAAACTACCAGCCATGCATAAATATTGATGATCATATCTGATTTGATTATTATCTGAATAAGTTACCATTCTTTGGCAAGTAAAACAGTGCACATATGCACTGTATAATAAATTTATTAATTTTTATAAGCGATTTAAGAAAAATTGGAAAGAAAGAAAGCTAGAGAAAAATAAGAGGGAGATAAGATAAAGAATAGTAAGTGACATAATTTTTTAGTTATTTGTTAGAAAAAAAAAGACAAGAAATATAAATTTTTTATTTTCCTTAGTTTAGTTAGATAGAAAGTGAAGGAAAGGAAACCAAGAAATGTTTGGTCATAATTATTATATAAGTAAATTGATTAATTTATATATATATATATATATATATATATATATATATTATATTTATTTCCTAATCTTTTTTAGATTTTTACTTTTAGTCTCTATTTTATACTTTGACCATCCAAAGTCTTTCACTTTTTTTTATTATTAGTCAAGGAGTCTGATAAACAGTGTGAGTATTTTTTTGTTAAATTATGTTTTTAAACACTCATTTGTTTAGACTAATAAATGACGTTAGAGTAATTGATGATGAATTAAAAATAATTTATAAAAATAATACACGTAATTATTTTGTCAGATTTCTTAATTAAGTCATTGGACTGTTGATGTCATTATTATATTATTAATTAAAATTGTTACTTGACAATAGTAATTAAAAGAAAAATCCAAAAAAGGTTAGGAATAAAAAAATACTAAACCTAATATGTAATTAATGTATATTTGAATCAGATTTTTAGTATTATTTAATATAATTCAGAAAATAAAAATTAATATAATTATGTGTAATTAATGTATCTAATTTATTTTTATTTAATATAATTATTAAATGTTGCTAAAAAATTCTATTTTTATTGATAAAATTAAATAATTATATTAATTATGGTAATAAAAATAGAAAGCCAACATTTTCATCTATTTTTTAAAAGAAAAAACTAAAATATATATAAAAACTTGCTAATATATCCCTAACACTTGATAATGCAATTGACACATGTTCATAAATCATTGGACAGTGTTAGAGGAGACACTTAAACATGCTCATTACAACATGCACCGAGGAACAAAACTTACTGTAGAAGCTTTTACATTTTTAACCAATTAGAAGTCCTTCTTAAGGAATCCATCTACAATCATTAAATTAATCATATATAAAAACAAAAACATAAAGAGGGCTAGGAACACACACCGTCAAACACTTTAGTTGATTAAAATTTATTAAAAATAATAAAATCTATAATTAGATGACATAAGTGCATATATTATTCTTTCTTAAACTTAAATATTTTTAGCAGCAAGGAGAAATAATAACCAGCTCATACCCATTGTGTTGAATTTTTCATAGATGAATCTTTATGAATGGCACAAGACAAAATTACATTTGCATTTCTGTAATTTGTCAGTTCCTATAGACAGGTAAGCCAAAGTTTGGATTCATAGAATGAAGTACTACTAAGAATCATTTCGTGTCCGAGTATTGTAACAGTTTCTGTATAGTGGTCATGTTCCTTTTATATATCCAGGATCAAGCCTTGTTATTTTTAGCATGTTTTGATTAGATTTAACTTTCCCAGAATCAATTTCAAAACCACGTTGAAAGTCAAAGCAACAAATAGTTGCTTCCAGTTTTTTAATTTTTTCACCATGATTTTTGGGTCCCAAAATCAATTCTAGTAGCTATCCAAACATGCTACAAGTCTAGATAACCTGACATGGATAAAAAAATTAAGAAGATTTTCATGAAAATGATAATAGTTAACCAAAGTCAATTCCTTAATATTTCTTGTAAAATTTAATTATGATCTAATCAACATAATTAGTAACGATTCATAATGTATTAAAAAAATCTAAAATTGCAATTACTTAAAAATACATTTTTTTGTTTGAAGAAATAAAATTTTTATCCAAATATTCAGCATATGTTTTTTAATGTAATTTTACGTTTTCAGTTAATTTAATTGTTAACTTTTACCAAACATTTTTTAATTAACAAGTCTAAGCTTGCTTCTGTTAATCTAAAACAGAAACGGAATCTAATGGATAAACTATGCCTAAGATTTAAGGAAGGCTAGTGTTGGAAGAGAGTCCAAATATCTCAATGGCCAAAGCACAAATTTTAATTGGAAATGTTAATTCAGTTTATGCCTTTTTTTTTTATTTATAAACCATATATAATCGTTCATAATAAATACACATTTCCTTACATTTTAATTGGTATGAAACAGTAAATTTTTTCAAAATTCTCTGAATTAAACTGGAGTTGTCAGCATAAATAAATTTAGAAAAAGAAACGGTAGGCATTTAAGTTAACTGGTGTATTATATGTTTATATATATATATATATATATATATATATATATATATATTAACATAAATAATAGCTCAGATCAAGTGTTTGGATTACATATTGCGTTTCAGAATAAAGTCCAAAATCTAAAACCAACATAGAGTTCAGACTATTATAAGTAGTAACATAACATGGTCTTATAAACCTCAAATAAATCACTAAAAAACAGTAGCAGCTATATAATAGTGTAAATACCTCCAAATAAAACAAATTTCTGACAAACAAAAAATACTAATTTAGGTCCCTGACTCTGAATCAAAGTAGCAACAGTGGATAGCGAGGGGAACACACATATCAGCTTCAATTAAGCATCACCAGACACGCTTATGAAATGTGGAAGCAAAAATCTCATACAAAGCTGAAGTCTTTCAAACACTATTCCCCAATTCAAAACAACATTTTCTATATATTAAACAAAATGGATAACAACAATAGTCACACACTTATCCAATCCTCTCCTTTGAGATTCATTTTAGGATTCAGGTAGGTCCAGTTCATTTCTAATATAGTATTACAACCAAGCCGGTGGCCAATCCTAAACATAAGAGGAGTAGGTTAACATGTTTCCCATACAATGGCCATAGTTTTCATCCCCCCCAAAGGTTTTGGGGTTAAATTTCAGTCTAATTTCAATACTGTTATTTATGTTTCGTCTTTGTAAACCTTGTACCCTTTCTTCTCTAATTTCCCATATAACAGAATGTCATCACGAGTGGCACGCCCCTTCATTTCCTGCCACATCATCATTCTCATTGTGGACCCTCCTATTCTTTGTAGCATGTAAACATTGATAACCGGCTTGGGCTGTTGAGGTGCAAACTGCCCAATTTCATCCTCATCCAATCCTCAGGTCCTAACACTTTGTGTTCTCTGTCTAAACATACTCATGTGCCATGTAGCATGTGATGACCAATCCTACTAATGCAGCACACATAGCACAATTCTATTTACCTGACTGCATATGACAACTAACCTACATTTCTTTCAATATAACATTTTATCCTATATAATTGATCACCCTTCTCTGCTGTATTATCTCTTATTTCTTATGTGTCTTATCAGTTAACTGTGTACTTGGCTTTATATTTTACTTCATTCACACTAATGAATCATCTTTGTCCAGGTTTAAAAACTCTTAACACTCATGGTTGAGGAACAAGGTTTAATCAAGGATTGACCTTTTTTTCAAAATATAAACTATGAATTGCACCGGATAGCAAAACAGAAGAAATCACAAAGCAGATCAAGCTGAAAATAAATAAAAGGGTTGCAGGTTTTTTGAAATTAAAGGGCATTCATGAAGGTAGGAATGCTATTTTATCCATTGATGCAGAGACCTTTTTGTTAATGAAGACCTTACCTGCGTCAGTTTTAGTTGAAGACCAGACTGAACAGCCTCAACACTTTGAAACCAGGAGCCTGTACCAATAAAAGAAACATAAATGTAAACTATGGAGTTAACAATCATCCACTAGTAATATATCAAAATCTTTGTATTCTGATTCAATCTGTTTTTCTATAATATCATTATTAGATTTTTAGTTATAAAGCTTTCAAATTGCAAGTGAACACTATTACACAAAACCTGAATCCAGTAAAAGTCTTGAGAGGTCATCATATATATAATTGTTATATATTTCCAGGTGAATAGTTAAGGTTGATTTTAATTTGGTTGAATATTCCTTTTACTTGATGAGATAAGGATAAGAGAAGAACTTAGACTTGGAATCGATTAATGGGCTCTCGAAAGAAACCTCTGTTCTGCACTAACAAACAAAGAGGAGGTATAGAAAATTCACGTGTATTTTTCATTCTCTTCAGAGAATAGGTATAAATTGATCCAAATCTTTCATAGTCATTTCTTGTTTGTAATTTAATAAATTATTTGCTACTGAAATTCTTGTTGAACATGTGATGAAGGCTATTCAGAGAATGGGTTTTCTGTGCTAAACCAAACCATGAGAAGGCCTGGACAGAGCCTACCACCTTAGCAGAAATATTCTCTACCCCCTAAACCCATAACAAATCCTACATTTGTGACTTCCCTCACCCATGCACCCCGGTCCCTAGTTGCCCTGTTGCATCATTCTTTTTTGCACAGCAAATTTCCTCTTGCAGCAAGTGAATCATTCCTCCAAATACTAACCATTTGCACCTAGCCTAACTAACTCAACCTAGAACCACAACGACGAACATAGAAAAGCCAGGTTCCTAGGGAATAACTCAAGGAGGACAAGTTTGAGTGAGAAAGGGTAACACATACCTGTGACAGAGGAAGCCGAACTCGTGACGGAGGCCGCGATTAGTCGATTACGGCGGAGTAGCACAGGTTGTCAGTGACCACAATGGGAGAAGGCGCTACGATTTGGAAAGGGGACCAACAAAATACACATGACGGCTAGGGTTCATTTGCTGTGTATTTGGGATAAATGAAAATTTCTGAAGGATTCAAAATCCATGGGAAAATGGCCGTGGCAAAACAAAAATTTCCGACGGAGGATAGTGGGTGGGAATCATGCAGTCGGAAAATCTCCATTTTCCGACGGAAGAACCTCCATGGGAAATTGGCCGTCGGAAATCGGCGCTTTTTTTGTAGTGATCATACCAACCATATTAGTTGTCGGTATGAATTTTTTCACACAAATAATACATAATTACTAAACTCTAAAACTAATTTAAATGATCAATTGAAATTGGATATATTATTAAAATAATCTTAACCATAAATTTATATTGGAATTTATTTTTTCGTTAACTGATAAAAGAAACACAAGTAAAATAATTTTTGGTTGTCTTGCTTTATGAAGTTTACATTGTAAAAATGTATTATTATTGTTATTTTTATCTTGCAAGACATATAATTTTTGTTTATGTTACTTTGAGATTTTTAAAAACTTCAATATTTTTTTAATTTATCGCTTAATATATTATATTACCTATGACCTTTTTATAAGAAACAAATGATATTGTAAAATATACTATCACTTGTTCTTATAAAAAAGAAGCAAGAAGTAGTATATAATATATGATTTAATTGTGATTAAACTAATAAATCACAAATTACTATTTTTATCGGTTCATGATTCTTATAATTTTAAAAATAATATTATTTAGAACTTGAATGCCCCTCAATAAATCTTATGATTTTATAATCAGTATTAAACTTGAATTTATATAAATATCTATGCATTAATTAGGAGAGAAAAACTTATAAAGCAAATTATATTCATCCTTTTAGTTTTTTTAATTTCACTTAATATCGCTATTTTTTTTTATTCTTATGCCAACTTTCTTTGTTTAAAAATATTATATTGACACCCCTTTATATATTACACTAATTTTCCTAATTTTTTGAAAAAGATTACACTGACACCCCTACAAGAGAGGTGGTTGTAAACATTAAATAAAAAGAAATATTAAGTGCAATCCAAAAAATCTCAAGGAAGAAGTGTTAATATAATTTATTCGAACTTATATTATGAAAAACTTCTCTTTATGTCCGTGCTTAATAATGTTTAGATATTTGAGAGCAAAATTTTCAAAGGTATGAATTAATGTAGTTGCTTCTTCAATTACCATGAAAGACTGGGAAATTAACTTAGAGAAAAAAACACAGTTGATCCTAAAAAAGTCATATAAACACCACCAACTAACACTGAAAGGTTTTGTGATCTTATCTTCTAGTTTAGTAATTTCGAATTTGAATTTTATATGCAATCACGTTACATACTTAGAATGTTTTATATAGAATTAGTTCAAATATTCAAAAAAAGAATGTTATTATTTATAATAGTTCTATTCAATTTGGACATATAATTACTTCTAGTAAAAAATATCCTTTTATTTATCTATATATATATATATATATATATATATATATATATATATATATATATAT
>CM023960.1:10545887-10568811 GCA_013407115.1 Glycine latifolia
TATAATAGGCATGAAATGTTCATCAATTTTAATAATGATTAATCTTTGTTAGAATTTAGGAACTCAATGAGTTTTATTTGCCTTTTCAATAATCTTTGTTGGAGTATATAAAAAGACTATCAATATATATATATATATATATATATATATATAGATTCAATTAATGTTTATTCAGAATTTATATATCTATATATATATATATAGATATAAATTGGATTTTAGAATAACACTCCTCATGTGATTTTAGTAAATATAAAAAGGGATAAATATAGTTTTTAAATATTTTTACATTTCTATTTTTGACGTTCACACTTTTCACATTTCGTGACTATTCTTTAAGAAAATATGCACAGCACGTGACATGCAAAGTTGTTCCAACTTCCAATATGCCTGATGCATGTGCATGGCTATTTATATAAAAAGAATAGTGTTATTTGTATTCATATTTACCTTTTGATATTTTTTTATCGTACTATTTATCTTATTTCATATTTTTTTCAGTTTTTTCTCATCTCTTTTTTTATTATAAAATATTTTATGAGATAAAAGTAACGATTCTCTTTAATTATAAGAAATAATAATTGGAAGTTAGAGAACAATGTTCTCGACAAAGCTAATGTTATTATCTTTTATTATCATAAGAAGGGTAAGGGACCATGGATTGCCTCGTGTTATGACACTTTCACACCTCCAATCTAAAGATAAAGAAAAAAAAATCTAAAGATAAAGAAAGCATGGACCAACTTTAGGAACAATAGGTGAAAAGTTGTTGGCCAACGTGAGACCATTAGTGAATGCTTTTTTGTAAAACAGTCTGCGAAGATCTGTTGGAAGCAGATCATAATGTTTAATTATGAATTCTGAAAGTCCAAATGCTGTGGTCTTATGTTCTTATATTTTTCAATTCCTATATAGTTTTCCAGATAATGTGTGGGCTTCTTAATCTCCTTTTGAGTATGTCTTCAGTAGTAATTGAGGCACTCATATGCCTTTATTAGTTAAAATATATGTAATATAAAATTGGATAATATATGCTTTTAGTTTTTGTATTTTCGATTAAAAAATGGTATTTATTTAGGTATTTTACTTTAATCAATTTGATACTGAATTTTAGAAAAATTACGATTTTAGGAAGGTTTTCACTGTTAGGAGAGATAAAAATCACTGCGTTTTCTAAAGTTTATGAACCAAATTGATTAAAGGTGAAATTTGATAATTAAAACCAAATTTTACCTAAAATACATGAAATGAAATATATTTTATCCTATATAATTCATTGCCGATAAAAAAAATGTAATGTAGTACATGAGATTAATTGACCTGTTTTAGTTGTTTCAATTATAACTTGGATTATAACCGGAATGAAAAACAAAAAAGAAATTATTTGAATTTTAGTTTTGTTCTCTTTTCAATTTCAATATCTACAAGCAAAACCTGCACTAAAACAGGACTGCTAATTAGTACAGGTTGAGGACGGATTATTGTACGAAATAATGTCATATCAACTTCATACCATGTTGATTTAAATATAATTTAATTAAGATACGTCGACAGTTATTTTGGTATTGTCATTTAAGTATAGATTACATGCATGATAAGTTTATTTATATTTATAATAACTAGTTGAAGAACAGTTCCTTGTGTTTTGAGTGCCTATTTTTTTCTTTTTGAGTTAGATATAATTATAATAACTGTCATATTAAAAAAGTTATTAGATAATAACTATTTATAATTGTGAGTAATTTTTAAAAGTAGTTAAATCATAAATTATAAATAATAATAAATATATACATCAAATGAGATAACCATTTTTATTAATAATTATAGATAAATTTAAAATTGCATGCTCATAAAAAAAAACTTTAAAAATCACATTTAAAACAATTTCTAACTAATTAAAAAAACACAAAAATCTTTGCACTAACAATCCATAAACTCATCATTATATTATTGATTCTACTTTTACTAAGAAATCAAAAGTTAAAGCTCTAAAGTGGTGGATTACTTTCAGGATTAATTAGTTGTTCACTTCTCATTGCACTATATAATAATGCAATCCAAAAGCACAATCAAACTTCTACTTTATCCCATCTTTCTGAGTTCTTTTTACACCCTCTCTTTAAATCAGACCCTTTGGGTCACATCACCACATTCAATCTTGCAGTTAACTTTGGTACAACCTTTTTTTTCCTTTTTTTTTTCCTCTCCATCGTGCAATCCACGCTCTCACCCTGCGCGTGCTCAAACCCCTACAAACCCATCACAACAACAGCAGCAACAACACCACCACAAAGTGTTTATGTGTTCCTTTGAAGCCCTGTCTTTAAGTCTTTGCACGCATTTTCCTCTTTCTGTGCTGTGTGTCTCACGTTTCAACAACCTGCAGAAGAAGCTGAAGCTATGATGGGTAGACTTGCACCATTATCAGAAGAACCCATCAATGAAGAAAACGAAGGATACAATAATAGTAACTCAAAGAAATGCCTTCAGTCATGGAGGAACTGGAACTGGATCAAGACTCATTTTTCCCTTGCCTTCAACAAAAAGTCTAACCTCAAGATCCTCCTTAGTGTCTTGGGTTGCCCTTTATTTCCTGTGCCTGTCCACCCCATTCTACCCCTCAATGAGGCAAGCCCTCTTCTTCGTCTCTCTATCTTTTTTTTTTTTTTTTCTAAATTCTAATGCACCATCACCACGCAAGAGAAAGTGGTGGTGGTGTTGTTGTTTGAAAACTTCTGCTATATATATTTCTTTTTGATGAAGAGTCTAAAGACCATGTATACATATCTCTCTCATGAGAAACAATCCTACTTGAGTCAGATAGTAAGATACAAACCTACTCAATTTTTCTTTTCTCTTGATGTATTTTGTTTGTCTATGAAAATAAGTTGTGTATGCGTTTTTTAAAAGAATCTTGCTAATTTACCTTCTTTATTGATTATGGTTGAACTGATGTTCTTTCTTGATCAAGATTAATTAAAAAGTTAGTTGAAAGTGTTACTTTTGATCACTTTCTTTATACATGGAACCTCTTTAATCTTTGTGTGTGTGCCACCGATTTTATCATCTTACCATTTGATTACTGTAAAGAGTATGTAGTAAAGATATGAAAAGGTTGATATATTTTTTTTAAGGAGAATGGCAGAGGCATTTCAATAATATTTTTCTTCATTTGTTGGAACAAATGTAATATGTAATAGGTGTCATCTTCGGCACAGTATATCATACAACACTTCAGGGCTGCAACAGGGTGTAGGAAGTTGGAGGGGACAGTGAAGAATGTGTTCACAACAGGGAAAGTGACAATGGATGTGGTGGATGAGCTTGGATCCACAAGTGGTGGCGTTAATTTGGAGAAAGGGTGCTTTGTTATGTGGCAAATGGTTCCTGATAAGTGGCAGATAGAGCTGGTTTTGGGTGGCCAAAAGGTTGTGGCTGGTAGCAATGGTGCCATTGCTTGGCGCCACACGCCTTGGCTTGGTGTGCACGCCGCCAAAGGTGGCGTCCGGCCTCTTCGCCGTGCTCTTCAGGCAAGTTCAGCATCATCATCATCATCATGTCTTGTTTTAAATTTTCCAACAAATTTTGTGTTGTGTTTGTTGTTGGTACTGTTATGTTGGTTGGTGTGATGGTATTCATTGGTGTGGTACCTTGAAGGTGTTTTAAGAGCTGAGTTACAATTGACAGCTAAATGTGATTGTTAATGTTGGGACATAATGATGCTGAGTATGAAAATCTTATGTTATAAACAACTTGAATTGGTATGACTTGTGACCTAATCCCTGGCTCCATGAATTGGTGGGGTATAGTGTTTTGGCATAAAGTGTAAGGGAAGAACCCCGTTTGGAATGTGTTAATGTGTTAAGATGGTGTTTGGAAATTATTATGAGAAAAAATTAAAGAAAAGTGTTGTTGACACAGATCTGTAACAGATGTAGAGTGGTAATCAAATACTTAAATGGCCATAAATGCGGGTTAACACTGCTGCTATTGTTAATTTTAATTAATACAACTATACAAGGCTTTCAATATATCCATATGCTACCAGCCAATTTAATGGATCTGTGTTTTCCTACTAAATTTCATTCATTTGTTCCATCTAACCATATTCCTATGTTTCCTTTCTTTATTTCTCAGCTTCCTCACAATATATATAACTTGCTCATCAACCATCATGGTTTATGTGTGATTATTTTGACTTAACATTTCAATTAAGATTGTTCAAAACCAAGGCCTAAGAAGACTAAAACAGAAGAGCTTTAATGTTTTCACACAAAATATGAATGCAATTGTTGTCTTTATTAGCCTACATGGTCCACTCTGCGGCGAGACTGAATTGATCAGCATCCATAATTGTATCTTGGTATCTCTACTAGTTGGTACTGATTTCAGTGGTTCTGGTTTTTAAGTGACACTATATTTGTGCATTGTAGGGACTAGACCCTTTGGCAGTGTCTGCTGTATTCTGTGCAGCACAATACATGGGGGAGAAAGAAATCTCAGGCATGGATTGCTTTGTGCTGAAACTCTCAGCTGATCAGAAAGACCTTGTTGAGCGCAGCGACAACACGGCCGAGATGATCAAGCATGCCATATTTGGCTACTTCAGCCAAAGAAGTGGCCTTTTGGTGTACCTAGAGGACTCTTACCTGACCAGGATTCAGGCCCCAGGGTCTCACCCCACATACTGGGAAACCACAATGTCAACCAAGATTGAGGACTATAGAATTGTGGATGGTGTGATGATTGCACATGCCGGCTCATCGACTGCGTTGATCACCAGGTTTGGGGACAACCTGAAGGCTGGGCCATCCATCACAAGGTTGGAAGAGTCATGGACCATTGATGATGTTGCATTCAATGTGCCAGGGTTGTCCTTGGACTGCTTCATACCTCCTCAGGAACTACAGAGAGATTGTTCTTCAGATGATGAGCTAGATTGGAGATCATTCACCCTTGCATAGATGATATATACATGGAAACTTGTAATTCTTTAGTGCTTTTGTTTTTTCGCTACACAAATGGTTGATGATGATGCCAATTGTTACTTAACATGTATAATGCTTTTGTAATTGTATTACACTATCACATTCTAGGGTCATAGATGGCAGCTATTGGTTGTTGATATTGAATTCGATTTTTTGAGTTTGTTTTGCGTGTTGTGTTGATATAAGAAGTTGACTTGTTTATGAAGCCATTTTTTTTGTTGGTGAAGAACATAAGTTACTTTAGTTGATGGAGTAGGATGTCTGAGTTGTTGTAAATCGGTTGATAATATTTATAATTTCTATGGATAAAAAAAAGTAACTACGTGTACTATTAAAACCAGGATTACCAAAGTCATACTAGTAATTAGGTATTTGGTTAATGAGTTATTAGTTGAACCAATGAACCAACTATTAAAACCAGTATTGCCAAAGTCATACTAGTAATTAGGTATTTGGTTAATGAGTTATTAGTTGAACCAATGAACCAATGGTTGAATTGGATAAATTGGTATATATCAAGAACTCTTACTGATCCTAAATATAAGAGAAAAAATGTTTTATTCTTGTTCTTAAATATATAAACAAATCTCAACTAATTTTGACTCATTTAATGATACTATCTCTAAAATGACCTTCACTTAATTGAGATTTTATTTTCAATAACTCTTTTTTATTCTTGATATCAATTTTCAATGAAAGACATTTTAAGAACATTATTATTTTTAAATGAGGATAGGACAATTAAATATTACTAACTAACTTTCTAAATTAATTTACATTTGAGACAGTAGTAGTATGTGAATTTTATAAGTAAAATATACTATATAAATTAAATTGGGAAAATATTAAAACTTGATTTGGGAATGATTTGAATATTTGAAGACTTGATTAAAGAGATAAAGAGTAAATTAAATATAGAGCAATATTTCAATTTAATAAAATTTAGATTGAGAAAACTTCCAGTATCACGGGAATTTCAAACCAAGACTCTTGTTCAATCAATCTACAAATTCAAAGTTATTTCTAATTCTCTTTTAATGACGAATTAATCTTAATTCAATATAATAAAATATCTTTATATATAAGCCTAAAATAGTTGGAACTCACAATAATACATTTGGAGTACAAGCATGAAAGTAAAGTCTCACATTGAGTAAAAATGAACAAGTTGAGCAACATATTGAATTAACCCCTATTGTTTAACTAATTCATTTTACCCACCTAGGATTAATCCTACTCTCATGAATCAAAACCTAAGCTCTCGTCTTATGGTTCCAACACATTAACGTCATGCAAATGATGATTAAACATCTAACACTTATAAATCAATAAGAGAATAATTAAAAGCACAAAATTAAAGAAAACCTTAATTAAATTAACATGAACAATTGTCAAGGTTGTGCCTCAATCCTAGAATAAGGAACAATGAAAAACTACTCACTCGTAGCCATATATAGAATCTAAAATCAAGTAAAAGAAAAGAATCTAACCACGATCAAAGAGAGGAAGAGGAAAAGAAATCCATGTTGCTCTCTAAGTTATCAAAAAGTAAGATTTGTAATGCTAATCTAGAACAAAAAGTTTCTATGCAGGTATCAAACATGTGACCTTCAAATTATTAATGCAATGCTCCAACCAACTGAGTTAATAGACCAATTATGTTAAAAAATAATTAATATATATATATATATATATATATATATATAACACTAGTTTTTTTAATTTAAAATAATTTATTATGTTAAAATTATATGTTGTTACAAAATTTTAACATATAATTTTGTTATAGATGTGTATGCATGCGTTAATTAAACATATAATGTTATTACAAAATTTAACATAATAAATTAAACTATAAATTAATAGGCCAATTATGTTAAAAAATAATTAATGTTGATACATATAACACTAATTTTTTTAATGTATATTTAATACACATATAATTTTAACATAATAAATTATTTTAAATTAAAAAAATTTAGTGTTATATGTATCAACATTAATTATTTTTTAACATAATTGATCTATTAGCTTAATTAGTTGGAACATCGTGTTGATAACTTGAAGGTTGCAGGTTCGATATCTGCATGCACCATTATTTTAAATTATTTCGTAAAATATATTTTAACTTACAAAAAAAAAACTCTTACGGATTCATAAAATATATTTTAACTTACAAAAAAAAACTCTTATGGATTTTAGAAATATACTTGGTGTATGAAGCACAACTCAAACATAAAAGCAATAAAATCTCGCCCATGGAACTTTCAAACAATACGCTTGTGCAACTTTTGGCTAGCATAAGAAAAGCTCCAATATTTCCACTCCAAGATGCCTCTAAAGGCCAAGGCTTGGTTCCTAAAGTATAGCATGCATAAAAAGGCTCTTTTTGCAACCTAAAGCCAAGTAGAAAGTGTTGGGTTAGTTGGGAATCTAGAAGAGGGTTAAATAGATTCCTTCAAAAACTTTACCACTTAGTTTCTTAATTCAATTAAAATGAATCCTTTTGATTAATCAAAGTTTTCTCAAAAGTTTATCACAAAAAGATTATCACAACCAAGAAAATAATGAAATCAATATCATATGAAAAACAGGGTTTTATGGCCCTTTAAGATCAATTCCATTACCAATATTGAAATACAAGACAAAGGGTTAGAGAAAGAGAGAATCACATAGAATTTATATGGGTTCACTCCTCAAGAGGACTTACATGCAATTGTTCTAAGACCCTTTAGAATTTTCACTAATAGAGAATCAAGTACAAATACTATACACATGCAATTCTTGAATTCTACTATTCCCTTGAACCCTACAAGAGAAAGAACAAGAGTTGAAATCCTATAAACTCATGCAAATCCTTGATAACTCTAACCAAGATAAAGAAACAAGAAATAAATCAGAATTGGATTGAATACACCTTTATGTGAAGTTCAACATCCTCAAGCTCTTCTTCAAAGAATTATCAAATCATGATGAACAATGAATGAATCTTGATCATCTTGAATCTCCAAATGAAATGTAGTGAAAATCCCTTAGTTGAGTCTCTTGAAGTATTTTTTCAAAGATAAAAATGTATCAAGAGTCACTAATGAAAATAACCAGTGAGGGTATTTATAATTTTAATAGAAAAAATGGTTTAATCGATTATCAAACTGGGTAATCGATTAATTTGTTAAAAATTCCTCGTTTTGTATTTCCAGAAATGTGTTAATCGATTATAGGAAATGGTAATCAATTATCTCATTTTAAACAAAGAGTTTCTCATGCTTTTGTGCTTTCTGGAATAATTGATTATCCATGTGGTAATTGATTATTTGAACCACACAGAGGGTTCGTTAAGTTTTCGGACTCATTTAATCGATTACAATAAATGGTCATCAATTATCTCAAGCTACTGAACTTCCTTCTTCTGAAACTGGTACATATAACCGATTACAAAATCGGTAATCAATTACTTTGATGCTTTTAGTCAAATTTCAAGTAGAAGATGGTTTTGTTACTTGTTTTAACACTTTGTAATGAATTACAAAACCTTCTAACCGATTACACAATGTTGAACATAATGCTTCTAATAAACTTTGAGATCAATCCAATTGTCTAACATATTTAAATTATACTAAGCATGAATTATAAGACAAACTACGACTATATCAAACATCATGACTAGTCTAAAAACATACAATACAAATGTCATATCTATTAAAACTTGTTTAACTTTGTAAAATCATGAAACCAAAACCTGTGGACTAATCTTCAAGACTTTAAACTTGAATCAACAGAAAGCTCTTGCACAAATTGAAAAACCAAATGTGTAACAAGTTCAAAAAAATATGAAAACAATCAAAATATGCAAATTTAAGACCTAAACAACAAATCATGAACTAAAATGCAACACATCACATATCACCCAACAACACAACCATACATCTATCAAAGAATATCATTTTAAACATAACATTATGCCAATATCCAACCAATAAAATCAAGAAAATATTAGCGTAATGTGGAGAAAGGAGAAATAAAATAGCAAATCATGCAAGAATAAATTTTTCAATAAGAACCATGCTCAAGTTGTCAAACTAATTGGAAAGGGTTTAGCAAACATTTTTTTGGAAAAATTACAACACAAACAATCCACAAGTTTCCAAGGGCTTGTATAAAGAGTTTCCTCCAACTAAAAGTTTGTTTCTTGATTTTTTTTGCCAAAGTTCTTAAAGAATGGTGCTCCAAGCTTCCAACAACCAAGAAAGCTAAGCTACCATTTTGAAACCATAGAAAGGAAAGAAAAAAGAGACGAAGGATATGGTAAATACTTTGGCGTAGCCCAAACAACAAAAACATAAGAGAAAAGTTCACCTTGCTTAAAGAGGATGGAGGAAAATGGAGACAATTGAACCAACGAGAGTATTCACAAGGTATGACATTTGACTTGACGGGTATCGATAGAGGTGTGGGGAATCAAAATTGCTTCTATATGTGGAGAATGTCATTGGTTGGAGGATAGAAAGAGGGGGTGACTAGGGATTGTGGTGAAAATGATTTGTCTTGGAATTTATCTTACACTTATGTAATAAAATAAGTTTTAAAATGGGATTTATTTGAATAAAAGAAATAATTTCCCTAAGGCTAAGTAATTTTTTTTATTTAGCCAATTTGGCTGTAGGACTTTTATTAGTTGAGATGTATGTGTCTAGTGGTCTAATTAGGTCATTAATGATATAAGAAGGTTCAAATAGTAATTTATCATGTACGATGGATGATTCTAGTTGTATCTCTACTCCATAATTACTCTTCGTAAAACACATATTCAACATCAAATAAAATAATAGTATTTTAATCTAGAGTGTTAATTAGAATTAATATAAAATTTCACAAATAATTCATTATGATCAATAATGACTAGTCATATTAAATTTTCATAAAATACTTGATTGTCGGCTTATAGAAATTAGTAGAAATTTTTAGTGTTCGTTTTCCAACATAGTCTATGTTTTTGTTGAATTAACAATTGAAATTTACACACAAAAAAATCTAATCAATTAAATTTTATATTTTAAATAATATTTTGACTTATAAATTATGCCAATCAAGTTAATTAAAAATGACCAGAAATTTAAACATAACATAATTTTTTTGAATATTAACACAGTTAATTTTAATATGAAATAAACATGATATATTAAAGATACAATTTACAATGAATTATTTATAATAAAATATAAATTGAAAATATTTCATAATATATATTTTTTATATATTCAAATTATATTTATATATTTAAACAAACATGTTAGTTTCCAACTTTTGATACATGGTTATTAAACTCTTAAAAAACATAAAATTTAGAATATTTTTCAAAATAAAAGAACAAAGAAGCAATGCGGATAACATAGTCCACTCTTTAATTCTTTGTGTGGATAGGAAGTGAAATTGAGACAAAAGAATTACAGAAGAAAAAAATAGAAGGGATATTAATTAGTTGAAGTTATTTATGGGTAGAATTTTGTATTTGTTTGGATTAGTGAAATTTACAAAGAATGATACTTGTTGATTTATTTTCATTTTGTTAGGTTACATGAGAAAATGGAGGGAAAAAATGAGATATATTATGAAAATCTGATTTTAACTATATAATCAAATACAATTTTTTAAATCAGATAATTTTAAAATTTAAATATAATTGTATTTCAACAGTCTTACAAAATATGCATGATACTTGCTATATATTTAATTATTTTGTATATAAATAAGTTTTTAGTTAAAATTATTTTAAAATAACTATTTAAAACTAATTATTTCAAAAAAGATTATATGCTATAATCTATTTTTTTAAAGTTAAATTCAATCACAATGTTTTTTTATTATAATTATAGCTAATGCAATTAGCAAATTCTATCTCTATTGTTTTAAGCTTTTTACATCAATTCTAGAATCTATGTTGATCCAATCGAGGTAGAATATGAAACTTTCTTACATTGGACACTAAATCGATGTAAAAATTACATTTTACATCTATTAAATTGTAACCAAAGTAATATGTGTTGACACCAAAAGACTCATTGTGTTGTGTAAACTTCTCATGCCCTACATTATTCGTAGTACAAAATTCAATAGAATGAATTCCATATCTAAACCATTCTCATATTGTCCCAAAATCAAGTCTACAAGGAAAAAAACATTTATTCAAGCGGCGTAGATTTATATGTTCAAGATTTCTAAAGCATAAAGTATAAAAAAAATCTTTGTCATAGGTAAAATTTAATAAAAGGTAACAATTGTCATTTTTTCACATAAAAACCATCCCTCGGTAATTTTTCCAGCCAAAAACCACTAGCAAAGAATGAATTGTTTAAATCCTTAATTAGATCATTGAATCCTAGAGACAATTCTAAATAAGGATAAAACAAAGGACATATGAGACTCTTTGAAACTAAAATATCTAGAGCCATGATACAGGTTAAGTGTTTGTGTTCATTTTTAAGCTTTCCAAAAAGATTTTTAAATTCTCCACGTAAAAGTACATGAATGTGTAATTAAGTGTTTTGCTTGGACTCTTGCCATGGTCAACAAGACATAAACAAGTGGTGAGATAAAGGGAAACATATAGTAGTTGTTGGAAGAATTTTGGGACCTATGACACTCAAATTGGATTATGTAGTGCGTTTGAAGAATATATGGCTGAGTTATAAAATTTTTTATGAATAATGCATGAGTTCACATGTGGAATAGCAAGCCTTTCGAGGTCAGTTTGAATTGTGGATGTGAAGTGCAGAATTGTTATAACTTCATGTGCATGTCAGAAAATTCAGTTATAAAAGTATTGGAAAAAGTAAGTTGGAATCACATGTCACCTAGTTTTTTAGGTAGAAGCTGGAGGTTCTGTTATAGGTCTCTGTTCTTTAAATTAAATTAAATTTGAAGTTACCGAATAGAGGAATTAAGATATGGGAAATTGGAAATGCATTTAAAAAGTTATTGTTATTATCAAATTTGGAAAATTTTCATATTGAGGTGGATGAGGTCTTGGTGGGTTCTAGATTCTGCACGTCGGATGATGAGTCAATCTTGTTAAGGAGGGAGACCTACAAAACAAAGGAAATGACTCTGACGCTCAAGTAAATACATCGATTATGAGAACGTAATTGAGTAAGAAAGTCTGAGGTGGTCTTAGAGTAAAGAAAAGTATAAGGTTTCCGAGTGTGTATCGGATGATGAATGAGTTATGAGTGTAAGAGTTAGATAAAACCTGTATTTATAGCGTGGAGTATAGGCCTTAGGCCTTTGTTTGATAATTAATCTGTTGATAATATAATAGATAATAACAGACAGTTATAATTCAAATAGAAGATAATGTGTACCTTATAGATAGACTGTTACTTGTAGATAAGTAATAGCTTGTAGATAATCTCTTGTAGATAATTGGAGATCTATTAGGAGATAAAGTGATTACACTTATTTGAATAAATAAGCGTAACAGGTAATTTGTTGGCAAGGAAGACCCGGTTACTGAGGGTTAACGTCTGCGCTCCTGTAGCAGGGCTAACATGGAGGGCGGACACGTGTCTAGTTCCTGTAACAGGACTGACAAGGAAGGCAGACACGTGTACAATGACCCCCACAATAATGACCACGTGTATTTTCCCAATTTTGTGCAGTACGTAAGCCCCCCAGCCTCTGAACTAGCTTGCGGGCGAAAGAGGTTGAGTAAGCATTGATGAAGAATGTCCAGTGTCAAGGTTGATGTTCTTGACGAGTAAGAGAAGTAATGAGCTCAAGGAGCCCCCGAGGGTGGACAAGTGATGTCCGATGTCGAGGATGACCATTTTGGCAAATATAAGTGTTGACATTTTGTCAAGCCTCCTAGTCTGGACATGTGTTGTTTAGGTTGTCACTAATGAATTGTCCAGGGAGGACATGCTTGTTCTGTAGATGAGGCCAGACATGTCAAGCAAGTGAAGTGTCGAAGTTGAATGTTCTGCCAAATATCTGACCGTTGGAGTGAGCATTGAAGGCGGGCGTTACGCTTTGTCTTATGCTGCAGGTGTGTGTCGCCCATGCGCTGTACTCGTGCATACATGTCACTCAAGGAGTGGACACGTACTAGAGACATGCAGTAGTGGGTGAGTGACGTCAGGTCATGGTGCAAATTTTGAGGAAGTCATTTCAAGTCTCGTGCATAACTTAAAAGTTACGCCTTCGTTTAAATGGAGGAGACGTTTGACATCTTCTCTTACCACCATACTCGTCTTCTTGCATTCTTGCAGTTTTGCTTCCTTACTTTTCTTCTTTGTGTATTTTGACCTGGCTTGACACTTATGATTTCTTTGTGTGCTTTGCAGGTATAATAGGTAACTTCCCATGGAGGCCGTTAGTGAACAATGTGGGTGCTGAGGGTGGTGTCGTGCCACCTGCCCCTGTCCATCCTCCGGCTGGAGAAGAGGGTCGACCCGTTGTCAGGATTGACTCTACTGATGTTGCTGTTGCTTTTTCTAGCATCTCCCTTTCTGTTTTGGATAAGAGGAAAAAGGATGATGGTGCTGGGACATCTGAGCGCAAGAAGTCAAGGGCCCCTCGTAGTCTACGTACAATGAGGGAGGCTGCTGGACATCTTCCTCATTCACCTATTTCACCGTCCACTGTCCGGGTTTTGGCTTCAGTGGTGGCGCCTGTTGCTGTTGGAGGAGAAGAAAGAGCTAGCAGCCAATGCTGACAGGGCTGCCGTTGAGAGGGATGAGCTTGCCAAGAAGGTGACTGACTTGAAGGCTTAGTTAGCTGACGAGAAGGCTGCCCATATGGAGCTTGAAGAGCAGCTGGCCCTCTACAAGCGCGAAGCGGTAGAACAATATGAGAAAGGCTTTCTCAAGGCTGTCAATCAGGTAGGCTTCTTTGCTAAAGACCTTGACTTAGGTGTCTTTGACCCATTCAAGGATGTAAAGGGTGATGTCCTACTTGATGAAGAGAAAATTGCTTCCGCCGAGGAGCCAGATGACAGGACCAATGTCTAGGCTTCCATCTATCTTTGTATTTTTGTTTTAACTTTTGGTTATGGAGGCCATGTAAAGTGTTAACAATTATTTTAATGCAAATGTTCTCCTTTTCTTCGCCTTCAATCTTCTGCGTTTACTTTTGTATGTTGTTGTCTTCTGTTTATGAATTTCTTGTGATGATGAGAATAGGTCACTTGAATGGCATTCTTTCATCATAGAAGTGAGACCCTGCAATCTAATAGTGTCTTGCTGAATTACCAAGATTGTCTCTTGGGTTTTGAGTGTCAATGGTGATCCTTGGATGCGTGTGAATTCCTACTTTTGCAAGTGGCTTAGTCTATAGCCTTGCTTGTCAAGGTTCCAAATGAGTGAGTGAATGTACCAAGAGCGCATCTTGGGTTTGAAGTGTCAAGGATAGACCTTAGACACTGGTTCCTGCAAAACAAATAATCCTATGGTCCTGAATGTCGAGGTTCCATAGGAGTGAGAGTACCAAGAGAGTTTCTTGGGTTTAATAGGCCAAGGGTAGACCCTGGACTCCGTAGACCAAGGATTGACCTTGGGTTTTGTATACCAAGGGTGAACCTTGGGTTTTGTGTTCCTGAGAACTTGTACTCCTGCAAAGATGAAATTTAGGAATAATAACATATGTCAAGGGTAGACATAGTTGTACCTTGAGTTTGTCAAGGCTGATACCAGAGGAATTGTCCATGCTGGGTTCTGTCGAGGTTCACCAAGGATTGATCTTGGGTTTCGTGAACCATTGAAGTGCGACCAATGACATGTCTGTCCTGGACTTTTGAGTTGAAGGTCGACCAAGACTTGGGTTTATGAATCTTGATGGTCTACTAGAGCTTGGATTTATGAACCTATAAGTTACCAAGAGTTGGTCTTCGATTTTGTAAGGTACTAAGAGTTGGTCTTAGGTTTTGTTAAAGCTGTAAGTTACCAAGAGCTGGTCTTGGGTTTTGTGAACCATTGGAGACCGACCTGTGACGCGTCCGTCCTGGATTTTTGAGTTGGAGGTCTACCAAGACTTGAGTTTATGAACCTTGGCAGTCTACTAGAGCTTGGGTTTATGAACCTGTGAAGGCAGAGGTCTACCAAGGGTGGACCTTGGGTTTATGAACCTGTAAAGTACCAAGAGCTGGTTTTGAGTTTTGGATGTCAAGGGTTGACCTTGGACACCTGTTCCTGTAAAACAATTAATTCTGTGGCCTTGCTTGTTGGGGATTTAAGGATGTTATTGCACCAAGAGCTTGTCTTGAGTTTAGCATGCCAACGGTGGACCTTGGACTTTAGTATACCAAGGGTGAATCTTGGATTTTGTATTCCTGGGAACTTATACTCCTGAAAAGATAAAGTTTATGAAAAATGAAAATTGTCAAGGGTAGACCTTGTGTAACTTGAGTTTCAGCCAGGGAAAACTTGGTGATGAAGAAGTTGACCAAGGGTGGACCTCAGGTTTTATTAAAACTTTTGAGTTACCAAGAGCTGGTCTTGGGTTTTGCAAACTGTTGGAGATCGACCAGGGATGTGTCCGTCTTGGTTTTTGGAGCTTTACCAGGGGTTGGCCCTGGGTTTTGTACCAAGAGCTGGTCTTGGGTTATATTTGAGGTCTATTTAAAGGACCTGTGAGGTTGACTAAGGGGCCGATGGAAAGCCAATCCTTAGAACCTGTAAGGTTTGACCGAGAGTCCATCCAAGGCTGACTCTGAACTTTTAAAGATCTGTGAGGTCTGACCGAGAATGTCATCACAAGTTGACTTGAGACTTTTAAATACCTGTGAGGTCCAACCGAGAGTGTCGTAGAAGGCTGACTCCGAACTTTTAAGGACTTATGAGGTTGACTAAGGGAGCTGTCAGAAAGCCAATCCTTAGAACTTGTAAGGTCTGACCGAGAGTCCATCCAAGGATGACTCCGAACTTTTAAAGACCTGCGAGGTCCGATTGAGAGTGTCATAGAAGGCTGACTCCAGACTTTTAAGAACCTGTGAGGTTGACTAAGGGGCTGTTGGAAAGCCAATCCTTAGAACCTGTGTTGTACCAGGAGTTGGTCCTGGGTTTTTTCAAGGTTGTACCTGGGAGAGTAGTCAGGTGCTAGTTCCTGAATTTTGCTATGTTCATGCAAAGATATAGCTTAAGAACAATAAAAAGGTCCATGGACGTATCTCGTATTTTCATGAAAATGGGACTTTGTAGTGGAGTATTTCACCAAGGGTGGACCTTGGGTTTTGTCTAACCTTACCAAGGGCGGACCTTGGGTTTCACAAGCCTACGGAGATGCGATTAGGAACTCGTTCGTCTTGGGTTTTGTCTAGGCTCACCAAGGGTGGACCTTGGTATTCACAAGCCTTGGGAGATGTTACCAGGAACTCGTCCGTCCTAGGTTTTATTGATATTCACCAAGGGCAGACCTTGGGTTTTGTCAAGTCTTTATGTAGCTGTTGGCTATTGAAGCACTTGAGCAAAGGTGTTGTTAGGCCTCTTTTGAATAATTCGCCATCGAGGATGACGTAGTGTGTGATGTGGCATTTGTGCCCTCATGTTTTCTTCGTTGTGTTACTCTTGAAATAGCAACCTTTTTGTCGATGTTCCCCAAGTTTGACAAGAATCATAGCGTCTGTGCCATGTGTGAGTCGAAAGGGGGTTTCATGAGTGGTTGACTTGGGTGAGCAATGATAAGCCCAAAGTATTCTGGAGAGTTCTTCCTTCCAGAGACCTTTAGATACGTATGGTTCGGAGGATAACTTAGTTTGCTGCCTCTACCTGAGCATTAGTCTAGTAGTGTTCAATAGAGGTGACAAGGTGCTTGACACCTAGTCGTATGAGAAAATCTTCGTATGTCTGAGATTCGAACTGTGTGCCATTGCCAATGATTATGGCGTAAGGTACATAGGTCATACCTGCAGATGATGTGTTAGATGGCTAGCTTGTGGCGTATGATGTTGGGATGGACAACCGACATGTGAGATGGTTACCAAGTGAATAGGCTCACATTCTTGTGTAGGACATCAGCTAAGCATCTATGCACGTGGCTGGTATGGGTCCAGGCAGCAACTTGATGAATTCTTCAATAGGGTTTGGACCTTTGTCAACGGTGTTGTCATGCGGGTCCATACCGAATGTGTTGTCATGTTGAGTTGTATAGACACTTAAGGTGTAAAGGGTAGACCCTTTGTCTATGCTAATGACTTAGCTGGTACCCCTGAAGTGGGATGGTATCTGCCCAGCTCCCCGTTGGGAGGATATGGTACCTCTTTTAGACTCTCAGTATAGCATTGTCGGACTTGCTTCTGATCTACCTTGATAGTGACTATTTCTTCCTTCATGGTGGGAAATTTCATCTTTAGGTGAGGTGTGGAGATGATGGCTCCTAACTTGTTCAGCGTTTTCTTTCCAGTTAAAGCAAGATAAAAGGTGCCGGTATCGATAATTAAATACCTGATGGTAATGCTCCTTGAGAGCGAGCCTTGACCAAAAGTGGTCATGAGGTCCATATAGCCTCTAGTCTCTACTCTTTCCCCTACAAAGTCCAAGAGGGATTTAGAGTGAGGGTAGACCATGTTTGGTGAAACTTTGAGCTTCTGAAAAGTATAGGATATCTCCTGAACTCCATTGATAAATGAGGACCCTTGATACTTTGAAATTGGCTATTACAAGGGAAACCACCATTGGATCATCCTGATTGATAGGGTCGATTCCTTGGAAATCTTTGTCTGTGAATGTGATAAGAGGGAGGCTCAATTGTGAGGGAGCATCAACGTAATCAATATCTCATATAACGTGAAGGTGTCTCTTTCGAAACTGGCTGGATGGTCCTCCGTGAGAGAACCCGCCCGTGATGTGTTGATCACACCTCAAATATGTTGGGAAGGCTCATTCTCCTGTTGACGAAGAGGCTAACTTTCCTGTCTGGGCTGATGTTGCCTCCGTCTCCCCCTATCTTCTGATTCTTGTTCGACCTTTGTGGGTTGACTTTTGTTATCACTTCATGCTTTTCTTGCTTCTGTCTGGCTTGTCTGACTTTGTTCTGGAACTTGGACATTTCTTCCATCTAAATGTATCCTTTTCCTGAGTAAGAAAGGCATCCAGATGTTCGTCAGGATCCATGTTGCCATCGTACATTTCTAGATGGAGAGATTTCCACCCAGAGGGTAGGTTAACTTTCATAATACGATCGACAAAGGGGTGTCGTCGTGATGTTCACCTTTATGGACGGTAAATCAGTGATGAATTGGGACCGTCGTGAGGGTTGACAGTCTTTCAAGGGTGTGAGTCCCTTGAGTAAAGGGGTGTCGTCTGCCCTGTTGGACTGTGTACCTGTGCTGAGCTGGGACCGCTTGGAGGGTTGATGGTTTGTCGGGGGTGTGACTCTTTTTGAGTAAAGGGGTGTCATCGTGTTGTCCGCCTTGTTGGACGGTGTACCTGTGCTGAGCCGGGACCGCTCGGAGGGTTGACGGTTTATCGGGGGTGAGACTCTCTCTGAGTAAAGGGGTGTCATCATGTCATTCGCCCTGTTGGACGGTGTATCTGTGCTGAGCTGGGACCGTACCAAGGGTTGACAGTTTGTTGAGGTTTGACTCCCCTTGAGTAGGTTCGTCCCACATACCAGGCAAGTGCTCGTCACCTTGGGGCATCTCATCCAAGCCTCCAGCTGATCATGGTTAGCCTTCAACCGTCTGAGTTCTTCTTCATGTCTTTTCTCCATCTCCGTGATGTGGCTTTGGAGTTGTTGGATGGTGTCGGTATTTATCATGGTCGTCTGAGAAGGGTTGGACGTCTCCCTGAGAGTGTTGCGCATACTAACCATTGACATGAGTGGACACAGAATATGGTCCGAAGAATGCGATGATCTGTAGATTGCGAGGCCGCAGGGTAAGTTTTACCACGGCCCCACGGTGGGCACTAATGTTTTTACCAAAATCTGGAAATTCCACGTACTGAGCTGGATGGGGTCCTTGTGGGTTCCAGACTCTACATGTCGGACAGTGAGTCAACCTTGTTAAGGAGGGGGACCTACAAAACAAAGGAAATGACTCTGATGCTCAAGTAAGTACATCAATTATGGGAGCATAATTGAGTAAGAAAGTCCGAGGTGGTCTTAGAGTAAAGAAGACTAGAAGGTTTTTGAGATGGTGAAGGAGTTATGAGTGAAAGGATTAGATAGAACCTGTATTTATAGCGTGGAGTATGAACCTTGGGCCGTTGTTTGATAATTAATCTGTTGATAATATAACAGATAATAACCGACAGTTATAATTCAAATAGAAGATACTGTGTACCTTATAGATAAATTGTTACTTGTAGATAAGTAACAACTTGTAGATAATTAGAGATCTGTTAGGAGATAAAGTGGTTACACTTATTTGAATAAATAAGCGTAACAGGTAATTTGTTGGCAAGGAAGACCTGACTACTGAGGGTTGACGTCCGCGCTCCTGTAGCAGGGCTAACATGCAGGGTGGACATGTGTGCAGTTCCTGTAACAGGACTGATATGGAAGGCAGACACGTGTACAGTGACCCCACAATAATGACCATGTTATTTTCCAAATTTTGCGCAGTACAATTACCATGGTTTAATTTTTTTTATTTTCATGTAATTGAGACATGGGAACATTTTAAATCTTTGTTTAATTAAGATATGAGAATGCATTTAAAAAGTTACCATGCTTTTCTGAAACCCAACAGGAGTAGGGAAACATCAAAATCCTTTAGGGGTGACAGCAATTGAAACATTTTTAATCTTTGTTTGACCTTGCTCTATCCGAGTAAGCCTAATATCCCCCATAAGTGACAAGGATTCACAGCTAATAAGGAACAAGATATAGTAATAACATCATAGTGAAAGTGATGCATTTGAGACAAATCTTTGTTTCTATATTTAACAACCAATTTCTTAATTTCCCCTCATAAAATATGGAAAATATGCAAAATGAAAAGCTACAATCTTTGAAGCTGATCTACTTCCTCCAAAAGAATTGGTGCCACTGCAGTTTCACACAAAGTGCATGGAACAATATGAGGAATGTTCAATGGACTGAAAATTTGATATTTTTTCTTAAATGGGAAAAAAAATTGAACTGAAAAACCCAAGCAAAACAACAGGAACATATGCAGAAAAGCAGAAGTATGTAAGTTTATTAATTTTATTTTCAATTTTTTAATAGAAAAATGGTTGGAGCATTTTCAAAAGTATAATAACCAAGAAGTTCTATATCTGACCTCATCAAAGTGAACTACAGATAAACACACAAAAAATGACCCTTGTCTCTCGTTGGACACTAGTAACAACTAGTAAATGAAAAAAACATAAAACTTACCAAACATTGGTCATATTATGAGAAACTTCTGGAAATCCATGTCGTATCCAATGTTTTGTTTAAGCTCAGAGCGTTAAAAATGATTGAAGAGGAGCTGAAGTGTTGACCATCAAGGGAACTAGTGAACAGAGAGTTGCAGGGAGGAATAATGAGTTAAGTTTAGACCCTCTTTAATTTGTGAAGAAATAGAGAACACCATGAGAACCAAAAAAAGAGAAAAGGGAGCTACCAAATGAAATGAAATGGAATTGATGATGGTGGTTTATGGGCTATGTTGTAGGGTTGTCAGGATCACAACTTACTAGCAGTGCGTTTACATTGGAAACAAAAGCAGTGCTACCATTTTACACACTCATGGTTCTAGCTCCAAATTTTGAGCTAGTATGTTTCTTTCTATGTTTGGAAAACATCTTCAATTTGTTAGTTCTTCATAATACTACAATTATCTTTCTATCACAAATATATGTAACATGCATGAAAATATTTAGAATAAATTATGCTGATACTCTTTGTGGTTTTTGAAATTTCCAACATCACCCTTTCCTTGTCCACCTACAATAACCGGCCTTAATGGTTTGAAAGACATTGCACCATGTACTATTGTTATATGGTGTATCTTTATAAGAAAGTTACTGCATGTGTTAAAAATATAAGGATATCGTGTGAATTTTCAATAAATCACACGGGATGTCAATGGAATTTCTCCAAATATTTGTCCAAAAAAGTAAGGATAGACGATTGCCATTGTCTATCAAGGAAGGATCGAATGCTTTCAACCAGAGTAGCATAAGGATGATATTGATGAACCCCCTTAATGATAAGATTAAGACCTATGAATTAGTTTTACACAAAACACTTGAATACTGTTTCGACCAATATTGTCTTTATATTGATATAGGTAAATCTTAGTTTTAGGTACCAAAGAAATCTAGCTTGGATCTATTTTCGTTTGTTGGACAAAATTATGATATTATTATTAACACCGTCATGCTTTCTAATAAAAACACTATTATTTATATATTTAATTACTTTTAAATTACTCTTAATTTTTATAAATTTGATCACTTAAACTTAGTTTCCCAGTGACCTAAACCTTGCGTAGCTAATTCATATGCCAAGGCCAAAAAGAGGACACATATTGCTTCAATTAGGGTTGGCAAAGTGGGCCGCTCACCAAAAATGGGTCTGACTGGCCCTAACCCACCAAAAAATGGACTGGGCCTGGCTGGTCTACTTTTGCAGAGTGGGCTGAAAATGTTAGCCCGCCCCACTTTAATGTGGGTTGGTGGGCTAGCGGGCCAATTCACCTAAAAAAAATAACGCATAAAAATAATAAAAAATACCAATGTAATTAATTTATGCTAAAAATTAATGATAAATCCTAGTCTGTAATCATTTTAATATCTTACCTCACATGAGAAGCCAGAAGTAACAGAAACAAGTCCTACTGCAAGATCCATCGAGCTTCCAAGAATAACATACACAAGTGGATGGACAATTAAACAAAACTAGAATCTGAAACATATATGCAAAAACCAACCTAGAATTCATGAGAAATGAAATGTTACTTATACTAGATTAATACATTAAATTAAAGTTAGCAAAGCAACATCCGTTCATTAAATTTAAAATTTGCTAAAAAAAGTTAAAAACATTACAACTTCCAAAATGCAGAATGATTAAATTCAAGAAGTATTTGCATCTAAGCATCTTCAATAGTTATTGTATTTGATCCCTTGGAAACAGTTAGATCCATATTAAAGCACAAAAGTCAACCTCACTATCTTCAGCTACAAATTATAATCCAAAAATAAAAAATAAAAATAGCTAATGAATAATGATGATTTAAAATAAAATTAATTGGCAATTTAAATTTTAAAATAATGAAATTAAAGAAACTACCATTCTCAGCAAAACCATGCACCAACTATGAGTGCAAATCAAGGCTTGGACATTTTCTAACAAGAGACAATTTCTATACTTGTTTATAACATGTGATCCAATGCTAAAAGCAGATTCAGAAGCCACTGTAGTAATAGGAATGCTCAACACATCACGAGCCATTACAGATAATTCTGGAAAGCGATTATAACTATCCCCCCACCATTGCAAGACATCCAATTCTTCACAGTACACAAAATCCAAGTTTGACTTATCCAGATAAACATCAAGTTGTGACTTTCTAACTTTAGAAGCAAGTTGACTACTATGCATTTTCAATTCCTATCACATTTGACAAGTTAAACACAAAAAAATAAAATAAAATCAATCAAGTACACAACACAAAAAAGTAAATACTTACATAATAACATAATAATAATAATAATTAATAAGCATGTACTTACACCAAACATTCTTTGATTTATTCCCTTGAGTTCCTTTGACATGCTTGAAGAACTAGTTTGAGGTATTAGGTCAAGATTGTGAATTAAGGCAACATTATTAATGTTTCTTGGGTTTGAATAGTTCTCAAAGAGCATGTATAACTTTCTCCTCACATGTTAAATCTTTTCCTCACAAGTAGATTCATCTGTTGTTGAGTAATAATAACTCAATGAAGTAAACTTAATACGTGGGTTGATGTGTTGCAAACACATCTAGTTTTTAGTATAGTTTAAGGATAG